>JACXIT010000091.1:410233-504365 GCA_014737525.1 Bombus difficillimus | reverse complement strand
AAAAAAAAAAGAAAAAAAAAGAAAAAAGGAAAAAGAAACAAAAACACAGGAGAGAAAAAAAAGGAGAAATTAATTACAAATAACCATAAAAACTATCACGAAAATTGCATACTCTGGTGGAGAAACAAAAGCAAAGAATGGAATCCACCACGTGCACCAACGCCACGGTATCGCTTGGCAGGCTGAATTAATGAGTACCAAGCGGTACTCCAACAAAACTGAAGTTCAGATTACATAGTCGAGTAATAATGATTAATGTCCCCTAAAAACTAATTACAACGTCGCAATAAAAGGAACGTGGTACGATTTCGTCCATGCACGGAGGTCGTCTTCCTTCCAAATGTTGGCGCGCAAAACCATTGTCTCGTGTCCCTATATAGGTTCCATGGCAAAAATGGGAAGAAGCAAGAGAAAAGAGAAAAATTAGGTTCTTGATAAGCGACGAGCGGAGCGCCTGATCGTTGTCTGGTCGTGACAGGTATTCGTACGTACGTGCACGGAGGTAGTCTTCCGTCCGAATATTAACGCACAAAACCATTGTCTCGTGCCACTACTACGTACGATAGTGGACGGAAGGAAGTTTAAAGTTGTTGCGTAATTTGGTAACTTTCGCGATTGGATATTTTCTACTTATAACGATCTGTGGCTGATAGTCACTCGTTCTAGAGTACATTATACGAAATATAATATTTATCAATACTACATCGACGACATTGTATCGTAGTAATATTATTTTGTAATGTTACGTCTATTCGCTGCTCTGAACGCGATGCTTTTTTTTTCTAAAATTATAAGATTTTCGCAACGTTTGCGTTTAAACTATCTTTCGTCCGCCACCGTGGAGATTCCCTGACATTTGGAAGGAGAGAAAGGGAAGAGAAGAATAAAATTTTTGACGAGTGACAAGCGGGGCCCGGTTGTTTTGTCTGGTCGTGAGAGGTATTCCATCCGGATACGTTCTGTCGCGACGAATCGCCAGATTCTACGATAAGGGTAAAAACGGTACGGCAAATGAAATTTCTGCCAACCGTGGGCGTGCCGCGGCGAATCGAGTCCTGCCGGACGTGGCCGACTCGATCTACCCCAATTATCTATCTGACCGCATTATCTCGTCCCTCTTCTTCCGCGCAGAAATTCATTAAAGAGTCGCTCGTTGCGTCTACGCGGACGCGGACGTCCTGTGAACTTGCAATAGGAGTTGAGAGATACTCGACGGAGAAAGATAGCGAAGGGAAAGGCGTGGATTTTTGTTTCAGTGAAAATTATACAATGGCAAATTCAAAAGGTAAGTTGAGAAAATCGAATTTTCACCTTTCTTCCACCGAAAAATACGAGAATTACAGGAAAGCCTGGCGCGTTTAATCGCGAATGCGCATTTTCCTCTAGTTTCTAAAATTTCCGCCAAAACGTGTATATCAAACTCCGATATTACTATTTTTCGCTAGCTAATTTTCATCGCTATAATTTTCCACTAAAACCTATAACTAACCTATCCGATACCCATCCAATACTATATAATTAGATAATTGATGGTCACAGATGAAAAACGTGGCGTGATATTTGCATAAATCATGTTTCAAATTAAGATACTCGCAAGTTAAGATCGAAACTGTTTTTCGATTTGTCAACGCGGGATTGTTTATCCAAAAAGTATAACGTATGGATAAAGAGAGAAATATGTACGTATTTTGATTGACGATATCCTGAATTTTAAAATTCCTCCTTTCACAACAGACAGGGAAGTCAGGCCACGTTTTTCATTCGCGATTATCGATTATACGATCGATCGTATCCGATCTGTCTTAAATCAAAGTTAACGTTGCAACGTAAACGTAAAACCTAGCAGCCTATAACCAGACAGCTAACAACGTTTCATCGCTTTTTCACCGTCCAAATGTTAATTAAATTAACCTAACGATTAAACTACTATTACGAACTTCTTAGAAAACGAATTGCGTTTTTATCTTCTATTTTTAAAAGTCTTTTAATCCGATTGTTTCCTTTTTCAATTGTTCCGTGTAATATTATATTTCTTTTTCGTTTTTCGAACGACCCAAAACCGGAGAAACAAACAAACGCGAATTTAAAATGTTTTCCCCGTACGGCGTTCGATATATTCTCGATGATTTCTTAATGTCGTCCCTCGTTTATGAATGGCACCGGTACAATCTAGTCAGGAGGAAAACGCGAATTTCTTACGGCTTGTCGCGGACCGTGTAAATGATCCTTTACGACGGTATCGTGCTAGAATGTTTATCGTCCAGGCAGAAGGACGCTGTAAAGCGGCACGCTTGATAACACTCAAGGGTCCCGGCGTGGCCGTAATTCGTCTTTAAGTTGCAAATGAGAGCCACGGAGTTATTGCATTAACGTATTAATTACGAGGATGCCGCGGTCCTCGTTCCACAGCTCCGCCGCAATAAAGCGATAAAATACGAATCGGCTCTCGTTCGTTGCTCGCGGAACGTCGGTCAACGTAGCTTCGCGTTCTCCACGCGTGGCTGTTATAGGCAGATGCTAAACGCCTTCCTTTATCTCGCATTTTTCATGCGTTTCATGTACAGGCAGTTTCTCGAGAGGACGTCGAAACTTTGACAATAAAACGTAACTTTTGGCGAGTTTTACGGTGCGTTTGTTTAACCACGGGAGAAACGATAGTTTTTAGATTGTTTTACAACGATCGAGTTACTTAAGTTGACCAAAAAATTACGAATTGTTCGTTGAAACAGAGGACACTGTAATTCTAGAAAATGGATCTACGTTTAACAAGAGCCATTAACGAATACGATATATACCGCGAATGGAATAGATTTTTACCAGTAAGCTGAAAAATGTTTGCGCATCGATTTTAAACGCTCTCTTATCCATCCCCGTAGATACGATAACAGCGTGCCTGAAACCTTCGCACTCGAATTCCACGAATATCCTGTTACTCGATCTAAGTCCCAAACAATTCGAAGCGATCGCTGCGATCGCCACGAAGATGCACCGCGCGAATAACTCGCGTTAAACGTTCGTCGCGCCAACAAAAAGTCTAATAAACGTTCTTGCTAGCAAACGCGCTGCTCGGTCTCCTTGCGTTCGAATTAGATGTCTTGTTCGTTACTGGCATTACACCTTGTACGACACCTTGTACAACACCTTGTACAACGCGTCGTAATTTCGAGATAATTTAAGCAATCGATAGAAATTGACGATATAACGCGTTGCTCGAACCCCTCTGCCGACACCCAGGTTTCCAGCGATCAAATTAATTGCCAACCTTTTCTCTCCTTTGCTTTTATGCACGCGCGAATGCCAATTCGGAAGCTGGTCGATCGCTCGAAACTTTAAACGCAATAACGTCGACGATCGTCGGCAGATAGTCGTTCGCGATCGAGTCGTTTAGCGGATATTTTTTCTGGCTGCTCGCAGACGATGGGGTAATTATTAACGAGATATACGCAAATAAGCGAAATCGCGCGAGGCTCGCGATTCGACCTCCTCGCTTCGCCGAGCGACACGCCCATACTTACCAGCCTTTTCGATATTTGTAGCACTCGTTAGGTTAAACGACTGCGAGTTCATAACGATACGTGGCGCCCCTGCGCGCACTCTGATATTAAACGCGATTTATTTAGTTTCGAGTAAATTGCTTTATAAATAAGAGCGTACACGCAATATGATTTCGTAGATGGTTTGCAAATTTGTGTCTTCTGGCTTGAAAATGGTCCTCACATTGGTATAACGATGGTTATGGTAATTTTATTCTATACTTTTTTTTTTTCTTTATATTATATTATACGTTGTATTCGATGTTTCGTTATATATGTATAATTGTTATTACGTATCGACATATAACGCGTACCATGGGACGACGAGGTTCTATAAAATTTCGCGCCCGAGGGATTTCAGCAATCCGGTATTTACGTGTCTTTCGTGCAACGTTCTTGTACGATACAGTGGTTAGAACATTTTTACGAATTTCTCATAACGCGTAAAATTCTAAATAAAGTTTGTTCGAGTTTCGGCGTCTTAATGTCGCTTCGTTCGCGCTTAATCGATCCTTGGTTCGTTTCCTCGATATCGTATTTTGCCTTTCGTATTTACAGTTATATCGTAGACTACAGATATACCGAGATTCGTAATCGCGACGCGACGCAATACGCTTTCAATTACGCAAATTACGGTGCGTGTATATATAATAATTCCGTTTAATACGAGGACACAGCGAACTCTGCGATTATCGTCACTTAATTGGCAACTTTATCGTAATTTCATTACTCCGCCTGCTGCCAGATCGCGTGGATGGAATTTCGTTTTGCGTTTCGCCCGAAGGTGTCCCACATTGCGAAATTCCCAGAGCATCTGGAACGATCGTCCGCGTTATTACGCGGCGTTTGAATCGGTGATCGCGTTATGCGAGCGTCGATTACGCGGTGGACCACAGCTATCTTCGGTTGATCGATGGTAAGGAAAATAATCGCGTTGATCGGTGACCAGGTGTGGAGACTCGATACGAGGAAAGCCGAGGTGGACGGTCGCGGTCGCGGTCGCGAGGAGAAAGTCTCGGAATCGGCGCGCTTTTGCAACTTTTAACCCTTTGCGTGTAGTTTAAAGTAAGTTGAAAAGTATCGGAATAGTTGCTTACTTTTGACAAGATGTATCTCGATCGGAATGTTACGGATAAATCCAACTTCGACGATTTTGGTCTTTCCACGACCGAACGTTAGTTACGAACGTTGAAACGAACTTTAAAACGTATACGTATATCGTACAAATTATGGGATATTTATTATATGGTCGAGAATACGCGTCACACAGATTATCGATGTATGTGAACGCTCGATTATTCGTTGTACCGGTAAGTGGTAATATTTAAGGGGGCTATCTTTAATCACGATATTTAGTCGGCTTATCTTTAACACCGATCTTACGTTTAAGACGACTATTCGTGCGATATGTTAATCTTCGATCGGTATCGTGTCTCGTATCTTCTAAGCGCATTCTCCTATTGGTTTCAAATATCGTCGTCGTTAAGTACTCGAATAATTTCTCCAGCCATACGATACGTATCAACGATTTAACAAATTATACGGATCTATAAAGGGCCGATTCGTTTCATCGGTATATCTCCGAGTCTCCGACGATCTGCATCCCGCATTAAAAAGAACAACATTCCAATCGTAATCGAAATCTGAAATTGGCCAAAAATCACGGTGCGAAATTAGCGATCGAGTAGTAGCGATTCATCTCACGCAGCAATCTACCGTTTAAATCTACGTATATCGCCACATTGCGACCCTTGAATAAATCGTCTTGCTACAAAGTATATACCCATCAGCATATTCGGACATCTTTGAAGTCGCGTTGCAAGAGCAGCCGTCGCGTCGTGATAAATAACCGATGCAGGAAACGGCGTGCCCCGTTCTAAACCGAGTCTGCAACTTAATTGACACGTACTAAATTTCCATTCAGACGGCGATCAGCCTCCTAATAACGCGGCCCACGGCAAATAAAGCAGCATATTAAAGGCGGCCAAAAGACACACACGCGGTCCCTCAGGATCTTCGTTAAACTTCACGAGAGAAGACTCGTGCACGCACCTTGTAATCTTGATTCTCAATTGATGTAGAAGGCGTTTGCTCGTTTCTTAATATATTTTCGTAGGCCGGGTGCACCTGTTGCTCGACCGAAGGACGAAAGGAACCAACTAATTACGGAGCAATCAATTACGAAAGTCCCGACATACGGGACGAGCTGCCGAACGCTTCGTCTCGTGCTCGTCAACCTGTTCGCGTACTACCTGTCGATTTTCGATTATCGGTTAATTTCTTAATTGCGGGAATCACTTAAGGGCAGCATTTTTCGATCGTCGCCGATATCGCGATCGAGATGCGACGATCGAAGCGTGTATTACGCATACCGATTTTAAACGATAGAGCGTACCACGAGCGTGTCGCGAGATGAAAGGATGTAAAGGTCGTATAGGATGTAAAGGTAATTCCAATGACGTTCGTACCTTTACATGGTACGCGCGTTATGCGAAACCGATCGTCGCGATCATATCGGTAGAATTTTCGTTCCAAAAAATTTGATAACGCGGCTAATCGGTCGTCACCGTCGATCGCCGTCCACGCGTTACGGAATAATTCAAATATTTTCTCGATCTCCGGGACATATACCGTGCCAAGTATATCGTAGCGCTGGCAACAGCGACGATAAAACTTCAGGATGTTCCTCGTAACGCGTTACGGAATCGTAACAGGTGTCTACGAGCGTTGGAATACTTTTGCGCGCCAACGTGAACGTATCGAAGACGATCGTCCGCTGGTAAAATCGTAAATCGAGCAAACTTCTAAAGTTCCCGTTTTTCCACCGGTCGAGACTAACTTCGATCGCCTATTTTGCGATCATCAGCCGGCGGTACGAGCGTGCAGAATTCGCGACGATTGGTTTTCGGCGACGAGGAAGGGACTGGCGCGTCAACGTGGTCGCGAGAGGACAAGACGGCCAGGTAGGTAGCACCGGGTGTGCTCTCGCTCGGCTCGTTAAAAGGAACCGCCGTGGCGGCGCAATATCTCATTACATTTTTGCCACGCCGCGTAATAGCCTCTCGATTTACACTCGCCGGCACTCTGGTGTACACTTGCCTGTTGGCCGCCCGTTAGGTGGCAACCAATCGAGCCGATGAACGAAGGTAAACCTTGGCTCGGAGAAGCGAAGCGCTAACCAGTAACCAGTCACTTCCACAGTAATTACGGGGCTGGCTCGCGTTCGCGTTTTATAGGCGAACCCTGGGCGACCGAGACGAGAACAGACGAGACGACTCACTTCGCTCGATTATTGCATTACCCATGCATAGCCGCAGTCGATACCAGCAGCCCGAAGCTGTGCCCGAGAATCTAACCGCTCGTACGACGATCTCTCTTTCCACGCTCTTGTTTCCAACCTTTCTTTTCTTCTTTCTGTTATCCTCCGGACGTTACATCGTTCCAGATTGTGCGCCTATCTTCTCGTTGGGTGCATACGTTTAGAGCTTTGGCCACGTTTTTAAGAGCGGTGCAGCGGTTGCTTTCGTCCAATTAATTCGTTAGGCAGGAACGTTCGAACGAACGTTTAGAGGCGGTAGAAAAATGTCTTATTCGCTACAGGGTTTACAGCTCGATTCTCCGGTCTAGTTAGAAAGAATCGATCCTCGTTTTCCAATCGAATCGGCGTTGCAACGTCATTGTGCGCGCTTCTGAAAGCTCAACGACCTTTTAAACAAGCAGTCCCCAGCAGCGATAGGAAATCGAGAGATTCCTAGTCTTCTTCGATGTTCTGCGGGAAAACGCGCGTATCACGCGCGTGTGCTACGGGAGGAACGTACAGTCTGATCGAGCAAAATTTCTCGAAGTTTTAAGCACGTTGGAGATAGCTTTTTCGTAACCAGCTAAATATTTTCGTTCTTCCGCAACTTACACGGGATTTTCTTAAGATCGTCGATCGTCCGGAGAGACGGTGAACGTGGGAAACTTTGCTTCTGCCTGGTCAAGCGTTATGCATAGACAACGTCGTTTAATTTATCTTTGTACATGGGACTCGAGACCTCCTTATGTTCGCGAAACGGTACACGTAAATTTCGCATAAACATCCACGGTCTAATTAAAGTAAAATATTCGCGGAGAAGTGTCGCGGGGGTTTCTCTCTACAGACGGTCAAAAGTGAATATCACTTTTGCTCGGCGAGGCAGTACACACGGGCAACGCACTTAACATATTTGCACGATGGGCCGCGTCACGCAATCCCCGATAATACTAAATACCACGGGCTACCGACGCCCGTATACCCTTGTGTTTCTGCAACGAACCCTCCTCGCGTGTGCCCGAAAGACGGATTTACTCGGTGCGAGGATCAGAGGTAATTCGTTATCCCGAGGGCAGATACGCTTAACACGGCCGACAAAAAGGTACACGCCGGAATATCCAGGAGGTGGCGAACCGTGCAGCTGGCTCGCTCGAGAAAAAAAAAACGGGTTCGCGATCTGTCAGCCAGAACGTCCACCGCTAATTAAGAAATCGAACTTCTCCATGGATGCACGGGACGGAGAACAGCGGTGTACGACAAGTACGCGAAGAAGAAAGAAGACCGAAGGGGGTTAGGAAGCGAATTAAGAGCCGGGAAAGAAACGAAATGGTATACGAGGCAACAGGAAGACCCGAAGGGCGAATAACGAGAATCGTTGGGAGGTACGATTATCGTACCCGCTCGATCTTCGGTTAATTAGTTTCCTATAGAGCCGGCGACGTGAACCGTGGACGTTTTGACGATTTCGAATACCTATACGTACCAGTGTTTATTCGCTGTTTCAGTTGCGTGAAAGATTAGCACGGATGGATGAGAAGAATTAGAAAGAGTAAAACGTAACCTTGCCTTTACCGACTTTGTCCGCATACTGGATCGTTCGAGTCTAAAAGTTACAAAAAATCTTAAATACTCTTCCAAGTTTCTAGAATATTCTACGAATATATACTTGTATAGCTATTGTCTTGGCTTAATTTGTCGAATCGAAGGAAAGTTTAAACGAAAGTGTGAAAAGAACGGCTTAAAATTATTGGTACGATAGAAAACGATCCGGTATCCAGTAATCGGTTTTATAACGTTTTTACTGGATGTATCGTATTATAATTCGCGGAAAATCGTAGGTTTTTCTACATTCTTAATCGTACATCGAGCTGAATAATATCGAAGAATTATCCGACAGTACGCGTACTTCGTTAAAGTATAAAAGAACGAGATACGAAAATTTATTCCACCGACAAAATCGAGTTTGCGTGATAAAAACGTTTTCGAAACGACGAATGTCTTACGGGGAAAGGAAATTGATCGTCGCTTCCGGTATCGTTAAAGGTGGCAAGCCCGACGAATTATCGAAAGGCGGTAAGAAAGAAGAAGAATGTGAGACAAATGGCTATTTATATCTCCCCGTTAAAAATCGCCGTCTATAAAGCACGGTCGTAAAGCGGCGTTTCTCGCGGTAATTAGCGCGAAAGTATCGGCGTACCTATGACGGTAAATTCGATTCCGTGGATCGTAAGAGGCGGCTGAGAGAATAAAAGAAAGCGAAGAAGGAAGAGACGGGTATCCTGTGCTGCGAATGTTTTGCAAAAGAGACGTTCAAAGTTATACAGGATGAAAATTTCGATTATCTAGCATCGAATTTAAGATGGGATACGCGCCGTCGTCGTTGTAAAAGTACGTGCAAAAATTTGCAACAACGACGGTATTGGATCGATTCGAAAGTTGGAAGAATACTTTTACGTTCGTAAAAATCTAAATAATCTAAATAGTAAAACGAGCGTCAAAGACTCGATCTCCTCCGTTCTTCGCCAACATCGCCGTACATATTTGCCATCTTTATCGCGTTAAACCTACGTTTAACTCCCGCGTTAACTCGCGAACGACGCGTTAGTCAGGCGTTGCCACTCTCTTCTACGTTCGCGGACAAGCCGATATAACCGTAACGCGTTACAATAACAATTTTCACGGCTGTTCGCGATATCTCGATAATCGGGATCCACGATGGAAAAAGCCAGCTATATATGCGTGCGAGAATCTTTTGCTCGTGCATAGGCATAATGTGCATGTTGCGGATACGTGCATGCATAGCTAATTACGTCGAGATTGTTCGTCTATTCGGCGTATCGTGGCTCGCCAGAGGCAAATCGATCGTATGCGCAACGATGTGCAAAAATTTCCTGCCGCATAGATTTTTCGCTTTATATTCGAAAAGCGACATCTTAAAGAATTTTAACCGACGTATAATCGCGTTTCTATATTTTCCAAGAATCTCTGAAATGCGACAAAACTGTCAAAAAAAAAAAAAAGAAAAAAAAAGAAAAAAAAAAATTACGATTCGTTACGTTGAACGTAAGAGTGTCTACTTGTTACACCGTTTCTTCCACTTGAAAATCGAGTATCGGCTCTTAGCGCGTAAAGCGAAAAATCCTTCGAAAGATTGTCACGCGTCGCTGTAACGTGAAACGTCGAGCACGAATCAGCCACGATAGAGGAATGTAGTTGTATATCGTGCGCAACGACGGATTAACGATAGCGGATGGTAATAATGGCAATGCGATATTACCGGAGGTTCGTTCCACGGTAATTCGTCGACGCGATCTGGAAAAGAAGACGTAGAGCAGCCCGTTGTCGCGTGAGCGGCGGCAAACCGGGCTTGGTTATCGAACGCGTTTAATTTTCGTCGTGATGGTAGCGCGGTAATTATAGGCATTTACCGGTCGTGATACGACATTGTAAACATCCTCGATCTCGCTGGCACCGGTTACGATCGGCGGATGACGGACGTTAAGCGTCCGGGGATCCGGTGCAACTATCTGGGTTGGATTTGCTTTCGGGCTTGCTTCCAGTTCTCTTGCTTCGGTGAACGGTCGATTCGTAATTGGCATTATCCGTTTCTTTTATTCTTACAAGAGTTATCGTTGATTGCACGGGGTGTGGCGTAGGATTCGCGGTAGCGATTTCTTGAAGAAAAATCAGATAAACGTTCGGCGGAAAGGACGATAAAGTAATATTAATGTAAATAATTCTGCGATAGTATTTCTCGGTTCTGATTACTTTACATTGTCGAATGTCAATTATCAGGTACGCGTATCGACAGTTGATTTTTCTTGCACGCGTGTCATGCTTGCCATCTGTACATGTCTGGCACACGATAAGCCATTAATATTAATGAGTTATACGAAGGATCAGCCGCGCAGATATCAGATAGAACGATTTAAACAACCGCTTCCTTGATACGTGATCGCAGGTTTTTCCCTAGATGCTAATTATTATGATTACAGTCTCGTAAACGTTCCCTCCGCGACTCTCGATGGCGTTCCCTTGCATCGAAGTTCGAGGTTAAATGTGCATGTTAACCAGATCGTCGGTTAGATACCCGAGATCGTGACTAGATATATTCGTGCGCGACGTTTCGGAAAACACGATCCTTCTCCCGCGATCTCTTCTATCAAAGATGAAATTGATCTTATTCGAGAATAGCTGCGTTCTTTTTTTTTGTTTTTTTTATTTTTAGAAATTTTGATCGATCCCTTTTATCTCTTTACGCGGATGGAAGTGCTTACGCGTGACCGTTACGTTACGAATGTCGACGATAGGTATAAACCGCGTATCGTAGAACCGTGTAGGATTCACAGCTATGCCTTACAATACAGGAAATAGGTATTGAATCGCTCGGAGAATCCGATTCGTCGAGGAATGTAAAATGCCTCTCAATTAAGACATTACCGCACTCGAGTTATTTCCTTCTTCTTTTCATCTTTTTTTTTTTTGTTTTGTTTTGTCATCCGAAAGCGAAGACTCGCTTCTCTATCGACAACCATCGACGCTTATCGCTTATCGTAAATATTCAAAACGATAATATCAAATTTCAAATACTATTTTAAACAAAATTCTTTCCAAATTAAAGAACATATTCAAACATATCCATCCTGGATCTCTTCCCACACAATATGGTATCGGATTCACGAATCACGTCTGTAACAAGCGCTACTTTCGATTCTATTCTTCGCTTCGATTCTTTCGGAATTTCGAATACAAGTATCTCGATGTTTCGCATGGAAAAGTCGCAAGGCAACGAGTCAAAGCCAAGCTTTCGGTCTCGAACACCGTGGAACCAACGCCAAACGTCGTAGAACATAGCCGAAACCGATAGTAGGACGCGTAAAAGTATCTCTCCCCTTGTGCCGATCGGCGGAATCCGTCGTTGGACACGGTACGTTCCCCTGGGAGACGCGACGCGGGCCGGTTTCACGGACGAGACGAAAAGAAGACATCAATCCTCCTCTCGCTGCTCGAATCCGCGCCATCGGTGAGCGCTCAGGTTCCGCTCGTTTTCGTCGTGTTTCGTCGGGCATTCGTAACGAGCGGGAGCGCGCGACAGTAAAACGGTGCCACTCTACCGGCCCGTCCCTCTTCTCATTTATTTCTTCGCCGTTTGCGTTCCCTCTTCTTGTCCGCGCCTTAACGCCTCTGCGTTCGCCAAGCTCGCGCGTAACAGCGCGCCATGCCGCCCGGTTTTATGCATCGGGCTCTTTGGTTAAGAAGCTTTTTGCTCCGTGCTCCAGCCATCATTATGGCTACCCGGGTATGAGTTATGCTAATTGAATGTATGATAACCGGCGACTTTAATTGGAACGTAACCGGCCATCGCGCCTTCGTTCCGACCGTGTCGACGTGCTACCATTTTAGAGAGGTTTCGCGAGAAAATTCGCACGTGGATGACCGAATACGATGTTATCCGTAGTACGGTTCGAATCGTTGTAATTATTTGACGTTTGCAAATATTCGATGCGTCCTTCGTACTAAGTAGAAACGGTCCAACTCTATTTCGTATCGGAAGTCGCAAGCCTCTCGTCGACGGGATCGCACGTAAACTTACTCTTTAACAATTTGTCATCCAGCTATCTTTAATTGGAATTATATTCTTGTGGAAAGCTTCGTTACGTACGAAGATTTGTCTCGAAAACTAAAAGTTAACGGACGTACAGATCGAAAGTCCTAAAAGCTTATATCGCGCGTTATGGCGAATCTTTCAAACGTTATCGCCGTGACGGATACATCGAAACGCGATATCGTGTACGAGCGTAAAAAACAGAACGGCGAGGAAACCGGAGTAACGCGAAAAGGAATTGGGTCCTTTTAATTTCGTGACATTTGCACCTGTTGCCGACAGGTTTGCCGCGGCGAGCGAGGCGAAAGATACGCGTCTCACCGCGGGAACAATCTCGACAACTGTGATCAAATTATCGCATGTTCTGCTATAAATTCGAGCCACGTTATTCAATTACGTCCGATTTTAATCACCTTTAATTAGCGTTGATTGCGAAACATTTACCGTGACAGGAATAGTCGTAACGCTTTTATTTTTTATACGCCGTGCCCTGGCTCATCGAGAATCTCGGCTCGGCTCACGTTCCAAATTCGATCCTCCATTAAACGCTGCATTCAGTTTTATTTATTATAAACACGGATTGCAATCCGTTTTCTCCACCATACGTCTCTGTTATTTTTCAATTTTATCCTTTTATTTTTATTCCTCCTAATTGTTTCTTTCTGTTCTTTTATTTCCTAGTTTTTTTTTTTTTTTTTTCTATTCGAATCTCAAATACACAAGTGCCTTTTAGGAGATCGCTATGGTTATTTTTAATGCTACTTATTTTTATAGAAAATTTTATGACGAAAATGTTCAACGCTTGTTCGTTGCCAACGTTATAATTAACGTTATATACGTACTATATAACGAATACTACGATATATAAATAGATTGTTCCTCGTTGTAACCACGTTATATCAAGGGCCATCTTCCTTTCAACTAAATAACGTCAGAGTCTAAAAATCAACAAAATTGCACGTGTCTTGGTCCGTAATCTTCGCGCGTAAAACGTATCGGAATAATCGAAAATCTACGAAAAAGAAGAAGGGAAGGGTATTAAAAAAATTGATTTTTCATTTTCGCCTATAATTTTTATCCCCTGAACTCGCTGATCGATAAGAGGACACCGCGAACGTGCAATTAACGGTGATTAAAGCCGATCTTCATCGCCCCCTGTTTCCGTCTCAGAGGTTGACCGTTAATGAAACAGCTAGCAGGCGGTTTCTTTATTTTTATCCATGCGTGATCTTCGTACCGGGCATCTTTTTCATCCGCTGCTCCTTTCTCCGGGAATTACAATTAGAAATTAAATACTGACAACTAAAGCGGATGGATCACCTGCCGATTCAAGAACGCGCGCACCTTGAACAGAACAGGAAAAAATAAAGAGACAGCGAACCTGCATTTTGAGCAATCGGCACAGGCGCCTTGCACGTAAGTCCCAAGTATTCCAGTTCTTTCTTTCCAACGTAAATATTCGCCTCGCGCGATTTCACCAGCCTTCGACGTTTTACGATGCTCCCTCGTTGACGATCGTTTTAAAAGAAACGACGAGTGCCAAATGACGAATGTAACCTCGTTATGGGGAGATGGCAGAATTTTATAATCGGGACTTTATCATCGAAATGCTCGCGTCGATGGTTGAGAAAATTACGCGCGGTGCAATTAGACCGTGGATGCTTATGTAACATTGTGTTTTTATCAGAACGATTAAATATCATAGTGTGTTCTTTGCATTGAATATTTTGATTATTCAAAGTTTTTAATAAAAAAAAAAAAAAAAAAAAAAAAACAAAAAAAGAAGAAGAAAAGGGCGCGTAATATCGTCGTTATCTTGCTCGTTCATCTTATATCGTCTCGGTTATGTCGCTGATCATCGTTCGGTTCCAAGTAGCTCCATTTTCTGTCGTCTTCGTTCGTTCAACCCGAAACGATGCGATTGCGAATATTCTATTGTCAAGTTCGGTCTCGCCCTTACTTCCCCTTGATATCTTCGTTTCATCGAATAAACTTCGGTGGTCGGCACCGAGTCGCGCGTTTCTTAGAACGAAACTTTCAAAGAATTATCGACGATCGAGAAACAGAGAAAATGTTATCGCAATCTTACGGCAAAACGACCGAATATGAAGGGAAAAACAAAATCACGGAGGAGAGAAAGGAAGAAGAGAGAGAGAGAGAGAAAGAGAAGGAAACAAAGAATACAAAAGCGACGGACAGCAGTGGTCGAAAAACAGGTGAAACGAAAAAAGGAAGAATGGTACTGCCGAACGGAGCCAAGTGAAATTGCCTCGTTCGATCTCTCCTCGCCCTTAAGAACCGGCTTAATTGCCGTTAATTGCATTTTAGTCACTTGATTCACGTGCACGCCAACCGATCATCCGTACACAGGACGAGATCCAGCGATGTACCTACGCTGGTTCGACAGGTATGTTGTCGGATTCTCGGTTTTTGTCGGGCCGTGGGCCCTCCGACATGCGGATAACATCGATTTCTCTGCGTGTTTTTCCCCTTGGTCCGCGGCCCCCTTAAGGCCATCGTCCAGATTCCGATTTCATTGCGCTGCCGACGCGCTTTCCGCACGATATCTCGCCGATCATCGCGCTTCTCTCGAACAATGTTACTCCGCGGCAGGTGAACCACCTTCGTCTTAGTCTATTTCCGTTTTATTTGTTTTCTCGTATTAGTCGACTGTACGCGAATGTCTGGGAACTGGTCGAGTTGAAAATCGGCAAAGAGACGATTCTTCGTAGAAATACGAGTGGAAAACGTGGAACGGATATTTTTCGTACGAGGCTTCGTTCTGGAAAAGTCTGTCCGGTATACGTCTATAAACTGTATGCTTCGACTGGGTGGATTTCTGTCGTTACAGGGTCCCGTCGAACCGAGAACGTACTTTAGAGATAACGAGAGTACCGGAGAATCAAAAGGTAATCTTTATTTTCGTTTTGCGTATGAAATATCACGGTCGACGTTTCGAAGTTTCTACGTTAATAAAAACGATTTTAAGAAGTAACAGCCCTTCGACTTAGTTTTAGTTTCGGCCGACTTATCGTCGATTACCAGGTACCAAAGTAATTGAGCGTTAATCGTAGAAAACTTTTACGTATACACACGTTTCACCGATATAATCGTGACGTTCGCGACACGTTAGCTTTCTTTCACGCGATATAACACATACGCCGTTCCGATTATACGATCCAAGTATCGTTCGTTATAGAATCGTCGCTTCCATGTCGAACGCTTTCGTAATAAATAGCGTAACATCGATATCCATCATGGACGTATCGCGATACGTGCATCGCATTGATACGTGCGACGCAGGCTTTACAGCGTTAATGAAATTCTGAAACGTTTTGTACAACGCAGGCAACGTATTCATAAAGAATATCTACGAGTCTTCGAATTCTTCGCTGAGCAAGTGTGCGTACAAAGACGTCAAAGTGGCGCATGGGATGAATTTATGCGCGACTCGCTTAATTACACGCGTTTATTTAGCGAGGAGGCCGATCGAGGAATTTAATTAAATTAGCGATACGTCGGCATAGCCTGATGATATCAGCGGGACAATTGGCTGGCGGAGTTTTGGCTGGAAGCAATCGTAACGAGCCCCTTTCGTTAATGCGACGGCAAGTATCGGACGTAGCGAGGGGAGACGGGGTTCTTGAAATTTCGGCCTGTTTCTGGGACAGGCTTTTTTAAGCACATTAGTCGATGCGCGCGCGTCTTTTTGCGCGCCGATCCGATCGAACGATCGGATCGAGGATAGTGCTTGTTACGCGAAGAATTTTGGACTTGAGATTGCTTCAAATAGAAGTCGTAAACGACATGTTTTTATATGAATTCACGAATGTGATATCGTAACGTACAGCAGAATGGTATCGCGATAGCGCGAAGGTTGTAATTTGTAACGATTGAAATTAAAGAGGAAAATCGAGCGGCGAGATATTTGTTTTAGATAAGTGGGACGGGGATTGAAAAATGTTTGGAATTTAAAATAAAATATCAGGTCCAGATTTGCGGTATCCTTATGACGTTATCCTATTATCCGTGGTTGAAGCTTAAGTAGATGCAAATTCGGATGGTAACTGAAACTGACGATGAAAAGTTGGTTCTTTTAACTATCCTAACAGAATTATCAACGAGAAGCGTGCAAACATTTCGATAACCGACAACCTATAGCCACGAGCTGCCGCGAGAAACAGAGACACGATGGTAGTTTAGCATCCCAGAACGTACGTGGTACGAACGAGTCACGATAGGACGACCCCATGGTGCGCCATGGTGGCTGATCTATGGAGCGTGACATTGGGGCATCTGGCGGCTCTTCGAAACGTTATTACGATAGTGTCAACGTGATAATATATTAACTATGCTCCCAGATTATATTTACGATATCCTGGTTACAAATGACAACGAACGAAAAGGGACGTTGTCAGACCGAGTGGATACATTTTAAGAACATACAAGTAACGTATTAAAGTTTTCAATAGCTACTTTTACGTATACGCGAATCTATCCAACGTCTTTTCGTTCTTTCTCGCGCACCGAAACGATCCAACAGCTTATACACGGTGAAACTTATTTAAGCTTATTTATTCGCGATATTCGTCTGTTTGAACGAAGACGAGACCGAATCGTAGTTGCGGCGCACCAAATATCCCCGGAGCAACGTCCAACTGTAATCGGAGCATTTCGGAGTATTTCGACGGTCAACCCGTTTACTATATCAACGAGCCACGATATTTCGCGAGATGAACTTTAACGCTAATTGTATATCTGATAAGATTGCCGCGATATATATAAGATAACTAATTTTTCGCTAAACGTAAGTGCGGTAAATGTCTCGTAAATCGCATGTACGGGTCACGGTCACGCTTACGAGTCTCGTAACTTCTACATTTTCGCGTTGCTTTCAGATTTCACCGTTACGATAACGACGATCGTGTCTCGTTACCAAAATGTCAAAAAATGTCGTATAACGCGTATTTATATAACGTATTTATAAAAGTAATTGCCCGTACTTGTAAACGTAGAAAGATCACCGCGTACTTTTCGCGTCCACGGACTTAAATCCGGTTGGAGGGTCCGTGTCTGGCCGCTATTCGTTTACTCCTCGTAAAAATCGGCTTTTCGTTTGGCGTACGAGAGAGCCGAGAGGGACATTTTCGTCCAAAATGAATCGTGTTCCTAAGGCGTTTCGTAAGAATTTCGCGTCCGCGGCCGGATTCCAACGACTGGTTTTACGTCGAAACTGCAAATGGATCGGGAGCTGAAATATGTCGGCCCAATTTGCCGCTGTCTGCTGCCTTTGGGGCCCGTAGTCCGTGTCTTCTTACTCTCTCGTTAGTCGCCCCGAGCTCTCGCCTCGTCCTCTCTTTTCACCTTCCTTTTCACGCTTTCCTTCTCCCTTTCTCACCGATTCCGATCGGTCCTGGTGCTCGCGTTAACGGAGATATATGCGGCATCGCGAGTGAATTCGGTCTGATTGGCCCGTGCACAGGTGCTCGCCGCGTGCACCTGAGTAGAACGATCGTCGTCTCGTCGTCGACGCGCAGAATACGAGCCATAGCTGGAAAATCTGCCACCGATACTGGAACGAGATCTCACAGCCGCGATATATTATCCTCGCTCTATCCGTATGTACATTGTATTCTCGTTATTTCGAGTCGCTTTCTTAATCGTCGCATCGAGCTTTCCTTCCGCATTTGGAACGATTATCCTCAGACCGATGTTGATTTTCTTATCGGTTCGTCATTTTTCGAGAGACGATCCGACTTGCATCGGGACGGTAGACGAGGATTCGATAACCTCTGTCGAGATCCGCAACGGCATCCTCAAAGTATAGCAAACAGCGTGTTAACAACGTTTCGATTCACGCGACTCGTCCAACAACTACTCGTTCGTTTCCAAATCGTCTCTTCGATATCCCTTCCAGTCTCCATACACAGGCCGATATCCCCATAACTTATCATCGCGATAATTATTATTCCCGACTCGAGTTAATTCCCCGAGTATAAAAATCATTACGTTTTTAGGTATACCGGTGGAGCGACGAATGGTCGGCGTTCAGCACCAAATTTAGAACGTCCCCTCGCGTCATCGTGATCGAATCGTAAATCGAGGCCGAGTGACAGTTGCCATAAAGTCGCCAAAGTCTCCGTTGCCCGGTGAATTTTTCTGGCGCGGGGCTAGAAAGATGGACAGTCGGCCGGTCGATGTGACTTCATAAATCTCGCGGCGCATGATCGAAATTTATTACGAATTAAAAGTCGACGGGCCGGGGCAATATCAATTAAATCCGTTCGCCGGCTGGATTCGAAGGGCCGCCGCCGCCGCCGCCGCCGCCGCCGCCGCCGCCGCCGCCGCATCATGGGGATTCGTCCTTCCAGGGGGCAAAAAATCCGGCCATTCCGCGCGACAGCCACGGAAAAGAAGTACTTCGAGGATCTGGCTAGCGACAGCTTCGAACAGATTCCCGTGAAAATCCTGAAATATACGATTTCTTCCTGTTGTAGCTGTTTCTGTTATTAATTTGTCTCGGTTCGTTGATTTATCGTCACACATTCGCAAATCACAAATTTCGCTGTTCCGATCGGACGGGGAAATTATCCAAAAACGTGTCACGACGATGGTAGCGTACCACTATATTACACATTATACGTATATTGTCCGATTGTATAACGTCTTATATAGGTATATATGTATACGTGATTTTACGTATTACCTCTTTTAGATTAGAAAATATTCGTGTACGTTTCCCTTTGAGTAATTTAAAGACACTTTGCGCTACAATAATTCTATTTTCAAGAAATGTCTAATTTGCCGAATGACGTAATACACGCCACTTGCTTTATCCATGAAAAACATCATTCCAAACAACATAGACCACGTAATACTCGTTAAATTCATCAAGATTAGGAGTATTCGTAATCCTACCGTATAGTCGATATCGAAAAAAGGAAAGAAGAAGCAATCTCGAAATTAAAAAACGAAAAAAGGAAGAAAAAATGCCCGCATATTCTGAGAAATTTGTCCAATTGCAACCGGTTAACGTTACGTTCCATTTCGAGTCCCATCTATTATTATTAATTCCAAACTGCAAGTACGCGATCCGGCGCAGATCCATTTACCTCGTCGAGTAAATCCGTTCGCAACTTTGCAGCGCTCGATGGAACTCGTTTCGATCGGACTCGAGTCCGTCGCTAGCCGCAAACCGCAAAGTGCATCGGCCTTTTTGCTTCCGCTTATTTCTTGGATTTCGTTGGCCTTTCGTTAGAGAGATCGTTCGCGGTGGAAGAGCGGATCGAGGACGAAGAGGGACGCGGAGTATCCTGTGCCTTCAATCATTCGAGTAATTATTCGCCAGAAGCAGTTTTGCCCAATTATTTGTGGGGCGCGCACGGACCCTCTCCTTTTCTTTCTTTCTCCTTTCGAGAGTCCCCGTCTCTCCTTTTCTCCCTTCGGTTCTCGTTGTCGTTACCTTCTGAAGCGGAGCGGGCCACGATTGAGGAATTAAAATTGTTCGAGCTCGCTCACGGTTGCCCCGAATGTTTTCAGCGGAAGGAAAGAAAGAACGAGCTCGTTGCTCGCGCGACGTCCACCGACGAAAAGAAAAAAAATCACGAAGAGAGACCGTCGTTCCTTGCTGCGTTTCGTTGGCGGTCGCCGTGACAAAATGTATGGGGTATGTGGTCGAAATCATGATTTCTGTATCGAAAATGATCCTTCGAGTGACTTACGACGGGGGATTAATCGCGAGCGAGGTCTCTGCAAAATTCGGCCCGGGTAGACTCTTCGTGGGTAGAAGCAAACGGAAACGTGATCGAACGTGACGTAACGCGCGAAACTTGGGGGGAAAAAAAAAAAGAAAAAAAGAAAAAGAATTAAATTATCGTAGCGTTTTGCTTCTGGCGAGTCTTCGTTCGAATCTCCTTTACGATCGAACAACAAGATTTCGAAGATGGACTTTGCAATTTTCTCTACGATTTAAACGTGTATCTAACGAATATGAGAAAGAAGGACGCGTGTCTGAAAAGTACCTTGTTCTCGAAATAAAGGGTTCGAAACGATTTAGCTTGTTCTTCCAACTTCCATTCTGCTTCTATTAAGCTACTTTTATCGCGTGGATGACGAATGTCGATCATTCCAACACGGCATAAACGCGTTTTGCCGAAACTGCAATTTTGTACCGGAAACAACTCGCGCCGCGAAAACCATCCAATTAAAGCACGAAAGGAAAGCCGGCCCTTTAATTGGATACTTAAAACGTTTCTACCCGGGCCAGCACGCACGTACGTGCGATCTTTTATTTTATTCAACAATCGTGTTTCGACCAGGTTTTCATACCGACGGAGTATCCAGAAAGACGAAAAAACGAGAATGATTGGTGCCCGAGAAATCTGTTCGTTTGCTCCATCCACTTTGAGCTGCCGTTTAATTTTCGCGCAACAATGCAGAAACTGTTGTTTCTTTTATTCGCTGATAAAAAAAAAAAAAAAAAAAAAAAAAAAAAAAAAAAAAAAAAAAAAAAAAAAAAAAAAAAAAAAGAGACGGAAAGCGAAGAAGCCTACGGTATAGCCAAATTTACGAATATTTACGATCGGTTCGTTGCTTTTTGAATCGGGAGGAAATGGAATAGAGCAACGCGTGTGTCGAACGCCACTCGTTCTCTTCGCCGATCAGAAAAGGTGAAAACGCGTGCCCGAACGCGCAACTAACAACGATACAAGCGAGGAACCAGCGGAATAACTCTGCAGAGAAATTCCAAATACACAATCTCTAACCACCTTCTATTGTTTCTCGAACGATCTCCCTTGCGTAACGCCGTTCGAAAAAGCAACCAGCCCATTCACCCTTACGTAACCGGTTATCCGCGGCTGTACGTGCATATTTTGTAAACTGCGAGCGAATTCGGGACGTGGAGAGGGAAAAACGCTACCGAAAATCAGCGATCGTGAGAGTGACTGCGTTTATCCGCGGTTTTATCGTTTACTTTCAGCCGAGGACCGTTCCCCATGAAAATCATCCAATTACGAACCGAACGATATCTCCGATCTCTTTGGACGATCCGGTTAATTCGAAATGGGATGACGAGCGAAGGAGGCGCGGGAGCAGTTTGATTGTTCGAGCAACGCGAACAGAGAGGACAGGCACGCTCCCCCGAAAACTGGTGTGAACGGTTGACAACTTACACAGTGTTATCTGGTAGTAGCAGAATGCACCGGTAATCCGCCACTAAGCCCCTGTTGATCCGGGATCCGCGTGCCACGTGACGTACGATACAACTCCACGGCTTACCATCCCTAATGAGGGGGTGACAGCCGCGGAGAAAGATAGATAGCGCGAAACGCGATCATCACGGTTCTCTAAAGATGCTTTTACGTACTTGCTTCATTTTTTTCCTCCAGATTGCGGTTCGATACGGCAACGATTCAACACGCGAGATTTCCGTTTGCTTTTCCCAACGATGCTTAGCGAGATTTATTTATTCGCGAATTTATTAAATTATTCGAAATTCTTATCTTAGGTTTATTACATTACGTGTTTTTCATTTTTGGTTTAAATTCGTTGGATTATGTATTTTATCTCTCTTTCGATAACTATCTCCATACGGATTGAAAATTAGAAACGCGAGAGTGTAAAAATTGACTATTTTATTATATTTATTATATTTTTATTGTCATATTGTAGCGTGTAAATTTCAATATCGATAATATTTAATTTAGTGTGTTTGGATTTCAATTCTGAATGGTTAAATTTAAATAATAATAAAAAAAAAAAAAAAAAAAAAACAGAAGCTAATTACTACGTCCAACAAATATTTACTTTAAATAATTCGCACGAGATTTATAAACATCATAGAGATACTATCGCGTGTTTACCAGCACTCGGTATTCAATGACGCAGGATGAATAATCGTGACCCTAAAGTCGAGTGTGTTCATTGACGAGGACAAAATCAGGGGTCGCATAATAAAGAGGGTGGCTACCCTAACGCATAAACGGCTGATAACCACGATGGTTACGGAGTAAGGTAGCTTATAGAAAACAGATTTAGTCTGTTTACACACTCGCGGATAATCGATCGTAACGTAATAAACGAAACGAATTGTTCCACGTTTTCATCTATTAAATATTATCTGAAGAATTTAAAAGAAATAATGGAAATTGCATAAATCACAGCATAGTATAAACGGCGTTAGAATCTTACGATACTTTGCTTCGTACGATTATCGCACATCGACGACGGTAGAAGGAAGCATCGCGGGTTGCTGTTCTATAGGGGTCTATCTCGAATTTACGAATGTATCTTAATAAAATATATAATAATAATAATAATAATAATAATAATATAGACTCGCTTGTCAAGACGAACGTCAAAAGATATTTTTATGATTATTGGAAGTTACGTACCCGTATCTGTGTATATTTCGATTTTTATTTTGTTCGTTTACCATTGTAAACGTTATCAAATTTTATGAGAAATTACAGCATTATATCGGCAGCAAATGATTTCTTTATAATAAAAATTGTAACTTTCAGATTAAAATGGAACGTCGAGCTGCGAAGATCGAGGAAAACGATATTGCAGCTTCTGTATCTTTTAGAAAATTTTAGGCCACCTAGGAAGAAAAGAAACTTCGATCGTCGTCGTCATCTTCCTTTAAACACGATGGAATTCGACGTTACGCCATGTCGAATAAATTTTAATACGATACCAGTAACATCTTCCGTAAGTAACGACATATTCGACTCGGCTTTAATAACAATTTTCTCTGAAACCTTTTCTACCGTAGAAACCTATAATTTATCGTCGAAAAAACTCGCATTAAGACGATGAAATGCCATACTAGGACGGAGAAACGTTTGAAATAAAACCTCTTACCAAAGTGATACGTCAAAAATCCGATATATCATTGCAAGAAACAAATCTGATCTATCGACTGTTACGATACTAATTTTCAGCAGATGAGTATCATCGAGTAAATCCAATTTCACGTAATAGCGACGGTGGTTCGTCGAAGCGAGCGAATTTCGATCTTCTCGAGGTTGTTGCGTTTGTTTTATCGGCGGATGATGTGAATAAGAATTTCCGTGATTTTTGGGCACTTTCTACATGCGCGATAATTTCAGCCCTTAAGTATAGGCTGGAGGTGAGAGGATGCAATTATAAAACCACAGGTGTTTCGAAATTCGACGCGTGTATGATTCTGAACGCTCACACGCCATATTTTTGTCGCGATATCGATTGCTTCATTACTCCTTTCGTAAGAATTACTCGTTCTTGTTGCTTCTTTCGTGAGCCGCGTATCTTCATGAACGCCTGTATAAGTAAAAGAAACGAACAGATAATTCTTTGATCAATTCTCCGAAATTACCTTCCTTTTTCTTTTCTAAAGAATACCAGCATCGTTTTGCGACTTTTTAGAATATCTCAACGTTACTGTATAAATTATAGCGAATTGTATCGTCTTGCACACGATCGAACCAACACTCTTGTCAAAATTTTCTAAACTGTAAATTGCTTGATTATCTTATTTGACGAAAAATTATAAAATCACGAGATATAGCGAAATTTTCAGGGTTTGAAAAGCCTTCACCGATCCAGGAAAATCCGACGATCCTGTGAAAAATGTTGCGTCCGGTTCGATCAGGTGTCATTAAACGGAAGCAAAACCCTATATGCGACCGATGTATACCTCGTTCGTCGTTCCCCATCGTTCTCAAGATTTAAGAAAAAGGAAGAAGTTAAAGTATAAAGTAAAGAATTGTTCACGTGTTATATCGCAAAGGGTTCGGTATTACTTGCAACAGTCCTGTTGCCTACAGTCCCTCGTCCCTTTTTTCTCTCGCCGTTTCACGAAATTCTTCTGGTTCCGAGGATTTGGCCGCGATCTTCGATGGCATGCGTGCCAACAGTGCACGATCGCCGCAACAAAATTGCACAAATGCTGGAACGAACGGTGATAATGGGCCACGCGAAATTCCTTTGAAAAAAGGAAAAACATCGTGCGAAGGAGAATAAAGTAAAATGAAGTGAAATGAAATGAAATAAACGAAAACAGTAAAAACGACGACGACGAAGAGGAAAGGACCAGTACGTTTTTAGTTTACGTTCGAGCGGAGTATCGTATCGTATCGATCGAGTCGTTTCAGAGAGATAAAGAAGAATAAGTAAAGAAAAATATGAAAAAGTCGACGAAGTCTGGGAAGAAGGAGAAAAGGTAAAACGAATAAAACCGAGGAGAAAGAAAGACGCGGTACACTTTCCGTCGAAACTGGACTCGAGTGTCGTTTCGATTGAGTCGTCTCAAAGGAATAAAGAAAATGAAAACGACTGCTAAAGGGACAGACGACGAATAAGAAAGATCCAGTGCGTTTTTAGTTGAGATTCGAGTGGGCTGTAGTATATAGATTTCGCACGCGGGCACGAGATTTCGGCGAAAATTGCAACAAATGTCGAAATCGGAGCGGATTAGTCGCACCAGATACCGGGTGGTGAGAACGGCAAAGGCGCGACGAGCAAAACGTCGACGCACAGCTGTGCTCATTACACACTTTGGCTCGATGTTCGGCACAGGTGTCGCTCGTATGTACATCAGCCGAAGGCGAAAGTGCACCCTTTCCGCGGGCGAACCTTGTGATTTTCGAATTGCCAACTCGAGTCGCTGTCCCTCGTCGTTTTCGCGTGCTTATTGCCAAGAGTCGCGTACAGGGAGATGGATTTTCAAGTATGTTAATGTAACCAAGACAAGGGCGATTCGAGCAGGTGGTCGTCGAACGAAGCTGCTTCGATGCGATTCTTATAATTTGGGTCGAACGGCGGAGATTGATTTTTGATGAACGACTGTGCGAAGAGATTTAGGTTTGCGCAGTTTTCTCGTACCTGATGACGCGTAACGAGAAATGGTTTACGGAGGATCGAATCTCGATGGTGGTTAAAAGAGATTGAGAGCGTTGAGAGGTAATAAAGTTCTCGGCTGTTTCGAAGGATGACAGCTACCTCGAATATTTGGTATCTTTGTCAGACGATAGGAGATTTTTGAATAAATTTTTATATTTTAAAATCAATTGTTCTCAGATTTTCTCAGACATTCGGGACACTCGAGCTAATTATTTTTTTTTTCTCTTTTTTTTATATATCGAAAATCTCTCGATTGTAATATCAGATTCGTTCATCATGATTATAGGAGAACGAAATCAAATTTTGAATATACAAACGTACGTGTACGCGTAACTTCTAAGTAACATAGCGTCGCGAAGGGTTAAGGATATTTTCATCGCGCTCGTCTCGTCGGGCGCCTGCGGACGAGCAACCCGCGACGCGTACTCCGCTCTCGTCGCTTCCGTAATAACTTTTTAGTTTTCGTAAAACTATTTATACAGTGTTCAAATCTACTCGTTGTCACGATGTTTCTTTGATTCTTTCGTCGTTTTGGGACAATTGTCTCTTGACGTAAAACATTTCCCGAAAGTAACCTAATAAAAGCGTGATCGTTTTACCAACCGTTATCGAGACGATATTAAACGTGAAAATATCAAGTGTCATCCATCTTATTTTTAAAGTAATTTTTTGTCAAATAATCGTAACTTTCGTCTCGTTGAGCATTACCAATTTCCAATGAAATTGCAAATCACGATGCGGAAGCAAATGCATCGGGGCTTCGGTGAAAGAGTTGGCACAGTGAAACTAAGGAAAAGTTGTTAATCACAACGTAATACCAGGTCTGCCGTCTTTTTCTTCGAAATCCGCTAAACGTTAACCACTTTAACGAACCTACGATTCGAACGGATCGGACGATCAGGAAAGTGGCATACTGGACAGATTACGAAGCATTATTTTATTATCTCGCAATGAAATATCGAGAGGTAAATTAATTTCTATTTACCTTGTAACTTACCTACGTAATATACCTGTATATTGTAACATATCCAATTGTTGCACGCTTCGTGCATAACGCGTGCAAATCGACGATTCCTAAATACCAAGGAACGGCGTTAAACATTCTTTTCTACTTTCTTTATTAAAAACGTCAAAGTTGCTTCGTCCGTTCGAAGGATACAAGTTCCATTCCGCGTATATAGTATAGTATAACATTAAGCGTAAGTCAAGGGAGTGAATGATCGACAGGCAACGATGCTCGGTAGAAGAAGGCACGTGTGTGTGCCCGTATCATTAGGACCACCCTTTGCGACCATGCCAGGGAGCATTTTTTGGAAGCGTAATGACACTTCGTGCGCGAACCATTTAGACGGATCCCCGGTAAATTGTTTCGGCCCCCAGGTACCGGCCACGCAGACCCTTTAAACGACAAGAAACCCGAGCGCAACCTTCGAAATTGCACGCTCTAAACAAAAGCGATTGCGTTACCTGGACGCGGCCGGCTGATTTCGTCTCGCGTTCGCCTGTGAGCAATGGAAATTCTCGATGAAAAGAGGGGAGAAGAAAGGGAAAAGAAGCGAGAACAAAAGAGGGTGATCGAGTAGAGCAAATGAGAAAAAGATTATATCCAAAGGTGGAGTAGAATTATCTTTTTTATTTTTTCTATTTTCCATTAATTCCTCTCCGTTACACGCATTCCGTGTCAAAAAAGTTAGTCTCGGCGTTCTTTTCATTTCTGGCGTTTCTTAGTGTCTCTTTCATCTTTTATCCTTAATTACGTTAAGGCTTCCTCGCTCCTATTTCCTTCCTTTTCTTCCATTTCACTTCAATTTTTATTTCCAATCAAATAGAAATTTGAATGATGTCCCGTGATGTGCGACAAACGTATTTTACAACCTTAACTTTGACGTAACTTCGACGACTATACTTAACCGCGCAACGAGTTTCATTAAGAATTTCTCGGGCGAAGAAGCGCGTACAATTTATTTTTTATATGAAATATCGAGGAGATACTGTATGCCGCAGTGTGTATTTTTTACCACATTTTGCGAGATATGTAAACGTTGTCGTTACTTGTGTCAAATTAAAGTTTCCCTAATTTACTTTCGTCCCGTACGAAAGTTCCAAGATGAAGAAATTAATCATGGCTGAATGATCATTCGTGCAACGTACCAGCACAAAGCAAGCGTGTGTAATTAAAGAGAAGTTACGAAAACTGACAAATGAAACGCCAAAGCAATTTATAAGATTGCAATTAAGACGGGAGGAAGGGTACCTTTGAAAAAGATTAATCGCTTGTTTTGCGTCGAATTAAGCTTGACAACGTAGTAACTCGATAACGCGACGACGCCGGACAAGATTTCTAACGATTATACGCACCTGATGTATCGCGCGTAAGAGCAAAATTATAAGTAAATTTTCGTAAAATTTGAAAATTATAACGCCATTTGTACGGGACAATTTTGTTATACTTATCGATCATTTAGCCACTTGGCTATGATGATTATGGCTCGAATGATTTAATTCGACGAATTAAGATAACTTGTCCAGTTAAATTGCAAGTTATCTGATTCTGTTTTACGATTTCTATACCGCTATTCGCGCTGTTCGATAGGCCATTTCTTAAATAATTAGATCACGCTGATTAACAAATTTACGTATCAGGTATAAAGGAGAAACGAAAGTAAAAGGGGAAAGAAACAGTACGAAGAAATTCGGAGTAAAATACATATTGAAATAACGGTCGAAGACTAAATTCTAGATTAAGAGGAAAAGGACGAAGACGATCTTCCTCGTTTCCCTGAATTTCGAGTGTCGCAACAGCCGTGCCCGTTGGTTTTAATAAGCGGCGTTTAAAAGAAGCCACAAAGCGGGCAAAGTTGATGGGTGATTTTTAAACATAATCATAGTCCACGCACGTCACACGTAATCACTGTCGGAACCCTGAATTTACTTTGCCAGTCGGTGGAACCCGATTACGGAAAAGCCGAATGTTCGCCTAGAAACGGGCCGACTCGAAGGACGAAGGTTCGTTAGAAACTGACGTAAGGTATCTACGTATTTCCGGTACGAGCAACAGGTAGAAACAACGTAGCCATCTTTAACGTGTACCTGATACACGTTTATCCGACTTTTCAATTTTATGCTACCTCTTTTCTATACATTCTCTTTTAACACTGTGCTAAATTCTTGCTTTGAACTTGATATATCGAATACTTTGGTATTACGAAAAGAAAAATTACCAGATAATACGAAAGTTACAGATATTTTGACGAACGCGATTAAAGCAATATTAAAGTGTATTCCAAATTTTCCATAAACGCGTAAACACGCGCGGTCTAATAAAAGGATATTTCGTCGTAACCGTGACACGTAACGCGAAAAAAGCTACGAGTCGAAGAAAAATTGAACAAGACGAAGAAACCGACATAGTTGAGCGAACGAGAACGTTCGTTCGAGCATATTTCGCAGACAAATCCGCATTAAAACTGGCGCAAAAAGCCGTCTTGCCGATCCTTTGAACCGATCGACACGGACAGCACGGATATCGCGACGATTTGTGCCCTTGAATGACTGAATACCGCGACGAGTCACAATGTCGTTTCAATTAACCACCGCAAGAAGAAGTATCCCTTTTATATGGAAACTGGCCGCTACCATTTCGATTCTCTAACATTTCTGGTAAAATTGTGTAATCGAAGAGCGGAGGATCTTTGATTTTCCTTTTAACGTTTAACGAAGAAACGTAATTTTGAAATTTATAAAATATTATAAGAAACAACGTCAAAGTTAAATCGATAAAAAATTGTCCGACTTAAGTGGCAAACGATAGGTACGTTTGAAGAGAAGATAGACGGGAGAATAGTTTGTTTCTCATAGATTTCTAAGCGTAGGCGGGTACCAGCGATTAAAGAGGAGGCGAGAATTTTTGTAAATTTGTCGATTTAGAGTAACGCGTTAGATCAAAATTTCGGACTAACGTATCGCATACTTTTTCAATTTGAAACAATTTTCTCAAATTGAAACATAATGCTTGCCCGCGGTCACGTAACTTAAGCGACAGATGCGGCGCCAAGTATGTTAAAACGTATTCGACCGACGTGGGCATTACAAAGTTCGATCTGCCATCAAATTTAGGACCGCTATATTCGCCTCCTCCTCCGCGAAAGTACCCTGGCGCCGCAAGTGAACCCAATAATACACTCTCGTTCGTAAGTTATGGTACGCTTACTAATCTTAAACGCGAGCCGTAATAAAACGGATCGGTAATAAAAGCTTCGAAGTACAGCATAGTCTATCGAGTGTCAATCTCATTTTGTAATTACAACGTCCACTTGTGCCCTACAGAAAAAAATCACTGAAAGCTACTAAAAAATAAAAGACTGATTTTGGTTCGACGACGTACTGCGTACATGCATAACAATTCCAGCAGTTCACCAGTAGGGCCAGTCTTAGTAATTCGTCGGTATGTCCAATAGTTTACTCGCTGTGGGAATGCTACTGATCGTTGCCGATCGTTGCCGATCGTTGCCGTCCAAAACTAAGCTGTAGGTAATGCGACCATTAAAATCCAACGATAGCCTACACAGCGTCAATGACGTATCGCCTTTTTTTCTTGTAAGAGAACTTGTATCGAACGTCCTATGGTTTGCGAATAGTAGTACGTCCCGTTGAAACGAAAGGCACGCAGTCCCGAAGACGGCACCCTTGATTCGAGACACACGTCCCCCTATCAAGATACCGGTCGCGCGGCGCACGCACGAAAGAGGGCACGTGTTCCACATGTTCCCTGTCGACTCGATCAACCCTCTCTCCGCTGTCCATCGGACGATTTATGAATGCCACCGGGTATACAGAGCTCATAGAAAGTCAATGCGAAATTTCGGGGCGCCGCCTACTTTCGCTCTCAGCGAGGAATCGGGGCTCGAACGCAACACCGTAGGCCTCTCGACACCATCGTGCGTATACGTGTTCACCTTTTATTTCTTCTCCGCCTTTCTTTTTGTACTTTCTTCTTTATTCGTCGTTTCCCCGTGGACACGGGACGGCGAGCCAAAGGAAAGGAGAGAAGAGGAGAAACATGGAATGGGGAGGGTTCGATGTTTGCCTCCGAGGGGACAGTTGCCTGGGATCTGTTCACCTGCCCTTAAAAATCTAAGCACGCGAAATCACGAATGCCTATTAGCCACCTCCTGCGTCCCGGTAGCCCCGAATAGAGGTCCTCTCTTACGACGATGCAGCGATGGCCACGAGATTGCCTCTACGACGTTCGCGTTGCTCTTTGAGACGCGCCCCATCCTCATAACGCAAACATCCAACTATTATGGATCCTGGTGTCGTAATGTGGAGTAATTAGGAGCGTATCTGTGGTCCTTTCGTCGAATTTGATCGCGAAATGGAACGAAGAGTATAGAAGAGATCGATCAGAGAGGATCGATGTTGTTCGATCGTTTTGACACGGGCACATTCCGTTTCATCGTAACGAAATTAAAGAACGTTCTTAGAAACGTTATTTACGACAATAATAAATCTTTTACTCGAGCAATAAAACGCGATGAATAATTTCCTGGGAAATTACACCTGCAACGCGAAATGTTCCTCCTAAATGGCTCTTGGTAATGGCTCTTTCTTGCTTCTAATATAAAATTTTTTTCTAAAATCTCGTTCAAATTCGGGCGTGAACGGTTTCAATGCCTATCGGTGTTCGCGTGTACGAGACGAAGATGCGAGAGTTGTCGGTTTTATCGTAACATAGTGAAGTGGAATAAAAAGCAGCATCATTCGTGATCACAGGCGTGCAGCGATCTCCTCCTCTCCCCGTATCGCTGGCACATTTTGGAGTCTTGAAATTGCAGCCTAATTTCCATGATGGCTGGTGCTTATACAGAGCGTCGCTCTAAATGTAAATTTCCTTTTTCTAGTCTGTCGTATTAAAATTTTTGCATTCTCTATACATGGCATTATGGCGAAAAAGATCGGTAATAATATCATAGGCGAACTAAATATAATAATAAGCAAAGGAAGAATGGTGCGTGGAATTTTATTTATCCGCAAGTTACGCTTACAATACCTATCTTCCGACGATATCGAATAATTCGGTGCAATTTCTGTGAATACCGTTTCTTCCGTTAATTTCGAATTTCATTCTTATTAATTTACCTTACACCCGTTCGACTAAACTAGCAAGCTAGCGTTAAAGATCGAAGATTCTAGTTAATCGTCGTAATAGGATATTTTCTCCTTTACGGTTGCAACGAAAGCTTGTCAAATTATCATCGTATCCCCGTTAAAAGTTTATACGACGATCGTTGCATCGGCTTCAACATTGGAGAACATTAAGAAGATAAGACGTCGAGGAACTTTGGATTTGACAGTTCTAGTTTTGTATGCAATTTTAATTTTAACTCATTCTCGCAAAGAAAATACATAGAAAGGCATTCTACCAACGTATTAACAATTTTATTAAAACACGCGAGGCAAATTTAACATTTCTAATCTGCTAAGGGTAAAAGATATCGTAGGATTATTGTATGCGATTGCGAAAGTATTCTACGGTACAAAGTTTGTTGCGCGTTGTGGCAAGACTTAAATAGAAGAAATTATTATTGAAAAATTACCGATGACGATTCTCATCCACACGCGAAACAGAAATAAATCACACGCAAACAATTGTAACCGAAGTAATAAATATTCAAAGTAGCATCTGCGTTATCTGCGTATGATTTCACTCGCGCGAGAACACGTAATATCGAAAAAGAAAAGTCGCGTAAAAAATATCGCGAACGATCAATCAGCGAAACAGATTTCACATAATTTTTTCATCGGGTGATTGCGAGCACTCGGTTCGTTTGTACGCCGATGTTCAGAGAGAAAAGAAAGGAGAGGATAACCAACAGACACGGCGATCGCCGAGTACGAAACGAAAGAATATTTATGTCTTCATGAAGAGCTAACCGACGGTTATTACGAAGACAGAAAAAAGTCGTCTTGTTTTCGTCCACCGTGCGTGCGTCGCTAATAATCGGTCTTGGTTCTTGACGCGACGTTAAAAATTAGTTTATAAAAAGAACGATTCTCAGGATGCCGGGGTACAAACCGGGGAACACCCGGTATAAAGTTGTCCCCCTGTACACGACATCATATTTCAACATTAAGTGGCCCGATGCTCGGAATATTAGCGAAATAATACTTGTTCCGCGGGCGATAATATACGATACACGAAACTGCATGATTAAAAATCGCGATATTCCAGCTGCTGCGTAATATAGGCGCTTTTAAAAAGACGGCCACGAAATACCGGTATTTTAGAGACACCCCTTTGCATCGTAATCAGATTGTCACTGCATGCTCGGCATAATAAATATTTTTATCATTCGCACCAGGGGATACGCATTTACGTGTTATCGACGTCGTTTCGTATCTCTCGTAAATTAATACTCTCTAATGAGCAATTTGTAACTCCTTAATGACCACTTTGGGAAACTTTCGGAATCGTTACGGCCAGCAGATTGAAAACGTTTAAAGATCTGTTTGGTGAATTACAATTCTCCGCGAGAATACGAGAAGAGATTTACGAGAAGAGAATGCTGAAATTACGACGATTGTATTATTTTTCGGAATCAACTACCAGTCCAAAGCGACCATAAATAATAAAACAGAAGGTCTAAATTTACGACAACCTACTATAGCGGTCGATTTTGCATTACTCGATGCGACAGCAAAAGAAAAAAAAAAAAAAAAAAAAAAAAAAAAAAAAAAAAAAAAAAAAAAAAAAAAAAAAAAGAAATAAAAAAAAAAATCCAGTTAAACGACTACACTCTCGTCGATGATACGTATCGCGGTAGTTACTAAATCGCTCTACGGAAGATCTACACAGTTTTGCAATTTTGTATCGAACGAATTCCATCTTCCTTCCAACGGGCCATAAATCGCGGATTCCTTAACGATCGATGATAAATCAACGTCGATCGGCAAATTCGCGCGAATGGGATACTTGAAATTCCCAAGTTGCGTCGTACGTACATATACATAGATAACGGCTGGACGGGTGTCCCGCGATTTCCTTGGCGAATGCAGCGCACGCGCCGCGTCCTATCAATTATTCCCGGGGCCGGGCCTAAAAGCGGCGAAACAATTTCAGCACTCGGAAGATCGATAATGGTCGGGACGAGGGGCTAAGCAAGAGGCGATGGCGCGCTGCTTCGACCATCGGCGAGGCGCGCGCGATCATCTTTCTTGTATCGTGACACGTACACGATAATGCCTGTCGAAAAATCGCAATCGAACGATATTTAGTCTCCTCGGAGATATAATATCCGCTCGGGGCCCAACGATGATCATAGGCTAACGTACATTTAGGCAGATGCGACAGAAATTGAACGTCTCCTGTTCGCCCTCTTTTTGCTCTTTCTCTCCAACTCCGTTTACTCTTTTCTTCTCTTTTTCCTTTCTTCGTCCTCCTCTTTCTCGTTTCTCGTCTGCTTCGCTTTCTTTCTTCCACCGCTTCTTCTTCTTCTTTCTCGTGAATCGCCCCCTTTTCGAGTTAAGATTCGTTCAAATCATTTGAATCGTCCTCCTCCACTCGAGCCACGTTCGGACCGATTCAAGCGTTCCTTTCTACTTCTAATTCAAGTAGCTCGAGTACGGTATTTCCAAGACATTGCTTTCCGCTGGCTCGATGCTTCCGTTTGGTTTCTCAACGTTCAACAGGCGACGATCCTCCGTGGTTCGTCGTTTTGGCATCTTCCGATCTGTTATCTGGCCGCGCGACGTGTCGTGTGGCGGCCACGCGACACCGACATCCGAACGACGGCCGCGGCCTATCGATCGATCGAGAGGCGTCCGCTATCTCCGGCCAAGATCAACGACGCGCCGCCGCGCCGCTGTAAACTGGGTTACAGAACGCATTAATGCGCCACTCGATTACAAGGCAGTCCCCGATTGATTCGGCGCGGCCGCCTGGGCCGCCGCAATTTGCCAGATTAAAACGCAGATAAAATTATGTTATTTCATTAGTAGCTTAAAATAAGGAAACATTTATGTTTCCTTAGTTTTATGTATTATATCGTAAGTCGAAAGCCACGTATCGTCATACTTTTGAAAATTAGCGGCCAGCTAACAAGGCAAGGGGGTGAAAGACTTAGTGGCCAGCGACCAAAAGCGGCGTGGAAGGGAAGATCGCGGTCGTCGCTCGAGGAATCGGCTCGAGAACATTTATACAGATTCATCTGGTTTAAACCCGGTGTGCCCGAGGGATTCTTGAATTCGTAATTTCGCTGTGGATCTCTTTAGGAAGCGTAGGGTATGGGGTCGAAGCAGGATGCTCGTGTCGCGATACGTACCGCTTTAAATCGAACCGTGTTTCCTCGTCTTTTTCTACTTTGGACGTTTCTTTGGGCTATGGTTGATCGATTTTTTGTAATCGTTGTTTGTACGAGGTTCGATAGATAATAAAAATTATAGACATGGCTCTAATCGCAAACGCGCGACATAATTCTTGATCCATCTTTTCCCTATAATTGTCGCACAGGTTTGTTTACTTGGAAACCTATCAAAGATCGGCTAAATCTTTCGCCAGACGTAAAGTAAGAATAAGAAGCCCCCGCTGTTACAACCCACTTAAACCCCAAATTTACAGTCGAAACTCACGCATAGCGGTTGCGTAAAAAACTATATGATATTCAATTATGCCACGGTTTCAGATGTTATCAGCCTTTATAGCGCCGCGTCGTAACAATTAACGAACAGCTAAGCGAGGGCTCGTTAGCACCAGCCGAAAGATCGTTTAAATCTCGGATGTTACTACAATATGAATTGCCAAAGTGAGGAAAAAGCGTAGTGCCGGAGGAGCCGATCTCGCGTTATCGATTACCGACAAAGATTTGCATTATGCTAACGAGATCCTTCCAAGGTATTCTCTTTTCGCCATCGAACCGTCGTGTTCTTCATGTCAACGATCGCATTTACTAGCGACAAAGATCGTTAATTAAAGCACCTTGTCAGTAACGACGTTATACGCTTCCTCTTTCCACTTTATTCTGCGCGCACGATATCGTAATTTTGGTAAAATTAAAATATCCTTGGGTTGGAAACGCTAGTTCGCCACCTGGTCTCGCTCCAAGTCGATAGCAACCATAATCTCTCGATAACATCTTACTTTATGGCTCCATACTACAAGGTACTACGTAGATGTAGTTTCACGTGACGGCAGAATAACGAAACTGCGAAAATTCGAGTGATTAGCGAACCGACCCGATCCCGAGTCTGTACGAACGGTATTCTTCTGCTTCTGCGCGTCGTATCGTACGAATGGAAGGATACGATACGAAGAATAGCTGCAGCAGCGTGCAAACGGGTTCACGACCAGATCTTCTACTTTGTATTTCAAAAGCGATGTTTTGATGAATTTTTTAGATTTCTAGTTGTCCTATCGTTTTCTTTCGTACGTCGCGCCATTTGCTCGAGTATTAATTAAAATTCCTTTAAATATCGATATAAATAATTTTAAAGCAATTTGAAACAACATCGGATATAAAGACACGACAAATAAGAGAAAATAGTTGAACGATCAACAATTTTTAAACAAATTTTTCAAATATCGTTTTTGAAATATAAGGTAAAAGATCTGTAGCCGGCCGGAAACTTTTGCGCTTTAAAGGTCAAGGACGCGTTGGCCTTAGTTCTTTTTTAATTCGTTCCGCTTCGTTTAAAAACTCACAACGAGACCATATCCGCTCGGTAACAATTTGTTCGCGGAATAAAATTGATTTTGAAACGAACGAACGCGCGCGGAACTCGAATTTTCGGGTGCAAGCGAGATCAATCGACGTACGAACATTAAAACAGGCTTCTTCCGCGACGCGAACCACCTGTGCTTCGTACGTTCCCTTCGTCGTAATATCTTATCCACGATACCAATCTGATATATGTTATTATTAATTACATCGAAAATTATCCGTCGGATCGGACGCGGACCCAGTCCTGTTATCAGTACAATTAGTATCAAGTTAACACCATCACCGACAACGCGCGTCAAAACGAACGCATCAATGACATTATTTCGCCAAAATCTGTTCGCAGGGCAGAGCGAATTTTCACGCTATCGTTGGACGTTTTCTTTCGATTATTTGTTACAAGGATCGTTTTCTCTGATTTATTACGAGTCGATCGACGATAATTGGGGCTTATAAGAAAAATGAAATTTCTTCGCCTTTGTTTTTTTCTTCCCCGTAAAAACAGAAAAATACTTTTTTAAACAAAATATTTCTCATATCACATAATTCTTGTTATACGTATTATAAAAACGATCTCTCGAGCTGTACGCGTCGGTGAACGATAGCTTTCGTTGAAAAGAAAGAAATATCGTGATGCTACGAAAGTACAAGAATAAAACTCATTCGTATCGTAACAACGATTAATAAATCCCAATTACTGCGTTGCAACGAGTACTTTCTATGCCTCGTACTTTGCAGCAACACCGTACATTAAAGGACGAGCCTTTAATTATTCTTCCCTTTCTCTCGGTTTACGCTCGTCAAAATTTTAATCGCGCCTAAAAACACATCTTCAACCCTAATCGGTTCCATTATGCTCTTTGCATCTGACGAACGTTCTAGGCTGATTAATTTCGGTGCAAAGGTAATCAGGAGCCGCGAGAGCGGCGTCTCGATCGTCCGTATTCCGGTTCTGGCACGATTAGGGAGGAACTGTTTGAAACGAGGCTGACGTAAAGGGGGAACGTGCTTGATAACCCTTGATTTTCAAAGGCTGGCATTATTTTAGGAATTCGGGCAAGAAGTCGGACCGAGAATTTAATCGCCGCATCGACGCAAAAGGTGTTCTCTGTAACCATCGTGGCACGCTTCGCTTTACATCGATGAACGAATACTCCGTCGAATACACTGTCGTAAAACATTATCCTGAACCTGACTCACTGAGCACCGCATTTTTTATCGTTAGCCACAAGTTCCTTCGATCGCAGAATTAAATATCAATCGGACGATACGAAGCTGTAAAACATCAAACAGTTGTTTTCGTAAGTTCGTGTTTTATCCTCCGTTGAAAGGCGATAAAGATGTTGATACGTGGTCGAGTCTCGTTACAGATACCGAAGAGACACATAAAAGAATAAAATATATGATGCAATATATACGCGTATATAAATATGAAATTTAAACGCGTTAAAATTTGTTACAACGATTGACAGCATTTCGTTCTATTTCATAACCGTTTGAAGTACGACGACGTATTTACGCGTATATCGCTGATTTGGAAGTATTTCTCAGCGAACTCGGTGGTACTAGCAGGTTATCGTGTTACTACAAGTACAAAGATACGCAAGATTTTTCCTAAAGAAAGAAAGAAAGAAAGAAAGAAAGAAAGAAAGAAAGAAAGAAAGAAAGAAAGAAAGAAAGAAAGAAAGAAAGAAAGAAAGATGGAAGAATGGAAGAAGGCGATATATTTACGTATAGGTTAAACGTTAGTCGATCTAGCGTTGATCGAACAGCTCGGAATCGATCCTTCGAGCCTCAAGGTGTCGATGCGCTAATTGATTACGCAGCGTAAAGGCGACGTGACTTTTTATTAACTGGCCTGGCCACCATCTACAGTCTGCAGGGTAGAATGGGATAAATTTCGAGAGCGTCGAGGCCGTAAAAAAGGACGAAAAAGAGGAATAGAGAGGGGAACGTGAATCAGCTGCTGGTTCGCCTCCTTTCGGATCGTCTCCAACCTCGTTCCTTCTCTTCTCCTTTCTTTTTTCCAACGTGACGATTTTTTGCCGCAAAATTTTCCCCTTTTTTGCCAACGCATGGCGCGTGCTCTAAAGATTCGAGAAGACACGGCAACTTCTTCTTCGATGTATGAAATATCGATAGCAATTAGCCAGCGGCTTGATTTAAGACCGGCTTCGACCGGCCGCATTGGGAGTTCAATCTCGATGGGCAGGCCCCTTTAATTTCGTTCGTATAAACCACGGCTGGCCGCTGGTCTAATTAAGAAATCGCTTTAGACGAACCGACAAGCTTCGTCGATGTTTGTCTTGTTTTCACTGGGATGACTCACTTTTACTTCGACGATTCGCTTACACCGTCCGTTCGATAGACGAAGAATATCAGAGTCTTACGTTTGACGCGTTTCTAGATTTCAAGAGAAAAAAAAAAAAAAAAAAAAAAAAAAAAAAAAAAAAAAAAAAAAAAAAAAAAAAAAAGAAACACCTATCGAATACGCAGGGAATTTTATCGGTCGCTGCGTCGCGGTTAAAAGGAATATATTTCTTCATGGGGTTTACATCGTAGGATCGCGAAGGATAAGTTTTACCGCGTTGGATGTAGTCGAGGTTTCGATTTGGTTTGACGGTGATCTTGGGGTTGATTTGGTAGAAGAAAAACTGTTACTGCGCGAAGAAGAACATAGAAAGGTACCGTTCTCTGGGATAAAATATCATCATCTGGATCTAAGATACTTTTAGTTGTTAAAACGATAACTGGAATTTTACTTTCCGATTTCGTCAGGCGGATAAATATATTTGGAAAATATAAAAACACGAATTGCATATTAAATTCTTAGATTAATTTCGAATAGAAATGCGATTGTAAGTTATTTCACGGCGAACCAACACCATCCAACATTTGGAAGCGACCCACACGTGTCGCTGCATGCTGCAAATTAAGATTAAAGACGTTCCTCATCTTCGCGAGTTCCCCTAATGACGCTAGCCGGATTACTTGATGGCGTTGCTTGCTACCGTTGCGAACATCCAGGGGTTTTACCGGGTTAATTACAAAATTACTCCCTTAGGATCTTAACCGGCCACGAGAAACCGGGAACAAAAACGGCCTGATATCGAAATCGGGTTCGTTAACGTTAAATTACGTTGAATAATGCGAATCGACGATCATGGTGAAACGACCAGGTAAAAATTACTCGGTAATAAGAGTATTTTATTAAGCAACGAATTTATGCGTCGTTGGCTGTAATTATTAAATGTAAATTTATTCGTCGGATCGTAATTAGGAAGCCTTTTTAATTTCGGACAAAGATCTGTCTATATGAAAACGGGTTAAGCGCGAAACGTCGGAAACGACGAATATTTAAAAAAAAATATTATATATCGCGATGAAAATCATTGAAAACTGTTTGGAAAAACGAAATATGGAAAATTGTGAAAAGTTTTCTACGATTCGTGTACCGAGCCAAAATATCTGTACCAAATAATTATCAAAAATTATCTAAAATTTTTAAGCTGACCAAATATTGACACGAACGGACTGACTAGAATTTTAAGAACGTAAACATACGTTTCGCTTCGCCTTCGATCGCTCATAATCACCGCGAATACGTAATTAACCGTCTTTAACCTTTAGTCCGTACGGATTACACTTATACAACAACAATTTTATAATTACAACAACAACATTAGAATTTCACCTATTCGCGTCCTCGTTTATTTCTTCGTCGTGATAGCGTATATTCTGCCGTTGTAACATCCATACATATCATCAAGCAGCTCGTTCATACCAATTATTAGTTGTGCTATCTACCTTATCAAAATATGAAATTTTCGTCGATTACTATTCCATCCTCTCTAAGACAGAGCGAAATCTAGTTATCAAAGGTTCCGGGACTAATTTCAAATTCGCCAAATGATACTATGCATCTGTTCCCTAGAATATCTTACAATTTCGAATCACATGTTTCCATGTCCACGACCACGTAAACAGAGCTGCTCCGGGCTCGAATGGACCTAGTTCCACGATCCGTATTAAAGTCGAAAATTATAGGTCCGTGGTGAGTTCTATCGGAACAGGGTGAACTCATCGTCAGGCAGCTCTGGCAATTTTCGATCGATATTGCTCGATGCTCGAAGTAAGGCATCGTCCAGGGCTAGACGCTGTTAATTTGCGAAAATCCATCGGATCACTGCAATTTCAATGACCTGGCCTGGCCTGGTTGTTATTAAGCGCGCGTGCTCCGTTCACCGGCTAATTGTTCTAACGATATGCTCGATACGTGACTAGAATTTCTATCGAGATTTTAATCATGCACCAAGGTCGTGGTTTTTTCAAATTCTTTTTCTTCGTCAAGAACGCGAAAAGGAGTATCTTGATCTTGGCATCGCTGACGATCAAATACGGTGTGATTCGCTTAGAACTGTCGGTAAGTCAGCACACGCTGACTAGGTTGCTTTTCGCAGACCTGTAAACCGCATCGCTTGTCCGGAACGATATCGATACAACAATATACGACCCATACGTATCGAAGGGGAGGCAGTCTCGTCATTTATCGTAGCTTTTACATGTTTTTAAAGTAAACCCAAGTCAACGATATTCACCTGGGTGTTCATTACCGGAGTGGAGAGGTTGAGCGTTGAAAGTCGAATCTGACAATTCTGGTATTAAAGAAAAGTTACAGTAGCATATGATACCGAAAGCGATCTTGCCGATCCCGTTATTTCGTATCCTTCGTGATCCTACCATCGTCGGAAAAGATCGATCGAAGCATCGATTCCATTGCCGGGTCGAGAACGTCGGTCCGTTATTTGTTGAAGACACGATTATCGGACGCGCCGGCACATGTAATTTGAGCAGTATTACGCGTACGTCGACAACGTGTTGCGATTATGTTCGCCGCTTCAACCTTGCGCCTAGCTACGACACGTACATACGCTCGATCGTCCTTCGATGATCGCCACGTCCGATCCGATAACCAATTACGAAGAACACGACGTCCAACGATGTCAGGTATACCTGCACCGCGACACGCGGCCTATTCGATGGTTAGATCGTTGCAGCTTGATCCGAACTCAAGGACCTGCTCGGTTCTATTCTACCCTCGTGCCTTCTGTCTTCCACGAACATGTTTCGAGCGAAACACGTGTATCGAGGGTCACGAGTTTTCATTTCTGCGTTTAGAGCTATTTGGGTTAACCAGCTACTTGCTTTACCTACATATACGTATATAACGGAAGACAGGATAACCGTCATTTTTCTTAATTTTCTGAATTTAACGTTACGTCACGATCAAACAGCAGTTACGATCGTATTCGTTGGATTCGAAGAACGGATAAGTCTTTCGAAAGTGAGTTGGCCAAGTTTTATGGGAGCGAAAGATGTAATTGTCAAGACAAACGGTATTTTACAGTTACGACGAGCAGCGTTTTAAAATTTGAAAGATTCGCTATCCGTGGAACCTATGGGAAAACCACATAGGACCGATTGAACGAATTTCAAAATTACTTATCGCGTTCTTCTCCTTCTTCCTCGAATTCTGACCAATCTGGTAGCCGCGGTGTTACTGTAGCTGTGTCAATTATTTCTAGCGTGAGACATCAAATTTTGAGACATTGTATACAACGTTTATTCCGAAGATGAAAATTAAAGCTAGAGTTTATTTAAGTATACGAAATTTTGCTGCAAGTAAATGCCATCAAGTTCGATATTAACTATACGAAGAAAACAGGAATCGGTAAACCATTCCATTTAAAAAAGATGAGCGGGTTCCCCTTTAACAGCCGTCCAAGAAAAATATGTTGCACGCCAAATGATTAGTCTCCTTGTACCGTTTAATTTAAGTCAATATCGTAACATTTAATTATTATTAAGTCGGTATTATAATATACGATTAATTATTAATCATCGGTATTTAATCGAAGCCGATATGAACAATGTTTTCGGAGAAAACAACTTGTAACACTTTATTTGGCCCACCCAGTATGCTCGTTACATTATCGTTTTAAAAATACGGACGCGGCACGTTTTTTCCATGGAATTTGGATTTCGATGGAATTTCGACCGATAGATCGCGAATTATTAACTAACCGATAACTTTTACAAATTTCTACCGTGTATTTTAAATCAATTTCTGACCAATTCGTCGCCTCGTTAATAATTAATCTGCAGATGCTTATAAATTTTCAAGTTCGCGTAACGCTATCAAATATATCGTTTGATATTTCTATATACGATCTATGCTTAACAATTAATTTTAGAAATTTAACGCGAATTGTTCTGATAGCGAAAACGAACGAAGTTTCCCTTTCTTGGGAAAGAATTTTCCGGAACGCGTTCTTTCCAGTTAGGATACCATTTGGTGAAAGTTAGAATCGCATTTGAGATTAGATTTCGTGACTTCGTTTCGATATACACCAAGGCTTTACGACTTCTGCTCCGATCTAACTCGTTTTTCGTTTCTTAACCCTTCAGGAGCTTTTCACTTTTCTAGAATTACCGGAAATTCGTCGAAATTCTCAGTTATTAATTTTAACAGATCTTCCTCGCTTATTAAAAAAAAAAAAAAACCTTTACCATGTTTACGATTTTTTGAAAGAATTCATTAATTTTTTTAGAGAAGTACCAATTCCTTTGAAAATATAAATTTTAGATCAAGAGAAAGTCTTATCGGGTATATTAATTTCCGCTATCTTGTAGAATCGTAAGAAGTTGAAGCTATCGAATAATTTAATATGACGTAAGAACGATCCTCGTAAACACGAGGGCAAAAACATGATCTAAAACGAGAAGCATGACGTATTCGATGTGAAACTCGCTTGATCTTCGCGATTTAACGCGAGCTTTACTTTCATCTACTCTTCGAGAGAGGAGAAGAAAGATCCGCGACTCGCATATATTCAAGTGAAATCTCCGTGACTCTCGTATCGTACGATCATTACATATCCATGTGTCAGAGTGTACAACTGTCAATACTCGACTCTCCCATAAATCATTCAGACAAATTTAAATGTTCCTTCGTCAGATTTAACATCGTCTCTCCTTTTTTATCTTTTCTATAGATACTAAATATCATTCCGATTCTTCGAACGTTTCACACGTGTATTTCCGCTCGAAAGTCTGAAACCTATTAGGACTTTGAAAGAAATACGCAACGATTTCCTGAAGCAAGTCCACGCTTTCTTCGTAATACTATTCTTTTTTTTGTCCAAGAAACAAAGGATGCTCCAGACTTTCGCACCAGCGCGTACACGTGTACGCCATATCGTCGTCCTAGTACTTGATCGTTGTAGCTTCATTTTTCAAAGAAATATAACTGACGTAGCCACGAAAGAGCTCATCGGTACAAAGAATGCAAAGTCACGGGTAATATGGTAAAATTTCTATTTGAAAAGCGACAAATATATTCGATTCGATTCGATTCGGTTCCTTTAGGTTCTAAACATACGATACCGTTAAACGTCGTAAACTTTAAACTTCTCAAACTTTTCAAAGTGAAGATCAAACACAGTTTAGCAGTAGAGCGACGATATGTAAAGAGAATTCCACCTCGCGTATAGCGCGTTAAACCATTCTCGAATGTTGACAAATGAAAAAAGAAAAAAAGAAAGAAAATGTAAGCAATAAAATCGTGGCATTTTCAAAGTGTCCCTTAAAAATTCTCCGCTTCGGCACACCTGTTGCCATATATCGGTCGTAACGCGACAAAACGTAAACGACGAGCAGTTTTCGGGCCGAAACTGTTTCCACTCCGTGAATCGTAAATAATAATCGTGCTCGACGAGGACGATGTTTTGGGCATCAACTTGGCAAATGTCTTAATGAGGCACCATCGAAACCGCCGGTTGCGCTCCCCGGTGCATTGCACGGTAGTTAGAACGCAATTAAACTTACATAATCACGCGTTGCCGCTCGTTTTTAAGAGCCCCAAGGGTCCGAGCAATCGGCCATCAGTAATGCATTAGTTCTGATCACGAGTCGCTTGAAACGGGCCATCCCAGCAGGTGCGCCATGGGAACGACTCGTTTTGCGATGAAAACGTCCATCTCGTGTTGCCACGTCATTCCACTTTATGTAAATCAAAATCGAAATTGAAATTACACACGTAAGCTACCCGATCGGTAATCTTCTTGTAACTCGATTATTTTCTCCTGTAGGATAACGTCCAATTTTGCCGACTATCGAGGTATCGTATGGTTTCGAACTATCCGTCGCACATTTTATTTGGCTCAATCAGAATTTAATTACCTTCGTTCTATTACAAATAATTTATTTAATTCGTTGTCAGTATGAAACACGCATACGAAAGAAGGTTTGTAAGTGTATCTTCATTATATACTAATTATTCCTCAAGTTAAATATATTTTAATATTCTACGCTATAGTAACAAACTATATGTATAATATCGTTGTAACTTTCTCAAGTTATAAATAAAATAACTTCCTTGAGGAACAGTTTAATATTCGAACAGATTACGTTAAAAGAGATATAGAAATTGAAAGGATTTGAAATTGAATTAGAAATTTGTTCTTTCGATATAATTTTATGCGTTTGTCTACGTTCCTTTCGTATTACGTAGAAAGCAGGAACGAACGATCGTCGAATGGAGAAAATTTCTTCGTAACAATTATGCGAGAAATTGAACGTTTAGCTAAAAAATGTTCAGTTCGAACATATATTCGCCGAGCGTAGTTAGCGAATTTGCGTAACCCAGGAAATAAATCGTTCGCGAGCAAGCGTCTTGGAAAAGGTAGTGGAATGTTCCGATACAATGTACTTAAAGAGCATTTTTACGCAATAGAAAGGACGCGCGCGTATATCGTACGATAAAAGTACTCTAAAACGTACAGTTTCTAAATTTCGACTCGAGAAAATTGAATTTAAAAAGCTCTTTGCTATATATGGCTAATTCGGCACTGGCTGCAAGATACGTTTATTTCGCGAAGTATACCTTATTCTAAAACTTGTATTTTAAGATAATTTTTCATTGCAACTACTGGTATAACGAAATAATATCGTAATAGTGGACAAATTTAATCAATAGAATACAGTTAGGTTATGAATAAAAGAGAAATCAGAGCGATGCTACTTTGAAAAATGTTAAAAGCGTAAAAGAGGCACATTTTATCGGATATTCGATACCGAATTCTACAAACGATAATCACTTTACGATAACCGTAAGAAACGGGTTAAATCGATACAGAATTCGGAACATAGTGGATCAACGAGCGTGATTTAAGGGAGCAAAGGAGCGATTAGGCTCGCGGGATCGGTCACACGCCGATTCCCTACAAATTCGCCAAGTTCGTGTCGACGGAACATTAGCCTCGGAAGCAGCAGCGGGGATGATCGTGGCTGGCTGCGGGCACGGCGTAAAATTTCGGGGAAAGTCGCCGGAATCCTTTCACTTTCGTCGCGAAGCCGCTACGAAGAATCGCGCGTCGCGAACAACAGCTGGCAACCGGCAACGAGCAATCGCTATACCGTACCGTGGAAATTCCGACGGATTATCAGCTAGTAACGTCGCGCGCTGTTCGCTACGAGCGTTTCCTGTAACGCGGGTGATTGGTCGTCTTCGATATCGGAACGAAAAGTTATCGAAAGTGGTGATCGTACGACAAAGTTCAGAGGTTTAACACGTTTTCAGCGTATTTCCAATAGATCTTCATCATAACATCTTCTTACGCTTCCAGGTTTTGCAATTTTTACAATTTCAAGTTGATCGCGAGAGGAAACTTTACGAGGTTCGACGTGTTTCCAGCAAATTTCTAACGGAGCTCGTTTAACATCTTCTTACGCCTTTAGATTTTGCAATTTTTGCAATTTTTACAATTACAAAATTACGGGTCGATTATGATAAATTTCTAACGGAGGTAATTTAATGTTTTCTCCAGGTCTTCGAGTACCCGCTGTTGATCGGAAGTGGGTTAGCTCTTACTCGCACGTTACTTCCTGTACGTTGCAAAATTTTGAGCCGAAGAATCGTCTCTCTCGCCAATTTTCCATAAAAATTGAATATCGAGTCGTACAAAGAAATTTGTCGTCGCTTGTGTCATTAACACTACCTCTTCCCGATAGCAAAATAGTATTTACGAATCGTTCCTATACAAAATTCTGCGCAAAATATAAAGCTTCAGCATAATTGCTGTATCATTTAAACGCTCCACACTTTCAACTTTCAACGCCTTCGTAAATCTATTAAGGAAATTTATGCTAAAAAATGTATCGGATCGCTTACATTCGTATATTTATACATTTTACTTACATTATAATATACGTTATAAGGAAAATATACATTTATGACACGCGTAAATCGTTTAGCGCGTAAACCCTGGTAATCTTCGACTTCCTACATTTTACTTATAATTAATAAGATTACGTACGAAAGATATATGCACGTCATTTACCACTCGAATTCTACAGATTTTCAGCGCTCAAGTTTCCTGGAATATATGCCTACGTCACGTCGCAATACGCATGGTCGGATCTACCTTTCTCGATTTAAAAAACCAATCCTCTTTCCATCCGTTATACATAGTTCAACCCTCTTACGCAACGCGTGAAAGTTGCAGACGTTCGCAAAATCCACAGGATACGTAATTAGACAGACGGAAAGGGGGAAAAAAAGATGCAATTACCTTGGCATCTACAGTGGCTCACGAAAGTATTTGATCGCTTCTAGAAACATTTTCTCGACTTATTACGTGTATAATTTTCTATAAAAATCTGTCCGTATACAACTGTCACGATCACGTTGGTAAAGCGTGGCACAAACGCAAAAGTTTATGCAGCAGTTACGAGATATTTACTGCAAGCGTACTCTTTGTAAAAACTACAAGGATGTTTAAACGGTCGATGTCCAGCCAAACCGTTCGTAATCTCTCCATTTTATCTAGGTTATCGGCAAACGTATATTTGCTACGAATGCTTTGTAGCTTTTATCGAAGATCACGGTTCAATAATTCGACAACATTCGATAATCAATTCAATTATCGTGATTATCCTTTTATTTGACACGAGTAACGCTTTCTACCGTTAGTGTTATTTTCATTTGAAGTATCTACTTTCATGATTGGTTACTACGATATATGTAACCAGTGCATAGTAAATTTGTTTAAAAGGACGTACAACCTTTTCTTTTTTTTCCTTTTTTTTTTTTTTTTTTTTTTTTTTTTTTTGTTTCAGCTTCTACAGCCGCGTAGAAATCGCGCGTTCCGCGGATTCACGCTTCGGGAGGCAGGCTTCCACGTGTTCATCGAAATTTCCAATTAGGCTGTACACGACAAAGAGATGCTACTTATTCGATTAAAAGCCACGAAAGCGAGGCTTCATCATCAACCGGAGACTAATTTGCACGCTTATGAAATGGTTATCTCGTGGAAGAATGAGAACGGCCGAGAGAACAACGACTCGGGCTTGTTTTTGTCCGGTCTGGTGCTCGTTTCATGCACGATGGATGTCTAAATACATGGATTTCAACAATTAGTTTTCAACTCGCGGTTTAGCTGGATCCACGGAGATGGAATCTAGACAGGCAGCGTGGATGGAAAAGCTGTCTAACTGGTTATTATGAGGCAATTAATTAGATTGGTTCCTAAGTTCTGACAGGAATAGATGATACGTAGATTGGACTTTTGACGAATGATATTTCGAAGCGCGCGGACACACGTATGACGCGACTTTTTCAATTAAAATTCGTATTTACAAGGAATAATCTCTAAGAGTATATTAGATTTTTGAATGAATTCTTTGATAAGATGATCTTTTCTTTCATTATTTTCCATAAATTATATTTATGTGGTAAATTCGTTGAAACTATCTGGTAATAATCGATGCATGGGATTTAATTGTTAAATGATTTAACGATAGATTGAAAACTGAATATTGAAATGGTCGATGGAAGAAAATGGCGCGATAGACGGTATAAAGGAACTTGACCTTACAATTAACTCCGTTTACTAGTTTAAGAATAAATCGTTTCGTAAACTGAAATTCATGAATCTATGAAACTAGTAAAATCGAAATATAAAAATCAAGAACGCAAATATTAATTTGATTGAAAGAACAATCTATACTCGAGAAAGTAAAATCTACTACGTCGCAATCAAGTGCATAATATCTGAAATTAGCATGAATTAAAGCTGCCCTTGAACTGGAAACGAAGATCTGGTCGTTAACCTAATAGCGAAGAAATTGTTGCGCTATTTATTGCTTTCTAATTCTACACGTCATTGTGCGCATTCGTAAAATACTCGGCAACTTGGAAACACCGTGACGCAACCAAGTCAGCATTATCGTGTTCTCTTACCTACAATTATTATCTTATCGCGACATTCACCTTTCCCGGTGTTAAGTATAACTTTTTTGCAAGACGCGAGATTAATAAGACCTTGAATAGTATTAATAGCATTATTAATAGTGTTACTTTTAAATTCCTTGTTTCTCGACGTTCCTGATCTGTACGTATTATTTGCATATATATATAAAATTATGACACACAACATTTATTTGGCGCATAAAGGGATAAAATGCTAAATAAATATCGAATCGAAGAATTTCAAAATTAAAACTGCGATTAATTACAACTGTTAATTAGTTACATATTTGTTTAATTTTTTAAAGAGCTTTATTAGGGTACTATTTGATCATCGTGAATTCCCGGATTTCAAGATATAACAAATATCTGTGACAAATTATTTCTTATTTCATCGGAAATAAAAGTTTATTATTAATTAAGGTTTATTTTAGAAATTTTATTACGAATGAAATGATCGAGAACGATTAACCCATATTTCTTAATAAAGAATAAAGTTATTTATCGGTAGTTAACAGATCGAGTTAATAATTACTGATTATTTAGTATCCATTATATTCTCAGCAACTTTCTTGAATCTACTCGATATCGACTTATAAATTATTACGTATACGCGAATCGATCTGTAGGATTCATGAAGTGTAACGTTATAAATTAACGTTTCGTAGATTGTGCGCTAGTTAATCACTGGCGATTATGTTAATGAGAATCTGTTAATCAACGAATTACATTAAGCGGATAGTAGTCAAATAATTTGTTGCCTCTGTTTGCACATCGAACGATGGTTGGAAGTAAAAGTTCTAATCATTCTCAATGGAAAGCGATCGAGATTGTAAACTTACATATCACGATCTTTACATTGCATTATTTAAATTACATATTAATTTTATACTATTGTCTGTTTCCCGTAAAAATGATCATGATGATTTTATGTCAACTAGAAATACAACATTCTCTATAATAATATTTCATATTTATGTTTATTACTATAATTTATTCTTTATCTTGTATGTATTTTTTATGGAATAATAAGTCACGCGAAATATTCCGTATGATATAAACATTGCACAGAATCCAAGGAATAGTAATTCTAAAAATGACTAAACGGAAAAGATAAGAAATTGAATAAGATTCTACTGTAAAGGATACAACGAGTCATTCTTCGATAGAATTAAATAATTAAATGGTAGATTTCAGATAAAATTGTAAAATCCGAAAGCAAAAGTATAGAATACGTAGAAGCGTTCGTTGTTTCTCCAAAGTTGCTAGTAAATAAAGTCGAACGAATTGTACCCAATCGCATTTACCAAAAATCTGTAACTTCTATTACGAAAAGTTCCTTGTTATTTTCGCCGAAGGAAACTGCTGGAAAATAAAACGAAACCAAAACCGAGTAATACTGATATTCGTTACGAAAGCGCAAGGGCAAATACCATCTTTATACGGTAATTTATGGCAAAATGAAAAATCGTGATCCGTCACGCCAAGTTTTACTGCTTATTCTTCGATGGTTCGATATATTCGAGGATTAATTTCATCTTCGTTTATCGTATTTGTATCGTAGAACGTTATTTCCTCAGCGTTATTCGTACGATGTTACGTTTCCAACGGAACGCGACCGTACGTATTCGTAAATCCAGTGAAGCGAGGAGGAGAAAGTATAAAACGGAGAACGATCTTATCTCCTGACATATGATATTTTACTTTACTATCCCTTCCTCCTTTTAACTCGCTTCTAGTCAAGCTGGACTCGGGAAAATTAATTTAGAATTCAATTTATTATAATTCGTCACGAATATCGTTGTAGCACAAACGGCGAAACGTCGAAAGACGTAGAAACGACGAATTGAATTTCAGAAAGAGTGCAGCGCGAATCGAAGAAAGATCGGTCGTAACTGACAAGAGAGGAAGGAAAACTTTCTCGTTACATCGCGGCTGGTAATTAGCACGCAAACTACGAACCTTTGTCTACCTACGATCAACGCTATAATCTTCCTATTACGAATCATCGATAAACGTTTCGACAGGAATCTTGGCTTGAAATTCGACGGGCACACCTAGAGAAACTTGGAAGAATTTCATCGATAATAGTAAAATATTTTATGTTTGTGCGTGCGATAATGTAGTATACATGTACGAAACGAAATAAGAAGATTTCTCTCCTCGTGCCATTGCCGCATAAATATTTAACGACTTTTCAAGAGGACAATTTCTTGTAGTAAAAGTTGTATTTAATAATGTCGTATTTATTAGATGATCTTCGTCGAATAAGAGTATAAGATTTATATCGCGATAATGCAATGCCAGCAATGATTTATGAAACTACCGTGTTAAATCATGCCGATTTCTTTCTGATGAAAAGAATTCTTTCGATAATATATTATATGTATATATAATGTTATTGGCATTGAGAGAAAGAAAGAGGCAATAAAATAAATTTCGCGTAAAAACTCGCGTTTCATCGTACCTTAGAATACTTATCTCTAGAAATATGCACGTTTCGTATAGAAAAAAGAGAGGAAACATTTTTTTTAAGTCGTTGCTTCCGTATCCCTCGTTGCTGCGTCATACTGTAAGAAGATCAGATCCCATTACACAAATCGCGAAACGAAACTGGAACAGCAAATCGGTCGATCGACCGTCGTGTTTCGAAGTTGTAGCGCGAAATTGGCGGGAGGTCGGTGATATTTATTGAAAATCGTGCAAATAAAAGAGGCAAAAGCCCGTAACGAGCATTTACGGTGATACTAGCCAGCTGGATGCCTGTGCAGCGTATTAATCGTTAAAAACTATCGGTCTATCTCGCGGTAGGATCGAAATGGTGGCAGCGCATGCGATCCTATTAACATACGGCATTAGGTATTCCGCATGCGAAGCGACCGGCGAGCTTTGCTCGGATTTCTGCGGCAATTACACGCGCCTAATGGCCGCCCTCTGCGAACGCGTCGACGCACAGTGTGCGCGAAACTGCACTTTGAGTTAACGTTATCCGAAGATAAGGGGTTATATGCGGATTAACAAACGCGCTCGTGATATACGAAACACACCTGGATCCTCTGCAAACTTGATTCGATTCCGATTCCGATTCCGATTCCGATTCCGATTCCGATTCCAATTTTCCTGTGGGATTTTGATCGAATTATGGACGAACGTGATTACCGAATAGACAGAATCGACAGCGAGAAATAAGAAGGAACGGACTTTTCGATATATTTTTATAATTTCTAGTTGGAACTATGAATCATAGTTACATAGCAAATCGATATAATATAAACGCTTTACTTGTTACGCTTTCTTAGATAGGTAGAATTAAGTTCAACGAAGTAACGAAACCTCTTAAGATATTGGTAAATTTATAAAAATTTGTCTGCGTTTCTTCATTTGCGATAATATCGCTTCCTCGAAATTGCTATCGATCGAAATTTCTGACGATACAGTCGTACGAGTGATTTAAAAAAACTACGATGTTAAATCGAGTTAGTAAAATGATTCGCCAACAGGATTGCTTCGAGAACGCCGAGGACAACGAAAAAGTCTAACAACGTATGACCTTTTTTGAACCAATCCATGGGAATCTTTGCTTCGATAAGATAAAACATCGTGTAGAAAATTTTCATGTAAATCGCAACGATTTTCGGTAGTTTGTAAATATAACGCAACGCTTCGCGGTTCCACCAGACTTCTTAAATCGTCTCGAATCACATCGGAAAAAGCAACTTTCGACGACACGTTCGGATACGATGGAGAATTAGTTACATGGACGTTGCTCTCGCTGGTAATCAACCACGCGGAAGTATGGCCGATCGCGAGGACACACGTGGAGTCGACGCGTTCTAGATTTTCACGCTGGACGAAGACGAGGAAATCGTGCTACTGGCGTCGTGAGAATCGTGGTTGCGTGAACGTCAACTTCCTTCAATTTACCTCACGCCGGTGTACAAGACGTAATAACAACCGCATTTCATTTACAATGACACGCTTGCCTTAAATAATCAAAAACCCATTAGATGCACGCTCGTGAAGCGTTTCGAAATAACGGGTCACGATTTGATAATTCTTATCGTGGAGAAAAATTTGAGAAAATCGCGGAGGAAGAGCTTTTGGTGCAGAAAGGCGGAGAAAAGAAACGAACGATAACGATCGAAGCGTCACTTTCACAAAGTCGCGACAGTTTCGGGACACTTTGGAGATTTTAAAAAGATTCCTACGCTGAAAATATCTACTCGAACGCGTAAAATATATTTACAAAATCAATTTTAAATTGCTCGAAACGATACGCAAAGAATCGTGGAATTGTCACAATTTTCACAAAACAAAAATTTCACTATCGTATTCTAGCGGTGTACGATGGTCGTTCAAAGTTAAATATCAAACTCAAGGACACAAATTTCTCGTACTCGGACAACGCTGGAAATATGGCGATGCTCGCGATTAATTATTCACCGAAGGCGAAACAACGAACCGAACGGGAGCGTTCTGTGTAACTATGCGTTATCTTAAAAGTTATCTAATGGAACAGTTTCCATCGGATCGCGTTCGAAATAGTGGTAGATCACCGCGCGATTAGAGGCGGACTCGCGCATGGACTGCTCAATTTCCCGTACGTTATCCCGGCACTGACGCGAACACGTTTTTGCAAATGCAAAACAAGACGCACAAGTATAATACGGACGATGAGGTGCAGCGAAAGTAACCGAGCTATTATACCGCTGAGTATATAAGGCTCGGTCTAGAAAACGAAGCGGTTCAGTTAGTGGTTATACGCCACATCAAAACATACGCGAACTCGACGATGAATATCAAGGTAAGCGACTCTGCTTCCCGTGAAAATGCTTAAAATCTCGGGTGGCAGATATCCGTCGTGCTTGTCCGAGTTTCGGTAGAATTTGAAAAGTGTACGGTTGGTTTCGCGAAAGTCACCTCGAGCGCGTTTCGTCGTTCGATTCGATATTATTTTGAAGATGGTAGAGTCATCTCGATCATCGGAGCTAGACTTAAATTTACTTAAACTTACGTTTAAATTGTACAGCGAGAAAGAGAATTCTTCGTAACAGGTCTAGCGATACGAATTCTTATTTTACCATTTACTTTTTTATCGAACGATAGTATTGGAATTTAGAGAAAAAAAGTTCGTGAAACGGATCAAACGGGCAAAGAGAATTAGGAACTAGGAAGCCAAATTCTTCCAATTTATTGTTCCAACAGCGTAGATCGTCTATGGCTTATACAAAAACTATTATATACTTTTACACAATATGTTTGAGTCCGACGCAAATTTGATCATAAAGACGAGACCGACCGAATCTGCGAAAGTCCGTTAGCCACTTTCCATCTCCTTCTAAATCTCACTGAATCTCAATCTCAAGAAAAATCTCGTCGCTACCGTAGAACGGAGACGTCGTCCAACTATACTTTCCAACGGAATTGCAAATTAATTCGTCGTTCCCAACTTTCACTCGCAGTTGGCCATCGTCCTGGTGGCACTGGCCACGCAAGCTAGCTGCTCGGAGAAGGCAGCTGAGGAGAGCGCGTCACCGAAGGACTCTGTAGCCGATTCTTCGGAGAAGAAGACGGAGAAACGAGGATTGCACGGTAGCTACGGCGACCTGGGTGGTGGAGGAGGTGACCTGAGCGGGGGCGGTGTTTCCAGCTACGATCAGCACGAGCACGTGAAGGCGGTGACCGTGGTGAAGAAGGTGCCAGTGCCGTACGAAGTAACCAAGCACGTGCCTTACTTGGTGGAGAAGCATGTCCCGTACGAAGTGAAGGTCGGCGTACCCCAGCCTTACACCGTGGAGAAACACGTTCCTTACCCGGTGAAGGTGTTCGTGAAGGTGCCGGTACACGTGCCACAACCGTACACCGTGGAGAAGAAGGTGCCTTACGAAGTCAAGGTACCGGTGGACAAACCGTACGAGGTAAAGGTGTTGGTGCCGCAGCCGTACACCGTGGAGAAACACGTACCTGTGCCCGTTAAGGTGCCTGTCCCGCAGCCGTATACCGTCGAGAAGCACGTGCCGTACCCGGTGAAGGTCAAAATTCCGGTGCCGCAACCGTACCCAGTCGAGAAGCCGGTACCGTACGAGGTTAAGGTACCAGTGGACAAACCGTACCCGGTCACCGTGCCCAAACCGTACCCAGTCACCGTTGAGAAACCGTACCCAGTGCCGGTAGACAAGCCGGTACCCTATGAAGTTAAGGTACCAGTGGACAAACCGTACCCTGTGCCAGTAGAGAAACCTTACCCTGTCCCGGTCAAGGTACCAGTCCCTCAACCGTATACCGTTCACAAACCGGTACCAGTCGCGGTCCCAAAGCCTGTACCCTACCCTGTCAAGGTACCGGTAGACAAACCGTACGTCGTCGAGAAGGAAGTACCTGTACCGGTAGAGAAAGAGGTTCCGGTACCGGTGAAGATACCTGTGCCAGTACCGATTCACGAGGGGCACGGAGGCAGTGGCGGCGGCGGCGGTGGCTACGAAGGATTTTCTGGATACGGTGGAGACAGCGGCGGATATTACTCTCATCACCGTTGAATTCTTTCGGCGATCGAGACGATTTCTTCGAAATGTTAAGATTTTTCATATACGCGCTGCTGGATCTCTGGGCAATCGTCTCTATCTCTTCGCGAATTTAAAGCCGAAGAAACGCACCGTCGACGAAATTCAACGTTTCGATCGTCTCTTCTTTCTAGTATATATTTTTATTTTTGGAAAGGAATAAAGAGGTATCGGGAGCAGCTCGTTGTCTCGCGTTGTTGAGCACGATAGAGTGCGAAACGGGCAGAGAGAACGAGGTAAACCGTTTCCCAAGCTTCTTGTAGCTAGTGCTTCTCTCGAGCGTAACCTGTCTTTCAGATTTTTAGGTAACTTAGGAGGATGCTCGTAACTGGGTGATATTAGCGATTTCTTCGTGACAGCGTCTTCGTTTGGTCGATGTACTAATTTCCTCCGATCAATATGCTTTCGATGCAAGGATTAGTTTCGATCGAAGGGATGGGTTTAAGGGAAGGCCAGGCGAAAATTTTCCTTTCTCTAAACTTCGCTAGACATCTTTCGTATCCGTCGATTAAATTCTTCAGCTCCATCTTGCCAATTCGATAACGAATATTCTAAGAGAACCAGAATACTTTCATTGTTGAAACACATTTTCCAAATTTATATGTCGATCTTGCGATATTTAGCGAGATATCACGATTTAGCTAACAAAAAAAAAAAAAAAAAAAAAAAAAAAAAAAAAAACACGAGCTTCTTAAAAATTTAAGAAACTTTAAACGAAAAAAGTTTGTAGAATAACGTACGATAGTATAAACGTGATTTCACGTACGGTAGTTTTGTTTGATCGCAAAATTTCTTGGAAATCGTCCATGTAAAAATTCGCTAGTTCTGTGTCTATGTTTAAGCTGTTCCAAAGAAAACACTAACATTAACGGCGTTTAAACGAGCTTTACGAGCATAAGTTAGCCGATGTGAAATAAACGCCGTCGCGTAATTACGTTGCGGCGAACCACTTTTGTACCTAATTTAAGTTAAGAGTGAAATAGAGTGTCTTTTTGTATCAAAGATTTTTAATAAATACTCGTCTGTCATCTGACACCATCGACTTTTATTTTCTTCCTCGTCGTTCGAGTTTTTTTTTTAATCTCGACGGATTATGCGAGTCTTCCGTTTCCTATCGAACAACTATTACCAATTTTTAGCTTTACGTCGGGGACTATTAGTCATAGTTCGTAAAATTTAACGAACGCGCCCCCCAAGCATTCTTCTTTATACTTTTACTCGTTTATGTGCAACCTAATGCAATCGTTACGCTGAATTTTAAGCAACTACTTAATGACGTAACTCTACCGTAAAAAACGTACTAAAATATCGACGAAGCTTACAGTAGCATCGAAAGATCAAAATCTAACTAATTTCCTTTTTCTGAATCAATCTGTTCGTACAATAATCTCACTCGTGATATAACGAGATTCATAAATTTAGCAAGTATCGCGTTAATAATTACGACGAACTAAAAGCTACTCTTTAAAAGAGAAATCAAGAAAAGCCAAGGATATTTCTACCATTTTTTAAAAAAGATTTCTGTGGTATCGCTTTCAAATTGCAATCGACAAATTTTATCAAAATTGACTTTTTATAGTAACGACGATACGTTCATCGTTCTTTTTCACAATACGTAAGATTTTCGCGCGTTCAGTTGGGAAAAGCGTTAAAAGAATTCCGCGCGAACGCGCTAACGAGCTGACGCTTTCTCGACTCGTTCTCGACGGTTCTGCCGGAAATCTCATCCCCGCGGCGAGTTTCACTTTTGCAAAATTTCCCTTTTCGCGCTAACCAAACGCTTCCCAACGCGGCCAACCGAACGAGCTCGATGTAAGAAACCAAGAAGATGGAGCGGGACAGAACATCGTTACGTGAACACATCTCTTTCGCTCGACGAATGGACACGAAGAAACGATTCGCCGTCGAAGAAGAGTCACGTACCACCTATTTATTTTCACATTCACGTAACAACTCAACGATTTTCACAAATTATTTCCTACAAACGAAACGAATATTAAAAGCTTGTTGTTATCAACAGGTTTCTAATTTCGAAGAAAAACATCGTGAAAAGTCAGGTATATATATATATATATATATATATATATATATTTAAATTAGCATTAATACAAAATTTAATACGCGTCAAAGAAGGTATCGATAGAGTTATTTCTACTAGAGAATTTAATGAAAAATTAATTCCTAGAATAATATTAAACGTTGGTATTATTGAACGTTCGATGGTATTAATAACAATTTGATAGTAGTTTAGTTTAAAAATGAATTGCCCGCAAAATTAAAATGCTCGCAAGAGACGTGTAAATAGAATGCAGGAAAGAAACTCTAGAACACCGATAAAACTAATTCCACAAACGTGGAAAGTATCGAATGCGAATGATACGTATAAGATTTCAACGGTATCCAGTGATAAATAACTGATTTATATCGTAACTAACGTTAAATCAATCACGAAGCAACTGGTTATGGTACGTCGAGAAATCTTTTAATCGCAGGATACGAAAAGATAAGGAGAAAAGGGGACGAAACGTTGGAACGTTCGGAGGCCAGTTCCGGGCGGCGTACTTTCGATCCCGAGTAAATCTTAATCGTTTCGCGGTGCAATTAAAGAGGCTCGTATATACGTGCTCAAGAAAGCATTACTTTCTCCACGGCTGCTGCGCCATATGGACGCACGGATATGCATGTATATTTTCTTGGTCCACGTACGCGTGTCTAGAAACGTTGCTGAGTTTCCTTCGAGTCTGATATCGGTCGTAGTTTCCATGGAACGTGAAGCACTCTTTTTTTATTTTTAATTTGATCTTGTAAGCATGATCGCTGATGTTTGATCGCGAGTGTCGTTGATATTGGAACACGACGATACTCCGGTGAACTGAAATAATTTGAAACTCGGCAATTGGTTATCGGTACGCGATAAAAAAAAAAAAAAGAGTCTTACAAAGTTAAAAACTATTTATGCGAAAGCGAGGGTCTGTGCAAACATAGTATAACACTTTCCTATATATACCTATGGCCGACGGTGTACGTAAAAATTAAATTTTCTCTAAATCGTAGCAACTTTGCTACGGAATAATAACATTGATCGGTATTTCTATCGATTTGAAGTTTCACGCGTTTACCTAACGCGATAAAAGAAATCAGATAGAAGTATATAAACGAAATTGTCCATCGATGCGGAAAAATTTAATTTTTAGCCGGGGAAAGGAGGCGCACGAGAGCGCGCACAGGTAACGCCGATTTAATTAACGCTCGAACGTAAATACGAACAATAAATAATAGGCAACGTCGGTTCTCGGAATAACTAACGACCACGTCAGCGATTGTTTCGTCCTTTCGGTTATGTAAAACGTTATGCTAGACGGGAACCGGGAATTACAAAGAACACATAACCGTATATGAAAGTGTGCAAGCGGTTGGTCTTATTAGATAAGCGGACGAGTGGCTAACTTTTGTGAAAGTGAAAAAAATCGCGACGATTCTGCCATGCGTGAATTATAGCTGTACACGTTGCCATCGACTCCTTCCTGCATCGAGATCTCGCGTGCTTCCGGTTTTCTATCGAGCGCTGCGATAATAGAAGGAGAGCGTGTTCGTCCTCTTCTTTTTCTTTCGCTTCCTTTCAGAGTTTCGCGTCGCAATTACCATTAGCGAAATAACAAAATTTATTCGTTTCATTTATTCTTCTTTTTCTATGATAAATATATATATATATATACATGTTTTCATCCTTGCCTCGTGATAATTGAATCACGCTTTGCTATAGCAGAACATGTTGATGAATTACGATATGCTTTAAAGCACTGCCGTTAGAGCGAGTAATAGAAGTAGTTTAAAAAAGGAGCAGCTCTGTGTAATGTGCCCAAGTTATTCGCTTTATGCACGGTTCGTGCAACTATTATATCACGAGAGTGCATGAAATCATGATTACCTAAGATTTTCGTGTATCACGTTAATGACTGTTACGTCGTTCTTGTAATTATTCAAAACGACATCGATATTTTATCTTATCCGTGACCCGTTCCGATCCTTCGATTATTAAATTTAAAACGTATTATTGTATATACAGTATCGTCACTACTACTCTGTTGGAGATAGTAATACGTATTTCTTACGCGGAGTATCTTACAACACGTGAAATATATTCCATCAATGAGATTTAATTTATTTTCTGATCTATTTTAATTTTTCAGAAATTGCAAGAAATCGGTTAATATATCGCGGAAAAACAGTTTCGAAATAAGATACATTCGTCGATGCGCAAAGATGACTGCGATACCATAACGAAGAATAAATTAAATTTAAATACGAAACACTCGGTACATTCGTTAAAATAAACGAATCGAAGTAAAACTGTGCAAAGTTTTCCCATCGTTATTAGAAATCTACCCAAGCATCCGTAATTATTCCAATTTACCGTAAAAATAATCATCGTAAATCCGTATTTCGTACGCGAAGCAAGTTTCCAACTAAAGACTGCCGCCTTTGCCAGACTAGGTAATTAACGCGGCTGTACAAAAACTAAAAAAACGTTTCGTTATCCGAACCAGCTTACACCATTCGATCTTACTTCGCGTTATCGAAACCATCGTTACAGAGCTTTGACATCTTTTCCCTTGCAAATTACAAGAGAAAAAGTTTCGAGAACGACGTATGCGATCGCTAGTCAGTGCACGAGTTGCTTGCACGGTTATTTACGAATGCCATATTTATTTCAGTAGAACAGAGTCCCGTAGTTTCTCGACTGAATTGCGGTGAAAGCAAGAGCGTGTTACGAACTGTAGCTTTCGACGAAGAACGATCGTCGAACCGGCGCGTTTAGGTCGCGTTTATCGCTCGTCTACGAGGACAAATAAAATCTTCGTCCTCCCTCGTTCGTAATTGTCGTTTCAAACTGTGTTCGTGACTCTCGAACGACGTTATACCATGACAGTTTCGCTCGAGGAAACGAGTGAAAAACGTCTCGCGGATACCGGAAGAACACGGAGAAATATTACGAGTCCCGGATACCGGAAGTCGCTTCTCGGTTTCCAGACGGCGCGTTCACTCTCGCTCAGCCAGGATTAACTTCGTGAAAACGTGCACCAGCGAAATTTGTTCGTTTTTCTATCGGTGGATCGCGTGGCCACGCTCGAACGCGATTAATGAATCTTTCATGGGGTGTTTGGTTAACCATGTTGGGAATTACAAGGTTTATTTTACAAACGCTGGACGCTAGAAAGTGCGAGCGGGATTTAAACGGGAGAACTTTCGAATGACAGACGAATCGTTGATCGAACGAACGTCCGGGATCGATCGTTCCCTACTGGGAAACTACAACGGCGTTTGTAAAGATACAAAGTGATTCGGTTCGTTAATTTTAAAGGTAGTATCGGATTTTTTATATATTTTAGATAAATGAAGTAGCTTCTGCAACACAATTGAAGGGACGGTAGCACCAGGACGCTAATTCATTCGCGATAAAATATGCCCGGGCATCGCGACGGCCTAATATCAACTACCCTTCCAATTCGAAATTTCGAAATTTCGAAATTTTAAGTATCAAATTTCAATTAATCTGCACTCGCGTTCAAATTCTACGAACACTCGGAGAACCAATTTATAAATCCGCGATAAGACGTTCGAGCTGTATGACGAACCGAAAAGATACCGAAAAAGATAGAAAAAAGATACCAAGCAAAACCAAAAGCAAAACATATTTCAAAGAAGGTCCATGAGAAAAGAAAATGTGGCTCCCAGAGTGCTCGACAATGGTTCGAACAAGCAAAACGACGTCCATTGTGACGGTGAAAATTGAAACAGGGCGATGTTCTCCAAACTCCATGGACAACGGGAGAAAAGAGTGGAAGGGGTTGAACCGATGAAAGGAGAATATCGAGGAGTTTCCGTGACGGGGAGATCCGAATCGCGTAAATTCAGAGGCTGAAAGCCATTATCGAGTTTCCCCCGCGGCATCCGCGTTGGTCCCTGGGCTTCGCAGGTTCGTTCGTTCGTAGAAGCCGGGGGTGGAGCCCCTTTTATCCAATGCCGCGGGTGTCGGGGGCGCGACTGTGAAGCGAAGGCAATTATCGTAGCGAAACTTGAACGTTGCCGGCTTCGAGGCTGGCCGACGACGAGACCGAACTCCGGTACCGGCAGTGGAGTGTTTGGCGTCTGATACGACGGGTCAGGTCCCGGGGGATTCTCAGCGACTCAAACGGGACTATCCCGCCGCTCTCTCATCGCAGTTAATTACGGAGTCCTCCTCGTTCTCCTTCTACTCCATTTCCCATAGCTCGCTCAACCCTCCCTTCCACGCTCCGTTTCCCTTCGCTCCTTGAGCATCCCAATCACCATTCGACGAAAACTTCCTTCGGGTTCTTCAACATTGACCTTTCCGTATCTTCTTTATTTCGATTTTTCTCGTACGATTGAAGTGGAAAACTGTTTAATTGATTGTAAATTGACGTTTGTTTCGACAGGTAGAAGGACCTTCGTTGTTGATTCGTAATCTTCGAGCATTATTTTCTTTCGAGTATTTCGTTTAATAAATTATTATTACACAGAATATACGAAGCTCTTAAATTTTACTCTGAAGCTTAAAACTAGTAGTCTGAATTGCTGATTATAATTCCAACGCATTCGTCTTTAAACGTTTCAATTAAACCTTCGATCGTTAAATATTCCATTTTCGTTCAATGCCATTTATTTCGATTCTTATTCAACGAACGGAGCATAAAATGAAGATACTTGGAACAAAATGGAATATATTAAATTCAATTTTTAAATCCTCCGTCCTCGGAATAAAAACGAAACCTATTTTCTCTGGAGCTAAATGCGGTTCGAATTTAAACCATAGAATTCAACTTAGTTTGTAATATAATCTAAATATTTACTTTGTTCGATCTACGATCTACCTTCGATGATACCAGCCAAAGATAAAAAAAAAAAAAAAAAAAAAAAAAAAAAAAAAAAAAAAAAAGGGAAGAAAAAAGAAAGTGGAAACGATTCCAACAAAATGCAACATCTCTAAATCGAGTTGGAGCACACAGGTGCATATGCGTGGGCGCGTGCGCGCGCGTGTAAGTGGCTTCAACAATCAACGGACGACAGAGGATCCCCCATGGGAATCCGAGCGAGCGAATCGTAGCGGGATTGAACGCTTGAAATGGAATAATATCCAATAATCTGGCAGCTGAGAGAACGGGATAAAAAGGGACGTTTTATCGGAACATCGCAGTAACCGAGCGAGTTCCCGAACCATTTCCGGCTCGGCTCGCTCTCTGTCTGTCCCCCGGCCACCGGGCGAAATTAATTATTGATTTCGGATACAGGCATTCACAGCCCCGGTGAGCTTTTAATCGAAAACGAACCAACCGTCCCGTTCGTTTCCGTTCGACGTGAATTCAGCGATTCGCCGTAGGAGAGTCTGTGCTACGCCATCATCGCGACTCTTCTTTTAACGATGGCTACCTCAAAGATAAAATGGGAATATACGAAGAAGGATTTGCTTATATATGCTCTCTTTGTATACCTAATTTTTTCATTAATTTCTTTCCTTCTTTTTAATTATATATAATGTATCTGAATATCTAATTTCGCTTCTTAAAATAATTCGTTAATTTTTGTAACGTTTGATATTTGTATAATATTTATTGGTTGAACGTCGGTAGTTTTGAAATAGATCTTGGAAATTTGTGTAGCTTTATGAGTTGTATTGTGACTCATTCTAATTACACTATGAAACAAATTTTACGTTTCAACTCTGTTATACGTATTTAATAACGGATGAAATATGATATATGCTTTACAAAGATTTTCGACGAAAATGTCCTAAATCTCTGTAGCGTTGTTTTTAGAATTGATTGATTGTGATTAGATTTAATCGTGTCCGTTATAAAACGTTTTTAAAATACCGTGCACCTGCATCCATGCAACCTATGCTACCGATCTGAAGACGTCCGTTTCAAGATTTAAAAATAATCTATTACCGCGCTATTGTCAAGATAGAAGTTTGATTGGATATTTTACAAAAGTAATGAGTATTGTCTCTTTAATAAAATTAATTAATTAATTAATTAATTAATTAATGTGCAAACATAGATGCGCAATGCGAAAATTAAAATCAAAACTTTCGCACAAAGGTATAAAATATCATAAATACATATAGCTTTAAAATAAAAGATCATGCAACTGAAATCTAGAAAAATATTTTATTATGCGTTACCTTGTAAGGATAGAAACGTAATTCGAGGATAGGAGGTTACAAACACCAAAATACATGCTGCGATCTTTTCACCCAACGGTGGATAGAGATGGAAGGGATGGAAATGTACCAGAGGTATTGGATTTTGACCGCAATGAATCTTCTCTCGATGACGGCAAATTCTCAATTAACTAAATTAGGAGGTTAAAAAGAAAAATCGTGTGAATCGCTTTGTTATACGAAGACGAGGATATGAAAAGGATAGTTATATGAAGAATTATGTTTCATGCGATTATATTAACGTTAGTAATATTTAAAATTAATTAAGACGTGTTAAGACATTAACAAATGCACGAACACAAAAATAATTAGGAAATGGTATCAAGGAATCTTTGATATAAGATTAAAGATATAATATATAATTTACTATCTTTGCAGGTGATTCGAGAAAAGGTGAAAATACAAAATCTTTCATCGTGTAGAAATTCCATATTCTTTAAATGAAAAATGTATGTGTAATTTTCGGATATACAACTCCCGCGTAGCGGACATATCCGCTCTATATATAAATATACGTATTCATGTCAATAGAATTAACATGTTTTAAGTGCCCTAAATTTTAAGCAATATCTGTAATCACCTCCTGTAATTCAGCTTTTGTAAACATATGAAACAGTTGCTGGGGTGTCATTGTCATTACTTCTATATTGTTATCACTCAGTTTCTCTTCCATAACTTGCTTCAATATAACCAAAGCTGCCTTTATCGCTTCTTTAAGCGTCATTGACTGTAACAATACCGTAAAATGTTGAAAGACTGTTCGCGCAGAGACTAAAACATTCATACTAAAAATAAATATCTTACCTTATGATAAACTTCTTGGAGGTTCTGTTGCGCGCCTTCGCTTCCAGACCCAATAGCTTTAGCATCAAATTGCACAAAGGTGCCAGAAGGATCCATATGATACAACTGAGGCCCTTTTTCATCGATGCCGGCGAATAGCATTGCTACGCCAAATGGTCTTGACATGGCACTACCATCGTCGTCGCTGTCTCCAAATTGTATAGCTAGGTTAGATACAGCCTGTGCCGTTGACTCCACAGACATTCTTTCGTTGTAGACGAACCAATGATTTTGACATTCTACTCTAGCACGATCGATCATAGTCCTAGAGTCAGCTATTAAGCCGGATGCGGCGCATCCAATATGCTTATCAATTTCTACGATCTTTTCCACGGTTGTGGGTTCCATTAAACTGGAAGTGATACGTTTCTCCACAACTAAAACAACACCCTCTGATGTTGCAATTCCAATGGCAGTGGAACCAAGTTTTATAGCTTCTATGGCGTATTCAACTTGGAATAACCTCCCTTCCGGGGAGAAGGTATTAACACCATGATCGTATTCGGAACGTGTTAGAAACATCTGAAAATAAAAATACATACGTTGTTAAGATACACAGGGGATTAAATTTTCTAAAGTATAAAGATAACAAGATTGTATTTAGATCGAAACTTTGAGGTTATGATATGATAAATTTGGTATCAATGCATTTGATATTATTTTAAAAATGATATATACAAACGGTATCTTTCAAATATAATTACAATAAATTTGTTATTCCTTAGTTAATTCAATAATGACTGTAATAATTAGAAGAGGCCTAAATAGAATGTGGTTAGCTCGGAATGACATAGCAAAACTAATAGATTTAGAACATGAATATAGAAACAGACAAAATGTAAGTCCCACTTAAAGTCAATTACTTTTCAAGAATTAAAAAGACTTACCTTCGAGATTGTTTTATTATTTCAATAAAAATTGCTTAATAATAAGTTTAAGCCGACTGTCACAAACGCTAGTCACGGAGAGACTTGAATTTAATGGCGGGGATAAATACAGACGCGTATCTTTAATTCTCGGAACCCTGATGTTAAAGCACAATTTATTTCTAACTTCGGAATACAGGAATATTTTCAAAATCAAAATATTTAAAATTGATTACATTTATCGCTAAATTTAGACAATAATAACACAAAAATTATAATATGGAAATAATACTTCAACTTTTTAAGAGCATGAACAAAAATAATGTAATACGATTTTAACCAATTTACTAGTTTGGGGTTAGGTTGGCGTTCACTAGTTTACGCAACGTTAGTCAAAATATATTTACAAATTTCAAATAATATCGATCATACTCAGAATTATATACCATTAATCATTAGAAATAAATTCTACTTTTTTGTTATAACTAATTTTGTAAAATTGTATTCTATATTGAACTTTTATAAATATATTTCCTAGCGTCTATTTAAAGATGGCTCCTCTAACATGCTCATTTGAGGTTGTGTCATCAGATTATTCTATACAATATCAGATTATATACAATACAAAGGAAAAACTAACAATCATTCTTCATAAGATAAATAACGTTACAAATAAGGATCGACATAATGAACGGCAGAGATATTCATTTATTACAGAAATTTAATTGTGCTTTTGCTGAAGAAAATTGGGACGAGTTATTGAACCTTCTCAATCCAAAAATATTTAGATCTTTTGAATCGAAGTATGATTTAAAAAGTAGTACGATACGTAACAAAACGTTATTAGACAGTGAATATAACAGATCGTTAAATTTCAGGGGATTAATCGCCTTTCCAGTCTTGGCAAAAGTAGCACAAATTCTTACAACCGAAGACTCTGTCGTCCCAAACGATATAAAGATCGGTTGCTTAAAATGCCTAGGAAATTCTTGTTTTAATAGTTATGTACACCAACAATATATTTCAACTACGATCGAGCGAGGGACATACAGTCACAATTTGTATCGCGTTCTAGCAAGTAACGAAAATTTAGAAGAGATAGAGAGTTCTAGCTCTTATCCATTCGATTCTCATTTTCCTTACGAGGGTGTTGTAGGATGGACGTCGAACGTTATTACAACATTTCATTGTAAATTCGATAGCGATCTGTCGGATGAAAAGTTGGAAATTTTAAGATTAAGTATCCAGTTCCTCTGCAATCTGTTTACATTTGCACGTAAAGATAGTAACTTTCCAGATCAAGATAATATACTACAATTTTTATACAATACTGATTTAAAGGATGTAATAATGTAAGTACTGTTAATATAAATCTCTATATTTTTAATATATTCTGTCGAATTATTTTGTTTCGATCGGGATAAGTATTCGAGTACTATAGATTTTTTATTTACTTATAGAACTATGACACGTTCTGAACGTATCCCAATTGTTAGAGCTTCGTGTGCATTTGTACATAACGCTTTAAAGGAATTTGAAGGGACAACTTTCTTGGAAGGAGAAAAGAAACGTTTATGTTCACAACTATTGAAAGCAATCGAAGAAGGTTTTGAAAGCGCAAAGGAGGCCCTGATGCTTTTATTATCTGAAAAGGACATACTGCAAAGCGTATACTGTGATATGACTATCGAAAATAAATTATGTTTATTAGAAATAATTCATAACGAACTCTCAAATTCGATACACAAATTTGGAAATGAATACAGATTTACGAAGGACGCGATTGAATTTTTAATTAAAAGATTTTGTAGAAAAAGTGATTTGATTTTGAAGACAGTAGATACGTATTTAGATGAAATAGAACCTACAGAAATTGTCATTCTTCTTGATATTCTTGGAGCCTTGACTTCAAGATCTCGCGAAGAATATAGTTTTCTAATGGATCGGAAGAGCTTGCTTATTAATTGTAGTTGTAAGTATAGTCGTTTATAGCGTAATTCTTGTATAGCATAAAAATATTCGATTCTACATTTTTTACAGATCTACTAAAGTCCATCCAAACGATTGGAAAACTATCAGATAATTATTTCACGCCGCTAGAAAAGTTGAGCGACGTAGCTTCGGCGATACAACGAGGGTCAACAACGAAAAGCGATTTAGAAGGTCATCCTACGTTTGGTTTTAAAGCTGGTTTAATAAGGATTATTGGAAATATGTCATACAGAAATAAGGAATATCAAGATCTTGTAAGTGTATGTTAATTCTTATTTTCTACTCGTTTGTCCATTCTAAAATATATTTTAAACAAAATCTATTTGCGCGGATGAAAATGTTAATCTCTGTATGTATATTCAAATTTGAAGCGAATATATTTTATCATTGACGATATTAAGGTACCATCAGTTGGTAATACGAACAGTACGTTTGCCTGGAATGTTTGCCTGGAAAGTAGCGCCTTAGAACCCTATACGGTAGCAATCGCAACTGCATCGCGTACTACAAAGAATAAACTAGGAAAATTCTCCGTTGTATCGTACGAAAAGCGGCAGAAATTTGTTCAATCAGTCATTGATCTATTAATTTTTACAATGATTTCTTGCGTGCTCCGACCTTCAACCCCGATCGATCATTTATCAAGTGCACCCGCGTACAAAGACCTTTCGCATCGTAGATCATCTTCTGACACGCGAAACGAAAAACAAGGAAAAACAAAAGACAGCGAAGTGCAGGGTAGAGCGTAGATGAATATTACAAACCTTGCGCTCGAAACGACTCTCTGGTTGCTCGGTTTTTATTTAGCCCCTTTATGCGTGCACGGGCATTCGCGAGTGATCGTTATTGCTTCTTATTGATTTCATCTCTGGCGCGCAAGAGACGGGCTACAAAAGAAACGAGAACGGATCCCGCGTGGCGCGCACTGTTCACCGAACAAAGGAAAATTAAGTATCCTGTCCGAGTCGAAGACGTGGCAATTTAGCCAACATCGGATACCGCGTTAATATATTAGCAAGATCGAAGCCATGGCCGCTGTTTTGCCGCGTTCGAATCGTTTTATCGATACGCACGCGATCGATACCACGCAGGAGCGCGAATCGAGACAGACCTCGATTTCTTTCTTTCTTCTCTTTTCGTTCCTCGCTTCCTCTTCGCCTTTACTATTTCTGTATCCGTTTCTTTCAGCGTTTGGGCGGTGGAAAGGTGTCGAAGGCGATCGTGTTCTTAAATTTCGTACGGAAAAGACGCGCGCTCCGGTATTTCTATCCTTCTTAAGTAATTTTAAAATGTGCGTATCCTCGTCACGATTGCTCGTAAAATACGACGTTGTGCCGCGTTATGAGGTTAATATACAAACCGTTGGTGACTTTCGAGCTATTCCGTTGAAACGAGCGCGGTTCGTAATGAAAAATTTGTGTATGTGTGTGCGCGTATCTGTTCGCTGATGGCCATCGCAAGGTGCTTCTTGAGTAAGTAGGGGGTATTATGTTTGAAAAAAATTCTCGCCAAGACCTTCTTCGTCCGTCAGCTTCAATTTCCAATGATGATTCGTATACGATGGTTCGAGGTGTATGGATTTAGGTACTCGTCGATAAAATGTATCGTCGCTCCGACATGCGATTCAATTACGTTCCATTCGATTTTCAATGGCGGCTCATTTTTCACGAACGAGAGTCCATGAACGCGGCCTATGGTCTGTAATGTATCGGGCCGTGCAAAAATAATATTTTTATGGCTGCGCGAATGGCGAATGCGATAAATCAGAGTCCACGCCGTTGCTATAAAAATAAATTAACGTCCGCGATGCTGTGACGATGTAATACCTTTTGAGTAACATGGCTGATCCTTTTATGGCATCGCAGGGGTTTTATCGAACTCGAATTGAAAAAGGAAATTTTCAATTTCGATTCTTTAATTTCCTATTCAAATTTAAATTTCAATTCTAAATTAATATATATCGTGGGAGAAATTTTTTTTCTTAAACTACGATTAATCATTGCTTTGTCGTTTATGCTAATTAATATTAACTATCGTTTCGGTCAATATCTACTAACTGTATATAGTTTTACACGCTAGCAATAATTCGCAAGTACGACGATAGCGTACTTTATACTTACCAAGCGACGATTTACAATTTTATGCGGAGTCTCGCGATTTTATACCGTAATACCATAAGCAGGTTTACACACGCGTGTTCTCAACGATGTTCTCAACGTTTTCAGCTTCGTGAAATGGACGTCGTGCCTCTGCTTCTGGACTGCTGCAATATAGACGCGAGAAATCCACGTAAGTAATCCGGACTCGTTTCCTTCGAGCTTCGCCATCCTTTCGCTTATTGTGATTCGCTTGAATCCTCGATGATATACCGACACGCTAATTAATGCCCTAACGCTAAATAATGTTAAATTTTACACGCGCAGTTATAATGCAATGGACGATTCTCGCGCTGCGGAATTTATGCGAGGATAATCCGGCGAATCAAGAGATCATCCGGAATTGCAACAGAGTCGGCGTCGTGGAGAGCAGCGTGCTGCAGGAAATGGGTGTCGCGCTGCACGAGGACGAGGAAGGAAAGAAAATTGGAATCGTGCCCTTGCCGCGTCAACGAAAATAACAGACTTTATCGAAGATCTTTCACACGGAGCCTCTTTGGTCGAGTCTATCTTCGTTTTTATCCATTGGCTCGAAAGAGGTATGATATGATAAAGGATACGTATCGATCATATTTTCAGCCCTCTGATCATCAATATCATCGAATTCGATATTCGTTCTCTTCGTATTTTGCAGTTTTTCGATATTACTCGATCGACTCGTGAAAATCGTAGCACTAGAATTTTCATATTAAATATATAGCAATTATATAGCGATAGGTAGTATATGTAGCATACATAGTGGTATATACATATACATAGATTTTTTACTCATTTTTGACTACTTTTTTTCAAATAACGTATAAATCAAGATAAATATATCTACAATTTAGACAATCGTTGGAAACTTTTTTTACTAAATCCTTTTTTTTTAGTAAGCATTCGACCTAGTCAATTTCAATTTTACCAAGTTCTACTATAAAGAATGTACTTCTCTGTGACAACAAAAAGAACATGAAACTTACTTTCGTATTCTAAAGTTTTTCCATCTGCCCGCTCTTACCCGCCATAGAAATCCGGCGATTCTCTTTTGACTCGTTTCGCTCTGTTGCATAAATTGAGATAGGAATTTCTATTGCCTCGTCCTACGTAAAAATAGTATCAAACTGTCGCACGAAATAAAACGAAAGAAGCTAAAAAAGAATACAATAAAAAATCAGCAACGACAAACTTAATTTTTAACGATACTTTTAATTCAGTTTCGAATTGGAGGAACAGCGGTTTCCTTTGGCACGGCCGCGGCACGGTAGTCGCTTTCCACGATCTCGATCGTCCATACGGATGTATAATCACGCGACTCGTGTTAATTATATTACTATTTACCAACTTGTGTATCGATAGCTCACCGGATAAGGTATCGGTGATCTCTTTATCGGGAGTAAAGACCGCAATAATTATTCGAGAGTTAGGCCGACTGCAAACGTATCTTTCGTAGCGTGTGTCGACTGTAAAATAAGCCTACAATTATAGTACATGATAGGTACCATTACATGAAATATGATATCGTATTGCGTAAGGAGACATTATATCTGCATTCGCGGCCGGTTGATTTACGGTACGATAAAAGCTGCCACGGGTTCACGGTCTATTAGCAGTTACTAATGCAGCTGTACACGACTGTACGTTCGCGTCTGTCATTGCGAATTCGTTTACGAACGAACGTTTATTAGCCATCGTTGAATATCGATAACATCTTACTACCGTCCAAGTTTGTTGTTACGTTTGTCGGCGTTTCTAGAAAAGTGGAAATTGCTATTCCTACGATTCGTCGTACGCAGATGTCTCGCTGCTATTTAAGTTTACCATTATCCTCGCTATTATCTTTAGAAAGATTGGAAAATTTGAACTGTGTTATTGTATATTTCCTTTTATAGGTCGTTTATATATATCTCGTCGCGATTTCTCTCTTCCCTAGGAATCGTTAATTACTTGTCCACTCTGAAGCGTGTAACGCCAATAGAAAACGACGCTGTCAATCAATAAATATCGGCAAATATCGACGAAATATCAGCAACGTTGTGAACTCTACCTCTCGAGATTCAAATAGAAATCGACGGGTAATTAGATCGATATCACGATCGAAATTCGTACAACGTGAGTCACAGTTGTATAAACGTTTTACAAAATGTAATGATACGTTTCTATCGATATACGCGGACGTGATTCACGATCTAATCGACTGTAACCAACCGTTCGCTGATTTATAATCTATTGTCTGTAAAGAACATTCCTTCATTTTCGTCTTTCGTTATTATTCGTTATCGAGTTACCGTACGTTTGTTATCTAAGTTACTCGAATAATCGAAGTTTCGAGCGATGGAACGCGACAAAAGTAGCACATCGAAAGATCATAAGTTACGCGAGACCGTAGAAAAACGATCGCGAAAAGATCGTGAAATTCTGCCGCAATTACGTTCGAAGTAAATTTTTTTAGTAATTTATCGCAAGAACGACTGAAAACGATGTTATAAATACTTAAGTTTAACTCAGTTCTTTTAAGACACGAAGATAATGGGAAAAATGCAGGAGAAGAGGACGGAAAAACACATTTATTTATAAAACGCTTCGTTTCGTCGAACAACGGTTCAAGGAGTCGGGGAGAGAGAAATTACGAAAAGGAAAAAAGGACTCTGGCGTGGACACCGCGGAAGCGGGTTTGTACGAACCGCGGGAGATTGCTTTTAATTTAAATATCAAGCGATCCTGGACGATTAATCTCGCGCGGCTATAACGGCCGGCAATTAACGCGAAATTTATCAGCTAATTATACGCAGGGTTAATCTCGCCGTGGTAATGATACCTTTATAAAGGTGAAACGACAAAGTAGAGAGAGAGAGAGAGAGAAAAAGACAGGAAAGAGCAAAACAAAGGGTGTATATCCGCGTTAGAGTACGTTTTCGCGGCTCGCTCAAAGTCTGTCGATATTTATCAGTCAAATATCGTTGATCATTTGTCTCGAAAATGAAACCTAATATAAATAAATTTCATTCTGTGCTCTTCATTTATCTTTTCACGTAGAATCAGCCTGGTCGTAGTTGTGCCAGTAGTTACTGAATCATATATTCCGTATATCGTAACGATTAACCATTATAATCGAGACGTAGTCTGTGGTTACGAACATAATTCGTCATAAAAGAAGCGGAAGAATTTTTCGTTCGAGACAAATTTCTACGTCTTACGATAAGAGGTTTGGTAATATAGAAGCCATTTTCTATGCGCTCGAAAGCCGATTTTACCTAGAATGTATAAAACGAGTAATCGTAACGTGGTTGGTATCCGATTTCAAACGGGAATACCGTATCGACCATTTTCGTTCGGCATCTTTATCGATTAATATTCATAGATCCTGATAGCCGCATCGGCACGCGAAAGCACGTCGATGAGATCGGTCTCGAGTTCGATCGATACTTCGATCGTCGAGTATCGAATACCTTGGTTGAAGCATTCATGCTGAAAAAATTGTCTTTTCGATAAATTTAACACCTTATCTACGAACAATGAGATATTTTGCGTTTTCGATTTTGATATTTATCGAGGAAACCTTATTTAACGCGGTTTCGACGTTAACAAGATAAACAAGGTGAAGTAGTTTGATGATAAAATTGATTAATAAACGATAAAATTGAAAGGAAGAATCTGTAGGTTAAATGAAAGTTTCGCCAAAATATTACACGGATTTAATGATTTCAACTTCGGACTTTTATTTTTAAGCTGCTTGTGTGCTACGATAAAAAAAAGTCTATCGGACTATAGAAACATCGTTTAAAAGCACGTTAGCGTTTTTCCTAAACGGACGAAACGTTCGAAAAACGTACAATATCCTCGTAATTCAAGCGAACGATCGAAAAGAAATTTTACCTTGGCGTAAGTTGTTCTTTGCGATTAGAAATATTATTGCAACGGCTGGCGCGATTATCCCTGGTTTCGATACGAAAGCAAAACGTGGTGACGCAAATTGCGTGTTGGTATAATCCGCGATTCAATTAGTCGGGCGAGCGGAAATCGAGCGGAGCGCGAAAAACAAGCGACGCAAGTAGGGTGTAAACAGGCAGAAAAGTAAATCGGCTAGCATGTATTAATAGAGGCCGCGAATCGAAGCTACGTCGGTGCCTGATAAGCCGTGGATCCCCTTTTAAACGATCTCTGCCTCGAACGGACCTGTGCGCCTACGCGAAACTTCTCCGAAAGAGCCGACAGGCCCGATATATTTCCCCGTGTCCTCGTACGCCTCGCGTACATCGATCGTGTACAAAAGGGTTACATCGTTATACAGGGTGATAGCTAATCGTGCGCCGATTCTATCGAAGATAAATTCGCGATCTTTGACGAAAACGAGAAATTAATACTAAATCAGCGTCGATCAAGATCTTCGTTATCGTTAGCTAACAATGACGCGAAAGATACTTTCTTCTCAAACTCGACAAGAAGGTCGAAATCGCTGGACGAACGACGCTCGAAGAAAACTTTGTTTTTCGCGGTGTGACGACTCCGAAAAGACGAGTCGTCGGCCCATCGAGGACGATCGCGGCTCGCTTCTGCTTAAATTTTAAGCGACGGTTTCCTCGTTCCAAATATCCGAGCTTTTACGGTCCATAAAGGGACGAGGGCTGCTTTTAGTGGCTATTACACGAATCCCCGGGTCGGCGCAACATTTATGGCTCGTGCACCGTGTGCGGCAGTCGTTAAAACACATTTCGTGGGACCATGCGAGAGCCTGAACGCAAGTTCTGTGTTTACGTTCACGATTAGACGCACGACATTTCTTCGCCAGCTTTTCTTCACCAGGATCTTAGCGGAGGACGATCCGCGTCTAGGAGGCGAATGCGAACAAGCTTTAGCGGAATGTTTTACGGCGGTTCAACGCTGACCATCCGTAGAACTCGCCTTGGTAAAATATACAACGTTCTTTTTATTCCTTCACCGAGATCTTGGTAGTTTGTTTAATGGAAACTTCTACGACAGGGTTACGTGGGATTTGTTAATTCCCCGGGGTTGATGTTATATGGCTCTTTAATGGAATTCTTAAATTTGATTTTACAGCCTCGGTTCTAACGTTGCAGCATGTTCAAATAATTCCGTATCTAAGGGACAGATTGATATTCACGATTCTTCGTCTGAACCGCGTGATAGGGTTTCTCTTCGAAACGTCGCCAAAATCTTTCTGCTTGCATAAAACGTTCGAAGAACGCAACGATCGAGACGGCTGATCGCTTTCGTTACCAAGTGACCAAATCTATTCGACGAACGGCCGAACTTTGCGTAAACAATTCAATTTTCGATCGATCGGAACGCCGATAGAAAACCGGTTAGGAAATCGATCGGGGCCTCTCTGCGAATTGTTTTGCACAACTAAATTGTCGCGAAGGAACCGGTGTCCAAATTAGAAAAACGAAAACCGTTCCATTCGAATAATTACGAAGCGATCTAACTGGTATCGAATCGCTTTGCGACAAGTAGGCCAATAAATTAACATCGTTAATGAGCCGCTAATTACGCTGCCGTGCCACGGAACGATTTGATTTATACGAGACTAAACGCGCTTTCCACTCCGTTAGCTACGCTCTGTACTAACTTGCATGTTCGCCTAAATCGCAGGGTATTAATTAAATTTTGGAAAATTCGATTTACAAATCGAGCGTAACACGAACGTTGTGATATCCGATAAGCGTGATAGACGTTTAAAACAGATAGACATGTAAAGTCTCGCTTTAATCCGTTGGCTTTTCAAAATTCGATAACAAGAGTACGAATGCGTTGATGATTTTGTTTCTTTATTATAGAAAGATGGGAGATTTATTTCGAGATACGTCTTTCGCTTTTTCTTTCGTTAAAGCTATAATGCGAACGGACGTACATTACGAATTAGAAATTCTATAACTGGATGTACTAAGAAGTTAGGTATTTTTCTAACGTGTTTTCGATATTTCAAATATATCGCTCTTTAGATAAGTTCGAGAGAAACGTTTTAACCTTTTTACGACTGTGAACCCATATACAGAGTGTCCTGAACTCTTTTATTATCTTGCTGTTCTGAATTCAACGTATTTTCTAGACAGAACGAAATGCACTACAGAATTTAGATGAAATACGTACGTATAATTTGTAATCTTAGCTTACGATCGTTTAGCTATAATCGTTAAATAGTTAATGGTTCTTAAATGATAACTCGACGACACGAGAATTTTCACGATCAATTTTATGAGTTAGAGCACAAACCTTACGAATGCTTCAGATTCTTCTATAATGTGTCGTTAACTCCGCCAAGTCGAGTAACATCTCTAGCACGTTATGCTCTTTCGCCAACCTACACAAGGCTGTATCGGAGATATCGTTTGCTTCTTACCCTTACGAGTTTCGCTTGTTATCGGCGAAATACGTTGAGAAAATATCTGAAGTTTCAGACGATACGAGTTGCTCTCTTTTAAACTATTTTACAAATTCCTATTAAGCGTATAACTCGTTTTCATACTTCGATCTGGACGAGAATCTTCCTTACTCTCTGAAATTCTTGCACGCTTAATCACGCTTCGAATAACTCTCGAAACACCTCTCTGAAACTTCGACAAACCGATTGACAAAACGTATAAAAAGCAAATTGCCGATCCGGAAGAAAAATCCGGCGAACAAGCCGCACGAAGCGAACCAGGTAATCTGTGGAAAGAAAAAGAGAAAATCAGCGCGATGGGTTCGCTGGCAAAAATCATAGCGGAAGACTTGCTCGTGGTCGCGGTAATCGCCCGACGAAATTGAATCGTGCCGCGTTGAACGCGAATCCGCGCGATAAACGATCGCACACGCGCAAACAAACGGGATCACGTGAACCGAGCTAATCGCGTTTCAACGAAACCAAGAAACCGACGAGACCGTTTCAAAAGGTAAAATCACGATGATGGTGGTTTGTTGAGAGCGGCAACGGGGTGGTTTCAGGGCCCACATGATGTTGCGGGCCGATCAAACGCGGCAACCCGACCGAAATTAACGAAAGGAATTAATCGTTGCGAACGATCGCTCGTTCCCAATATACGGATGTACACTCCTGCTCAAAAGTTCTAGGGCAAGATGTTGTCGTACGAAATACGCGATGTTAAAGTTTCTACAAATGTAACGAACACTTTCTCGAAGAACTGGTTTTTCGTTGGACGATATAATCGCGACGATAACCAACATGGTCTCGCTTAGTCACGGTAGCGGAAATCGCATTTTTTCGCGCACATAACGATCGAACGATTCTTAGGAAACAACGGTCAAACATTATTTTCGTACTTTTCCAATTGTAATCCTCTGGATCGCCGGTTTCCATCCCACTATGTTCTTTTATATTTCTTCTACTCGCGTGTCCGGTCTATCGTTATCGATTTGTTAAAAGAAGCAAAAGGCTAAAAATCAGGGCAAAAGAGTCGAAAAGAATAATTCCTTAACCTTTTCCAACTTTGAAGCAAATATAATAATTTATTAATAAATTGTCCCAAGACTTTTGAGCGGGGGTGTATAGAGAGAGGAGGGAGGGAGGGAGAGAGAGAGAGAGAGAGAGAGAGAGAGAGAGATGACTAAATTTTCCGTTCTGGTCTGTTTGCCGGCTGGCATGTGGGCATTATCTTTACGACCTCCTCGCCGTGGAGTTAGACGCGAAAGGACGAACGCATGCGCGATACGCGGCCCGGAACACGGAGTACACCGAAACCGGAGAACCTGTTATCAAAGAAACGGTGGCTACCGTACCGGGCCAATTATCATCCGACTCGAAACGAACCAAGGTCTCATCCCAGACGCGAGTCTCGCTCGCCCTTAATTTCTCATTGAGCGATCCCTTCCAATAAACGCGGCTTCTTCGTGAACTCGTTGCGAGTCGGTGGATCAACGAGATGGTCGGAAACCAACGACGTTTCAACAGCCTGTAAGCGATTGAAGCGCACGATGACGGATCGGGCGCTGTTTAACGGGGTCTTTGAGGAAGTTGGAGGAACCTTGCGGGGAGTATCGAGCGGTTGACGGTGATTGTTCGTATAATCGACGAGCGAAGATAATCCGATCGTTAGTGGTGGCGTAGATGGTCTCTTTTCGAGACGAATATCGGAGCGTGAGTGAGATTTGGTGCGTCAAAGTGTCGGAGAGTCGTTACGGAGGAAAACAGTGACGATTGGGACGAAGGAGGAAGAAATTGTCGCGGTTCGAGGAATCGTTGTTGCGGAGTCGTAGCAAAGGTCTTTCGAAGGGAACGATGACTTTTTGAATCTTTTTGAATCAAAAGAGCCGAGCTGAACGAACGATCGAAAGCCGATAACGGTAAGAATGCTGAGAATTTTGCAGATCTTGCGAGAAACGACGATTTTTGTCGGACAATCCGCGATCGAAAGCTGATAAACGCGAGCGAGAAAGTTGAATTTCAGAGACCATCGATCGGTTTTATTTTTAAAACGAGCAGTTTCGTTGTGAAATTTTCTCGAAATAATCTCGACTCGACTGAATAATTCAAACGATCCAGTATTAATGACCGAAGACTGTACGTAATATAGCCGAACTTTGGAATCCCGTAGTGCTTTTAAAACACTTTTATCTTTGGAAAGAACAACGTTTAAACGTTTCCCTTCCGAAGCGGCGGTTTTTATCAGATTCTCAATACGTAGCTAAACACGTTTAAAGGTAAAAGCTCCCGCGAATAACAGGAAGATCGAAGTAATTCGCATCGTAAGTAAAACACCGAAATAAACAAAAGTGAATGATACAAATATCGATCTGATTAAGCGAAGCCGCTAAAAAGAGAATCGAGATACCGTGGAAACAGACGTTGAATGAAAGCAAACCAGTCTGGGATTTAACAACCTATAGGATGCCAGAACGATCGCAGTTAGGTTAAAATCATAATCTACAACGAGTGTAAAAAGCCAATTTCACGAGCTATCGTTGTTACACTTTAATACGCAAATCGACAGATTCAACGTCGGTCTTTAACAATTTCTCGCGAAAAAGGTGGCGAGATGATGAAGCTATTCCGGGCTGAAGCGGTTTGATTCTAGATAATGATATCTCGGCTAAGAGGATGGAAGAGCCAAGTCGTCGTGATGCTTCAATGTCTTAAAGTGTAACGTCTGTTGCCCGTTACAGAACGAGACGGCTATTTATTCGTTCCACTCTTAACCCTTGCTGTTGGAAACAGGGGCAAAAGAGGAGTGCAAGAACTTTGGTAAATTGTAGTAATCGGCCGGCTGTCGGCTTGTAACCACCGGTTACTTGAAAAGTCAGCACGATTTATCTCGTGACTCACGCTTCTAGATCGAACCGAACATTAATTAAACGCGAATACATTCGCTCTCTGGTCTTTAGTGATTTTCGCTTTCGAACGCGAACATCGCGTGTCTAGAGGTTTGTTCTCGCGTTTCGAACGTAATTTCAAACGCGATTGGCTCGAAAAAAATAAGGAATTTTTTAATAAGCGAGTTCTCGAGGTAAATTGCAAATTGAAATAATATTACGAGTTTTTGCTTCGAATTCGAATGACAAGATCTAAGAAAAGTGCGTTCGTAAATGTTATCTACCTCTGGTCACTTTTGGAATTTTAGTGACAACTGGGAAAGGAAATAAGCGAATTTACTATCAAGAGGATATTCGAAAAGATCAGCGTGGATATTATAAATCGCGACCTAATAGTTTCTGCGACTTCAAAGTCAATCGCTAGTTTCTGCGAAGCAATCCTGAATGCGGTTGAAGCAAAGAGATTCAAACGTCTTTCAAAGTCGATTAGATCGCGCTCGACAACTTCTTCCTCGAAGCGAAGCAATTAAAAGCAAGAAACTCATGTACTTTAATGTTAGATCCCTGAAATGTCTATCGCGCGGCGAACGACTGCCGCGGTACGCTTTTAAGGAGTACGAAAGAAGAAGAAGAGCTTACTTAGATCCCTCGAACGAATCGATCACGCACTCGGTAGCTTCTTCGCGCGATTTTAAGAAGAATTCAAAGGGGAGAAACTTTTTAAGGACGAGTTTTAACGATAACTCGTTTGAAAGGCGATCATCGACTTCTTCATAATCGTTTTAAGAGAGTGCGGTGCGAGCTTTAATAGCGTATATACTGGTGGAACGATCGCGAGAAAAAAAATTTATTTTAGAAACATTTTTGAAACGAGAATATACGATAATAATTCCGACGAACTTAAAAAAAGAAAGACTATGCCGGGCGACCGCCTCGATAACATTTTTAAGACGCCTAGAATATACGAATATCGATACGAAGAGATTTACGGAAACCAACATTTAAAGCGTTGTCAATTTTTCGATATTTTTCGAAATTTATCGATCGTCGATAATACGAAATAGTTGGTTCGAACGAATATCAAGGACGACGAGAAGAAAAGAACCTTTGACCCACGCGTCTCGGCATTCTCGAAACTCGATCAAACCGGTCGTCAACGCAAATTTACCGCAAGACACCCGAAGAATCGTTGATCCCGAATAAGACGAAGACCAATTAATCCCGGCATTCTCGAAACTCGATCGGACGATCGTCGCACAACAAATTCGCCAGAAATTCGACCGAAGAGCAAAAACCTGCGTGTTGTTCGCGACGATAACGCGAATCATTTCTTCCGAACAAAATTCTAAACAATTACACCAACCGTAAAAAGAGTCGTAAGTCGGAAGAAGAAGGCTCGTCCAAATTCCTTCGCGTGCATACCAAACTCTTCCAACGTTGTTCCAGTTCAAAGAAACAGAAGTTGTCATTATCAAATGCCGATTCCGTCCGTCGTTAAACATCGCTACCGCGTCGTTTAAGGATCCAAAGGATCCGGATCGCGTGGCAATATCTCGTGGCTCGATCGACGGCATTCTTTCGTCGCGGAGAAAGCGTTGCCGGTTTTATCGGGTTGCGCTCGATGATTTATGAAAACGCGGATCGCGCGTAATTACTCGTTCGTGTGACCGATCGTGGATCTGGAAGAAGGAAGCCACTGCGCGGGAGATCGAGGGAAAGATCCGCTTTCGCGACCGGTTGCCAGTTTTTCAGACGCAAGATGGGAAACGGCAGTCCTTAGGTAGCTCGATTCAGCGACGATGAAGGGGATCAGCCGCTTGTTACTCGGGTAAGTTCCGTTTCTAATGGCTAATCGATGCTTTCCTGCAAACGCCGCCCGATAATTTAATTACGACCGCGGAGATTCGGTAAAGACGGTTCTTGCGTTCTCCAACGGAGTTCGATAATTCAGTCGGCCTACAGATTAAACGTAATTGCTAGCTGAACGAGTGGTTTCGCGATTGTTCGAGCTCCGGCCGAAGGAATAAGGCCTCCGTACCGGGTTTTCGAGTCGGAGAAGTCGTAAATGGGACGAGAGTGCCTGTTAAGGATAATCGGGGGAGGCTATGTTTTTCCACTTGTTCGATGCGTTAGGTCGGAGATGTAGGTAATATTCGCGAGTCATCGAGTACTTGGTTTTTTGATACGTATTCTAGCTTTTAGACATTAGCTTTTACCGTGATTTTCGTTCGAATCGTATATCTCGAATCAATCGAAACGTTGATAAAATGTTGAAAATCGTTTGAAAAATGGGACGTCGAAGCTCGAACTAAATGACCAACAACGATTACGGTGCCGGAAGAATCGAAAATACGCAACGGTTAAGACGAAGCGAACGCTGATGTAAAGGCGCGCCTCGTAAAAAAGAGACCAAACGTAGGACGAAATTTTCTCTTAAACGATGGAAAGATGGAAAATCCGTTTGCCCGTACTTTTCGCCTTCGATTACCGAAAAATTACAATCGAGGCGGTCGATTCGCGCGTAGCGGCGTTCCCAGTTTCCTGCGGTTCTCACGATCTTTCTTTTACTCGGGACGGCGTGGTATCGCGTGGCGGCCCTTAAAAATCACGTATTTCCGTGGGCAAGGGCGATTTTTTTTCTCGAAGCGGAGGCTCCGCGAACGCATTGACCAAGGAAAAAAGACAGACGGAGAAGGGACGAGAGAAAACGAGTAAGAAAGTAGGAAAGAGCGAAAATGAGAGAGAGAGAGAGAGAGAGAAGCAGCGTGCTCGTTTCGCCGTCTGCGAGGCTGGTCCTCTTCCATCGTCCCCACCCTCTTTCCGTTCCTTTCTCACTTTGGTCGCCAGCACTCCTCGAAGCCGGGTGTAACAATGGCTGCCCTCTAATTATCGAAAGGCCGCGGCACTTTAAAGAGATCCCCGGAGAGCCCATCACCGGGACTCCGTTTCGTTCGCTCCTTAAAATTTCTTCCCTTCTTCTCCCTTCTTGCCCGAGTCATCTTCCATCGTCCAGCGGACCTCGCGTGGATGCTCGTTCTTCGCGTTCCCAAGCGAGAAGAAGAGAACAAGGTAACGATAAAAACAACGAGCGACGTGATCGCGCCTCGTGGAAAATTGGTTTCGTCTCGCGAGAAGGCACCTACCGCACTGTTCGGCCTCTCTCTGCACGAATTATTATAACCCGGCTGTTTCTGCTCGGCGGAAGCTAGGAAAACCAACGTACAGCGTACGCTCGCTTGGTGGGAGAGGGATGAATTTGTGAATGGAAACAAGGAGATTAGATAGACAGATAGGTAGCGTTTTGACTTTTTTTAACGTATCGTTGCTAGACTGCACGTTTTTATGCAAATTCACATGTTTCGCGATATAATCATATATTGAAATAGATAGATAGATGGATAGGTGAAATTGAATATTTTTATCTCGTTGTTACAACTTGGCTGTTTGTCTTTAACCGTCTTTAACCGTCCATTAAAATATCCTAATGCGGTTGGGGGAACGTTTTAAATCTTTGACAGTGGTTAAGTATATGATTCGTGATTCTATTACTAACGAATATTAATATTAACGTGATTTTATATAAACGTGCAAGGTTCTTTTCTATTTATGAAGATCCTTTTTTTTTTTTTCTTTTTCATCGAAGAAAACAAATTTGTCGAAACGTTTACGTAACTCTTGTAGTATAAATTTTAATAATACGTAGCTGTAAATCTAACCTATTAATTTTGACAGCAATTTAATGATAATTCCGCAGTGAAGTTAAATTATCGAAGGCAAATGTAGTTATAATTATAGTACGTACGCAATTAGAAACGAACGTTCGCCGTGGTCTGTAGATCAAAATTTTCGAAAGTTAAAGTAGTTCAGTCTTCGAGCAATTTGGTTAAATACGAAGAAGTCTGACGTGGACAGCCTTTAATTTCGTGGAAGCCCATTTACAACTGCTGACAGATAACAGAATCCTACTGCTCCCAGGCCTAGGTTACTCGTGAGCCGAGTGTTTTCCTTAGGAAATAGCACTTAAATAAATTGTAGGGACCGCCGGTCCATTGTCCTGGTTATAAGTGGCATTAATTTTCAATGGCACCTGCGTATCTTGCTTCCGAAGAATAAATAAGATTATAGTATACACGATACTTCTAATTATACAAGACTGTTCATGGATATATGATCTGTATTTCTAACTAATTGTAAGACGGATTATACGTTCAAGAAATGATGGATTCGCTACTTTATTTCATCGTTGTCCTTACAATATTATGCTTAAAACGTTTAATTTATAACGCATTATATAACGTAATCGCATTCTTTCGCATAAATTTTTATATACTCGTAGAATATATTCACACCATTCGATATATAATATTTCGTATAACGTATCGCAGCATATAGTATGCGTTCCAAGCGAAATGAACGCGATGGAATATATCTAAATTATATCAGGTAAGTAAGAAAGTCTTGTCTCCTTTTACGACAAAAAAAAAAAAAAAAAAAAAAAAAAAAAAAAAAAAAAAAAAAAAAAAAAAAAAAGAAAGAAAACAAAAATACAGCAGAAAAGTACGCGTAATCCGTTTGAATCTACCGTAGAATCTTTTATCGTCAGTAGAATCAACAAGTTAGAAACAGGCAGACTATAGAGACGACGTTACAGACGTTTCTCCGCTTATGCGAGATCGATATTCTTTATCCTCTCGTTCGTCACTTTTACGATTCGAAAGTCTCTCTTTGCCGCGGTAACGAACCGAAAAGAAGCGTCTTAGTTGCTCGACGATACGAGTCGATAAACCTCTTGTGCCAACTTGTGACGGCAAATCGAAACGTTGGCTTCCGTTTAGTCGCCGGTCTGCTCGTAGAAGGGAGAAAAGCCACGCCGATAAAGAGAAAATAGCGGTTCCAAGACCGAGAACGCGTTCGAATGGGCGTAACCCAAGCGACTCTCGGTTGGACCTGTTGCTCGTTGCTTCCTATTAAATACTCGTACGACCCACGCTGGAAAGGAGTTGGTTTTGCCGTGTTAGCAGCCAATGACTAACGGTGCGGTCAAACTCTCTTTCACCCTTCGTTTCTTCTTCCTATCTTTCTCTTTTTCTCCGCGTTTGTTTCGCATCCGCGCCGCCACATCGTTGGAAGTTACAGTCGCACGATCGCGACCGGATACGCGCCGATACCATCGGCGACGATCATATTTCCGGGTGGGTTGCTCGCGAATTCTCTTGGCCTCCGACGCTGTCGCCGATTCGCAACGGGTTTTTTCGCGATAGGATGTTCCTTGAGATAATTTATTGGGCGGAAAAGAAAGAAGAAGCGTATTAAGTTTCTTGATAAAATTAAGCACAATGATTATTACTACTTTGTTTCGATGTCATTGCATCGTGTTAGAGGCTTTCGAACATTTTGGCGAGTCAGATTATGCCGAATATTAAAATTTCTTAAATGCTTAACGTTTCGTACTCTGAAATAAAAAAAAATGGGAAATAATTTTATGAGAATCGTACAAATTTCCAAATGTTACCGTACATTTTCTATGAATAATTAAAAAATATTCTATCGGGAATTGGCCGTTTTAACAATTCCAATAATCCTATTCTTAAAGCAAACACCTCGTCCATTCTCTGCCAATTAAACATTGGGAAATCAGCTCCGATTACCCGGTCGAATTAAGCTCTCCGTTCGAGGTCCTTTCACCTCCAACGGGGATCGATTCGGTGTGCAGCAGGTGATTCGTTCGTAACGCCGTGTATAAACACGTTTTCTTCGGGGTGTCGAGAAGGCTCGAGGGTCGTGGACCCGATCTTTTATATCACGACGCAACAATGCCGTTACGAGGCTGAAACTGGCTAACCCGTGTAGCGGCCATTGTGTCGGCGAAACATCTGCTCGAAATACAAACCGCTAATAGAAACGCGGAGAAAGGAATCGCCGGTGGAATGTTAGCCGCTGGGAGAAATGCGGTAGCGTGCGGGAAAGAGGAACGGGTCAAGGGGGCGGGGAGTAACATCGAAATTGTGTGAAAAGACGGACATAATAGAGAAACAAGGGTAGGGTTCGTGTGATACGCGATACTCCAACAGCTACACAGGCTGGATACTTCTTTTTTTTCCTTCTTTTTTCTCCGCTTTCTACGGCAGCAGCTTTTTAGGTTCGAATTCTGAGCGTCTTTTGTAAACGATAATGCAGGATGTGTGGGGGGGGGGGGGGGGGGGGGAGCGGGGGGAGCGTGAACGCTGTACAATTTGGCGAAGAAGTTTACGTCGAACCGATTATACGTATATCGTTGTTTAATCGTTGTCTTTAAGTTTAGAAAGATCAACTATCGTACGTAGCGATTTGCCTGTCATAGTTTGGTTTTATTAGAATTATTCTTAAGTTATTTACTTGACTGTAAAATTGTTTCAAATTAATTTTATGATCTATTCTTTTTTTTCTTTTCTTAAAAGCATTTTTTAGTAGCCGATACGAATCTTTCTAAACGTTATTGACCGATTAATCGTTTCAATGATAGACGTTGTTACGAAAGAAAGAAAATCGAAGTTGTATTTATCAAATTTAAGAACGTAGTTTTAAATCTCCGACAAAGCTAGACGCGATCCCAAACGTCAAAACACTGTTCGAAAAAAGGACGTAGTTCGCACCTGGAAGCTTCCAGCGGTGTTAACTACGAGCTTATAGAATTTGCATTAGAATAGCGCCGTATAATCTGTATTCTCGCTGAATATCTTTGTCGCATGCGAGATAGATCCTTTTCAACTAGAAAACATAATCATGGTCGAACTACCCATGTTAGTGTGTTCGCTGTAATATATCTATTGAATTCGAAAAAGGTACCCTAACGCGTTGTACGTTCCAATAACGTACAGCGTGTTAAAATACTTTATCGGAACAATAAATATATGTTATCGACTCACTGGCGACATATTGCGTTCGTCAAACGACGAAAACGCACGATGGAAACGACCAAGTTCCGTCACTTTTGTTTCGCCGATTAAATCACCGCTCTGCTCGGTTTACCTCACACGTGCCTGAATAAAGGCGCTGTCATATCCGCCTGTCGCGTCAACCGACAACGCATTCCGACTTAATTTCGCGATGGAACAATGATCAGCATCGTCGTAAAGCTCCTATCTCTCGAATCATCGGCTCGTAACGGCTCACGTTCGCTGTATACAACGTGATTCCTTTAATACAGTGGAACCTGGATCAACCGGCTTCACCGAGATCGAAACAGCCCAAACAAATTGGCATCTAAAATGAATCACGCGTAGAAACGTCGATCGAAGCTTATGATTTGTCTTCTTTTTCTCTTTCGTGCTTATTCCGCGTCTTTCGGACACGTCGTAGCAATAAAACAAATAACGGGGATGACTCGTGTATAACAACGATCGCTGTTTAAATATATTACACGCCCGTACATTAGAAAAATAAAGGGGACCGAGGTCTCGTAACGTGTTCGATCTATGCCAAAGACGAAGAACTCTGCTGACTCAGTGTCAGGAAAACGAAAGAGTATTTCACTACCTTTGGTGGACCTTTTCAGAGAATTTTAACGATTCGTCCGTTAAAACCATGTCGTAATCGTAAAATGCGTAGAATGGACCGAAGGATCTAAAGGCATCATAGGAACCGAATTAGAGAAGGTGAAATAACTTATTTAAGGGAGTGCCTGAACCCAACCTCGTAAACGCGTTCTTCTTCACACTTTATACCTGAACCGTTTTACTTCTGTTCCTCTGTAAGCGTGTATAAGAACGATATAGATTACGTGGAATCAAAGTGTAATATGTAAAGCATCGGAGCAAAGAGTAAAAGTGATTTTGATAGCGGATATCGTTGCTTGAAAAAAAAAAGATCCCCTTACAGGGAAGATAATAACATTTTGACACGATCTCGTTGTACAATTTTGTAATAATAATTTTATAACGGTATCCCGACGTAAAAATTTTAATCGCGATACTTTCTTCGAGATGTTGGTGGTTTTAGCGTTATCGATTCTTATTTATAATATCGATATCTGGCATTTTCTAATAACGTTTAGCTAATAAGATCGATACCGTAGTCTGTTAAGCGCGCGTGTTTGCTAAACTTCATTGAAAACACCAAGCACTATGATCAAGTGCCGATGACTAGATAATCATAGTGTAGAGTACATTCATTAAGTCCTCGTATAACTGGTCTCGTAAAGTACAACACATCTAATTGAGATTTAATCTCGATGCAAACCTATCTTCTCTTATGAATTTTTAGTCAATTCGCATCCGTATCTAAACTACGTATTGTTTGCGGAATTGTGCAATTGCATAAAAGTCACAAGTAACGCGGTTTTAGATAGATCAAATTGCGAAGCATAAATAAATATTACGCGCGTATAACGATTACGAAAAGGTTAACGCGTCTTCTTGTAACGCTTCGAATCGCCGAGTAGCCGAGAACGAAAAGAATTTCAACCGTTTTAATCGTCTTTGACGCGAAGCGATCGAATTGATTCTCCGAATAATAGTATCGACCGTAGTTATCGTCCGTTATATATGTATTCGATCGCTATGTTATCGACACTCGTTAGATTTAGTTCTGTTCCACGTGTTATCGTAGTTCTATTGTTCGTACGTCAAATGCATAGTCGCGTACTACGATGGCTATTCGTCAAAGTTGCCGTTGCGAAAGGGTTAACTAATAACACAGTTCTACACTGTAATATTGCAGTCTTATTACGATAATGCTCTATAATATTCCGGTAAACGTCGATATCAAATCGCGATATGTATTACTCTAACGTCACAACAGCGTATGTCGCTCTTCTCACGTTATGTAAAAACTTTCAGCATTTACGTACAATTATATCGTACATGTTGTACCATATATCCGCAATGTATCTCTAGGAATACAAAAAATTATATCAAACTTTGAAAGATAATTTCCTTTTTCTTATCGTTTCTACTCCTTAAATAGGATTCGATGAATTCCATTCTCCGCGCAATAACATCCACGGTACCAATCCAAATACAAGCTTCATCTTCCTCTAATACTCTCGGCAAACTATACGAGAAAGAAGGACGCGAGTTACTACAATAGCAACGAATTAACACCGTAAAGTGTTTTACTGAACAGTCACGGTCAGCCATCGATGGTCGATTTACGACCGTCTAAACCACATCGACCGAAAACAAACTTGCGAACGACCTTATACACCCGTGCACGAATTTCGGGTGACAGTATTATTACGCTTGGTTCTCCATAAAATCGCGACCGCTGGGTCGCGATATAAATAACGCGATATCATAAAGCTAATGACGTCCCATTAAGGTGTCGCCACGTGAAATCCGCGCTGTCAAAAATTCACGGCGGGCAGTAAACGCTTTTACGATGGTCGCGAGGAAAAGGGGAACCGCTGAGAGAATCGAGAAGAATCGTCGCGCGCGCGCACGCGCGAATATAAGACGGCAAATCTACAATGTGTTCGCGTTGCACGCGAGATCTTCTCCACCGGTCCTGTGCAAACAGAGCCAGGGGATTGCGTAACGCGCGACTTCCGGTCCCGAGAGCTCGGATGGACCGAGGCCTCTTATCGCGTGGAACGATAACACTCGCGTTGGATGCGTTGCAGTATGTTCCGATGATTCTTGCGATAGAGAAGCATCCGTGAATCATTTCCTACGTGTTGATTTTAGCACTTTTTTCTTTTTTTTTTTTTCTTTTTTTGCCGTTGGTGTTGCTGATCGAGAAAGTAGCGGTGGTTCCCCGTTTGCGAACCATTGTTCACGCGAACATGGTAAAGATTCTTTGAAATTCTGGCTCTGGTATTCGTGTGATTTACGTATTTTTTCTGATTATATTTTGCGTATCAAGATGTGGTACATCGTATTGAATTTTTCAATGAAAATGCACAACTAAAGGTTGCGCAAGAAGAATATAATAACGAGATGAGATATACTTATTTGTTTTCTGAAATAAAATGCGTTCCTGTTTACATCTCTTAAAAGATCTGTTAATCTGATTTTATTCTGATAGAGGAAGAAACGGGAAAATGGTTTTGACTTTGAATTTTAAAATGACTCGTCTAAAAAAGTAAAAACCTATGCGTTTTTCGCTTGTGATCTTCCTTAAAGAACGAAATTTTATACAAAAAAAAGCTTGTACATATCTTTCGATTATTGTTTAACATTGAATTGCCTTGTATTTGACCGTTGTAGCAGCTATTACGGGATATCCTGTGTAAGCGAGCCGAGTGTCCGAAGCGACAGGCTGTGCAGCCAGACATGATTCCTGCCGTTTGTTCGAGTCGTTTCAATAAAACGATGGAATAGCTGTGATCGCGGCGCCCGGCACGTACTCGATCGGCTTTGTGCTGGCAATCAAACTGCCGAATGGCCGGATAAAATTCAATTTCTCTCTCCTATTGCGTCCGATTATCGACGAATTTCACGCGTCTGTTGCCAAGAATACATCGCTTGATCGCTTAGATGCAATTGTTCATATCGTAGATCGTATAAACTGGTTTATAACGTCAAAGTGTTCTTAGTGTTTGGAGCGCGAATACAGAGTTACGGTGTACTTTTACACCCGAGTAATTCATATTTTGAGTACAAAGGTTATGAAATTATTTGCGTGTATAACGAGAGCGATGCTTGAAATTTTGCACCAGCGTATCGATATGATCTTTTTTGGTTTCGCTGAATTTCGAAGGATAATCGCGATGATCGCGATTCGATATCTATTACTGCGGAGCGTGCGTAAGTATAAAATTCACGAAAGACCACGGAACCCCTTAGAACCAAGAACATATGGCGAATGCAATTACCCAATAATGATATACAATTAATCGAATTTATTCAGGACCTACACGCGGCACGTTTCCTAGAAAATCGAAGGGAACTTGTCCATTCGTTTCGAATAAAAATTCCCGTTCGCGTTTCTTCGCATGTCGCGCGACTATAACGACAAGAAAATTGCCGACTGGACTGAGAACTGTTACGGAGCTCACCTGACCATCGGACATAAATATGTCGCTCATGACACTCCCTTGCTACGCTTTTGTTTCGTTTCTTTCTCGATCAGGTGAACGAATTATTGTTAATATCGCGTAGAGTGATAGTAAACTACGAGGATAGGATACTTTATATCAAGGGGGATGCAGAGAGTGGGATGAGTTATGAAAATGTATTCTTGAAAAAGGGGAGTGTTCGAGGGGAGTGGATCTAGAAATGATCCGGGAATGAACGGTGTTGGGATAGTTTTCGTTTTACGAGGTATCGGATATAGGAGCTTGTTACGTGATTAGGGTTTGTGGAATTTAGAGACTTTGAGAGTTTGACAAGAAAGATGAACTGTGCGAGATATGATTTTTCTTGGCTCGTAAAATAAGCCGGAGATATTAAAAACGAAACATCTAGAACTGTTCTCAACGCGCGCGCTCGAGACGCTGAACCAAACCGAACGATCGTTCGATTTCTCCGATTTCGTCGCGTTTCTTTTAAACGAACGAAATATATCGGTATCGCGGACGGTGGTTAAACGAGTAAATGCGAAAAAGGTTTTTAGATAAATAGATAGATATCCTTGGACCATTAATCTCCGATAAATATTTCTATATAATTATACGCGCTTGGCTCATCGATCAAACAACTGTCATCCGAATAATTCAAAGTCCAAGAAATCCAAATAATTTCTATTTTTTTGATACTTTTTCTATCCACTGCGCGCGATTATACGCGTAATAAAAAGACTCGAAGGAAAAGCGATTCGATCGAACGTTTAAACACGCTTTTAATACTGTGCTTATACCTCAAGATCGTAAAAGTTATCATACAGACGCGTAACACGTTCCGTCTGACAATTTTTGCGCAGATTCGCTTATCCGATTCGCTCGTCCGAGTAAACGAACGAGAACGTCCCGATGAAAAATAATTTCCTAATAGCGAGGAGCAGTGACGTTTTACGAGCACGGAGATCGCGCGAAAAGACAACTATAATCCCTGTGAACGGTTTATTACACGAACTGGACCGTGCTTCTATTACTTAACCGGGATTTTATTGCTTACGAGCTCTGGAACCGCGTATCGGCGAGTTCAATCAAATTACGCGGAGATGCGTGCCGTAGATCTTCCTCATCGGGCGTTCAAGTCGCCGGTTTTTCTCGCGTACGATCGACTTCTTTGGCCTCGTTCTCGCCTCCTTTAAATCGGTTTCTCACCCGTTTATCGTTCAAGTTTTATTCGACAGTGTACATTTCTTGTTCGCGATACGTCGTGTGATTGATTGCCACGGCCGTTAGGCGAGGATATGTTTATTCAGCACATGGTACGACTTGCGAGAAGTTTACGATAGTTCTTGCGTACAGGAATTGGGCAATTTGTTAACAAGAAGTTTATTGCGTTTCTTAGGAGCTGTACGCTGTTTGAATCTGCGGGGAAAGTCGCATTAGATGAGATTGGAGGAGAATTTTTTGTTCTTTCAAGCGAATCTCGGTTAAGGATTTATATAGGTACGTGCAAAGTTGAGTGGCAGGTTAGAAATTCACTTTCGATTCGATATCTAGGATAAAGTCCTAAAAAGTGTGTTGCGCGCGTACATGTATTTATCTTTTGTACCGTTTGTCTAGATTTATATCTGTACGTTTTCACTGTGCATTTTATGTCTATGCGTTCAAATTGAACCAAGGTAAATTTCGAATTTCCCTTTTAGCAATAATTCTAACTTCGATAAATCCTTTCCTATTCATCGCACTCGATCTGAGATCCATTCACCTATCCAAGATTGATATCGGACAATTTCGGGTGCCCGTGTTAATAATTCGTCGTTTCTCATCGTTCCACGAGAATATACGACGAGTCGAAGGCGGATAAGATCGTGTTGCCGATCTGTGTTCCCGATGCTGATCGCGGAGAGATCCTCGGCCAAGCGAGTGGCTCGAGCGTTTTCAGTTACGTGGACGTTCACTGTTCAGGATCGAGAACCGAGGCACACCCCTCGTACATCAAGTCGAACGAGTAGATCGCCCGATCCACCCACGAAATGAATCATGAGCGCGCGGCGATACGATCGAAAACTCACGCGGGGATACGTATCGGTCATTCTGACTGGTTGCACAACGGTGCGCGGCCAGTAAATTTGAACGTGTAGGGGATGGAAAAATGGCGCCAGGATAGTGACATAATCCGTGATATATAGTGACTACCGAAGGTTTATCAAATAACGCGAGACATGGAAAAATTTTATAATTTCCACTTGTTTTTGCGCGTAAAATAACCTCCAGCTGATTGTCTACTCGTACCTAGTCGGCAACCAGCCAGATTCACGTATATCGAACAAATTTCGAAAGTCAATTTTCTCGAAATAACTTTGTTCTATGTTCCATTCTTGATTTCACGAGGAATCACCAGTTATCCGCTCGACGCGTTATTCTTAAAACGTTTTTAATCGTATCGCCGTAAACGCGTGTCTACCCAAAATTTCTGTTTCACGCCTGTAGAAATTCTATAACCGCTTTTACGCAACTTTCCAATATTCTTCGACGTACGATCATTCTACATTTTTAATAACTTAACTCGTCTTATCTGCTAATCTCGACACCACGTATCCAGGTTACACAACGTGTCCGTGAGAAACAGCGTAGAGTCGGAAATTGACGGTACACATCTCGAATACAGACATCCGTTGAGATTAATAAGTTCCGGCATTCTGCGTTGGACAGCGTCGAGCGAAATAAGTAATAAATAAACCGATAGGCGATCTAAGGCGGAACGCTATATGTATATTTGCATTTTACACTAGGATACCTGGTGCGGTGGCGGTGGCGGCGGCGGCGACGGCGGCGGCGGCGCGAGTTCACGCGAACGTGCGTAAAGATAAATGGAGTCGGGCTAGGAGCACCGCGTAATTCCAACGCTGGGCTACCGATTCGTTCGACGTTGTATTTGTTTCCTATCTGAATAACGCGAGACTACGAAATCGCATTGTTCCTGAGCCGAGTATCCCGCCCGAGTATTGTTTCGATGCTTAAAACTCGTTGTTTCAAGCCTTTGAGCCAGTTCTGTGGAATTTTAAAACCTTCGATCTTGTACTACATGTTTCAGTAGCATTGTTACTGAAACGTTACCATTGTATATACCTGGATGTCGTAATACTGGATCTTTAACCTCTTCACGCTCCATGTTGCGTGCGTGTATTCAATAAGTTATTAATTGATCAAATAGTAAAACACGATAAATTTATAATCGTTGATTTTTTCCCTTTTTGTATTACTCGATGGCCGAGATACTTCGATATAACTTAGTCGCGATGATATATCATCTTTGAATAAATTGACGGTATATTGAATTTAGAACTTGTTTTCTGGCTCGTAGTTTCTATCTATTTTCGATGAAGTTGATTAAAATCTTAGTGGACGTTAGTCTGATAATTTGTTGCCTCTGCAAAACTGCAAGACGAAACGCGTTTTCGGTGTTCGTACTTTCAAACAAATTTTTCTTCCCGCGGAATAAGAAAGAAATTCGAACTTGAAAGATTTGATATTCAACTATAATTTACAGCTTTTATGGCTTCGAACTCCTTTATGTGTATTTCTGTGTATTTCTAAAACGAAACTAGAAACGCACAAGTATCTACGTTTATTCGTTGATTGAATTTAATGGATAGAAATGATTCGAAGAATATGCGAAACGCGAGTTTCAATGAATCCAATTCGTTCCTCTCTGCCTGATGAATTCTGTTTACGAAGAGGAAAAGAATTCTTAATGCGAGAAAAGGAACAGCGTTTAGAAATTCATTGATCCTGCGATCCAGCACAATGAATTATATCTCGTTTATGCCGAGTGTTGCAGCCTCGCGACGACATGACATATGGCGAATGAATATCTCGTAACACATCGTGGAATTTATCTGAAACAGTTCTAACATCGTTGTTTCGAGTCGTGTCGGTAACAGGAATACGCGACTCCGATAAAGGTTCTAAAAACCTTTAACTACGACAATTAGTCGAGCGTTAGGTCGATTCTATGGCGTATTTTATAATACAACTATCGTGTAACGGATATTAGAAGATAATTAGAAAAGCGGAACGTAAGCAGAGAATGGTCTCGCGTACCAAGTATTATAAATACTGCACTCTGAACGTTTTATACATTCTGTACGTGTATATGCAACTCCAAATTTCCCATAAACGCGCAAAGACGTGCGGTGTAGCTTTCCATCAACGCGTTCCACATCGCGAAACCCATCAACCGCTCCGGCCCATTTTTCATCCTGCCGTTCGGCAATTCCACGAAACCGCGAAAAGAGAGACGACACTTGGGAAAAGGGAGTTTGGAATAGCATGGCCAAAAAGATCTCGGCCGTTACGACGGGACGGTAGCGAGAGGCGAAATTGACGCGGCCGGCGAATATAGACGTACGGGTTCGGTGCATTGGGCAACAGGTAACTCTGAAAGTAAAGCAAAGCGAGAGGGTACGGGCGAAACGGCCGCGAGAACGGTCGCTGAAACAGGGACGGAACGAGAAGGAGCAAGATTAAAGGCGGGGGGGGGGGAGAGAGGACAGGGAGAGAGGACAGGGAGAGAGGACAGGGAGAGAGGAAGAGGAAAGACGGAGAACGGGAGCGTATCAAGAGGGAGGAAAGTTAAGCGAGAACGGAGGAGAGAAACAGAGAAAGCCGGACGTTGTAGCCAGGAGTTAGAGTAAAAGAGAGAGAAAGAGAAAGAGAAAGAGCGAGAAAGAGAGCGACAGAGGCGAGGTAGGATCGTAGAGGTAACATCGTAGAGGCTGGGACCTGATCCCAAAGGTAGGAGGACTTGGGTTGGCGAGGCCAGTCCATCGCGGGCCCTCCTCTCGACCGAACGCGCTTTACTTTCTGCCCGCTCGTTCAAATTCCCATGTGCACGCGGTATTCCCGTCTGACTCCC
>JACXIT010000091.1:331595-410052 GCA_014737525.1 Bombus difficillimus | reverse complement strand
TGGCGGCGGTGGTGGTGGTAGTGGTGGTGGTGGTGGTGGTGGTGGTGGCGGTGTCGGTCGTGGTGGTGGTGCTTGTCACTCCGCGTGTCCGATGGTGGTGGTCGCCTTATGGTTACCTTGAACACCGGGTTGCACCGCGCACACCTTGCACAGTTACCCTCTGCTCCAGTTCCGCGCCGATACTCGGGGCTATCGTTCCTCGCGATCGCGATTTAAACCGAATTACGTCGAATCTCGGGGATCGCTCGATCCTAAACCGAAAAAAACAAAGTATCGACGAGTTTAAAGATTTAAAGATTCGAGGGTTCGTCGAACGATCGACTCCGTTTTAAAAAGACGTTTGATAAAATCGACGGATCAAATTGATCGACGAAGTTATCGAGTCTCGAGAAGATATTCGAGCAGCAATTACTACGTAAGATCGTATTTATCAGACTTTTGTAAGAATAAGAATCGTCTTGGAGAGAAAAAGAGGCTGGAATCGAAAGGGCGTTTCGTTCGAACGATCGGCGATGACTAACGAGCTGTGAGATACGGTATCTCCGAGAAGGCAGAGTTGGATCATCGAGATAGAAGGCGACAACCCTTACACCTGTCCTGTTCGAGTGTCCGGTCCAGGGACAGGGTAGATCGATCATGAAAGTTTAATTACGACGGAGATAATCCGAACAGAAGGGGGGAGAGATCGGATGACACGCGTCTCCTGCGAGCGCAGCGTTCGCCAAGGCTGGCAGGTGAATGATGCTGTTAGTCGTCGATCGATCCTGACACGGTGTATCGGATCGTCTGGTTCGCGAGGGCAAGCGGGACAAGCTGCACGCTCGCCGAGACGCGGTTTAAGGTGTCCCGGTGGCATTCGTCGGGTGTCGTGGAACCAGCTGGTAAAGTTCGGTCCAGAAGCAAGCGGCATACAAATTTCCGTACGGTGGAATAAATAAAGCGCGTCGCAGAAAAACCGAGAGACGAGAGCCGCGAGACGCTTTTACGGGCCCACGGCTATAAGTTGAAAAAAACTGACAAAAGAGAGGAATAAAGAAGCAGAGTGGGACAATAAGAACCGGTAGCACGGGAGGGGTACTCGTTGAAAAGGAATTCCTCTTCGTTAAGTTAGCCGAACAGAGGAGAGGAGCGTTCGTGGTCCCTCGATGGAAAGAGAAAAAGAGCGCGACTAACCGAACGGAGGAACGAACGTTTCCTTTTTCTTCGTCTTCGTCGTACGATTCTTCTTACATCCACCTCGTCTTCTTCGTCTTTCTCTCCGTGACCGCGTGTACGCGAAACGAACGAACGATCGATCGATCGATCACGCTCTCCCCGTCGTTCCGTACGATCTCGACGGACTTTTAACGCGATGACGATGAGCCGATCGATAAGTTCACGCCACCACGGAATCGTTAACCGGACAATAAGACGATATCCTCGCGTGAGCGATTCCACGGCAATAATACGTCGCGTGAGCCGGATATCTCCGATCGGCCAGAAAGCTCGGCTATAAAACGCTCCCGCGTCGATGAGTACGCCGCTTCGTTTGGCTTTTTAATTAGAAACCGACTGGTTTCGATTCTAACGATCCCATAACTACGTTGCATCGCGTTAGACAACGGTTAGGATAGTCGATTCTTCTTTGACGCTCTTCTGTAACGTGTACCCCTACTCTTACACGCAGTGAATGCAATTTCGAAGAATCAAAGTCACCGACAGAGTGTGAAAGAGATCGAAGATCGAAAACCACAGAGAGATTAGCTCGTAAAAGTCGAGAGCGAAAGGAAAAATTTAAAAGACGACGGAAGTCGAGAAAAGCTTGACGAGGAAGAGAAGAGAAACGAACGAGCGATTTCAGCACGCGTACCGATGCTGGTATAGACACATCAACCGGTGGACGTGCGTTGTTCGCGCTTAGTCACCGTTAAAGCGAACGACTCTCGAGTATTTGGCGATTGCAAACACTCTCGCCGGACCAGTTAAGCGACGCAAACACTTTACACTGTCCAAATGTTGGTACCGCGGTTTAGCTGTTTCGCGCTTGTCCACAGCATGCGGCTTTGTTCCGACAGCTTCGCGAAGGTACACCGTGCACGGTGACTTTAACGAGGCTCCTCGTTGACGGAACGGAGATTGCTGGTGCCGTTCGGCTAATACGACGACTTTTATAGACGCTGCGATCCAAACGGACGACGAACTCTTGCAATATTATCGCGTTTGGCGAATATATGCAACTTTGAAATTACACGATTGCGATTTACGTATGACGAAATAACTAAGAGACGATTTGTATGGAAAACGGATCGAGGAATTATTCTCGAGCAACTAAAAGCGAACGAAAGACGAACTTCTTGGTACTTGGATCTGATGTTTAAGAAATTGAAGAAAAATTTGCAGAGGCTTTGAAAAGTAATCTCCGAGCGACTTGAAGCGACTAAGAAGGACCTTCTTTCAACTTGATCGTCGTTTTATACGAAAATAAGATATTTCGCGAATCTCTAAAAAATCGCGATGGCCCGTGATTGAATTTTAAAGTACGTTTTATACGCGGTAGAAGAAATAATTCTTTGAAAATATTCGAGGAAAGGACCTAGAACTCGAAGTATGTAGATCGTGTTTGTGTGTCGAGTTCCGTGCGAGAAATCGTGCAATGCCGTGCGAGAGGACCGTGAAACGCGCGTCATGCCACTGAAACGACAAACATCCGACGTGCATCCGGTTGCCTGACTGCGGAAGCGTGAAACTCCGTCCCGTGTGCATCCGTTTTATGAATTCAAATAAACAAGGGGATTGTGATGTAAGAGATGCGTTGTGGTGACATCGCGGCAATCGCGATAGCCCTTCTCATTCTTGGGCAGATCCAGGGACCACGGCAAACTAGGTAAGACACCTTGCGTTCTTCCATCGAAATTTTATTTCATTAACGGCTATCGTTTTACGTGGATATTGATCTTACTGAAACAGGTCTGGCAATACACGTAGACATGCAGATGCATGAATAAAAAAGAGTCGAAAACATAAGACTGTTTTTTACAACGTCGATGTACACGTGAAAAGATATAATTTAGTGAATAGAAATACGCGTCTATTTTCGAATCTGACATTTTGCAGGAATGGTTGTTGATATTTTTAGTTATTGATTTTATCATAAAATTGTGGGACAAAATAATTCGCTAGTTCTATACAAAACCTACTTATTCGTGCGTTGAACCATAAAATATAAGTGTAAATCGACAATTTTCTTCTTCCTCCTATCCTTTTTTTTTTTTTTTTTTATTTCTTATTGTCCGCAATTTTTAAAATCTTCGACGATTACTATTACAATTTCTTTGAAATAAAGTGTAAAACTTCTTCAAATAAATATACCCCGCCAAAAGTGTTTCGATCGTTTCAGTTCGATCATCGGAGCAAGCCAATTACTATCCCTAGGTACGACCCTCCGACAAATTTTCACTCGGCAAACCTCTGTCGTAAAATCTCGCTCCGCGTGTTTCCTCCCTTAAGGTCGTGTTTACGTTCCACCGAATAGATCGCAACTTTATCGCGTTCGTGGTTCGTGTTACCTCACCCCGTGTGCCGAACGTACTCTCGTCTCGTTGGTCGAACAACGTAAATGGGGTCGACTGTTACTTATAAAGTAGCTTTCTGCGTTGCGTCGGCTAACGATATTCACAAAGGCGTGCCTCCCTCCCTTGGCCCTTTTTTTTTCCACGGGAGAGAAGACGACGAAGAGAACGACGCCAGTAGGAAAAGAGAACGACTGCCGGCACGCAACGAGACTCAGCGAAGCGAGGTGGTGATCGCTTTTGGGACCCGAAGGGATTCCTAAACCCACCGAAGGGACCACCTCGATCGAGATTCGGTTTCGTCGCAGAGGCTCGATCGTTCGCACTTCACCGGTAGATCCGACCAGAGATAAGGGTAAACGACCTATCCCCGAAGGCTGTTCTAAAAATCTACGGGGTTACGCTCGATACACCTTTTCTTTCTTCCCCGTTTCTCTACCCTATTGCTCCTTTTTCTCGTGTCGCCGTTCACATCGACGAAGCGTGAAGACTGGCTTCGCGGCGATATTTGATTGTTGTTTTCGGTAATTCTGCGTCCTGTGTCGAAGGTTTCTGGACTCTTTGTCGAGCCTATCCGCTTTCTTCGAACGCTTGCTCGACAATAGGTCAGCGTGATCTTTTTGACGAGAATCGGTTCTAGTCTTTGGCGAAGGGCGATGTACTTTTCCGCTTTCTTCGATGTTGGGGAAATTTGCCGTTGTTTTCAACGATTCTGGTATCTATTATATCGTACGTCGTACCGTTTTTCTCGGTATCGATGAAGCGTGGAGCGAAAGAGGTACACGGATCGATCTCTCGCGTCTTTGTAAACTTTCTTTGCCTTTTTTGTCGTCCTTGCTACTTATCTTCTGTGGTTGCTCGGAAAAGAAAGTTTACCGTTCGTACGAGTAAATTCTGCTTCTATTCGGATGCGCATCACAGTTATATATCCGTGCAGCAACTAAATCGTAACGTCGTTAAGGAAATATTTATCTTCCGGAGACGAAATATAACAAGATAATACTCGAATCTACCAATAAATATTCCAGTAACGTTACAAATTCGTATATCTGCGATAAACGTGTAATAAATTTCCATGTACATTTTCAGAGTGGTTTCGAACGTTAACGCTATAATCTTGACGCTCGTTTGTCGTAGCAGTGCCGATGAAATTTCGAAATATATTCAAATTCTCGTTCAAATACTTTGGCGAATCAGCGTACGTGAAAGTAAGCGAAATCGAAGATCGCATCGCACGAAAAATTCTTTCCACGTCGAGAACAAAGATCTTCTCTTGTTTTTGGCAAAAAAAATAAGCGAATACCTCGCATGTTACGTAAAAAGGGCATCAAGGCCAGGCAAAGGGTCGCGTTTAGAGGCGAATGGAACGCGAAGCGAGCTGCCGAGGGCGCAGCATCGTGTCGACACGTGCTACAGGCCCGTCACACCTTGTCAAACTTCCACAGCCGTGCAATGAAATTTGATGCACGGCCCAGTGTTCTTGCGTATGATAAATTCAGACAGCTCCTTGAAAATCGTGCAGTGAATTACGGTCTTCTCGAGCGCATCCTTCTGACGTTTACACGTGTTCCCCGCATGGCCACCTGCGTGTATTAATTTTGCCGGCGTTTTCAAAGTATTACAACGGCGAAACAACGGCAAAATCTACGTGTTTTCAACAAACCCGTTCCTTGGCGGTGTTACGTGCCTGGTAGAGATTCTGTTGTAAATCTTCGCGGTTGCGAGATTTTTTTTTTTTTTTTTTGTCAATCCGACATTTTTCAACGCAACGTTATTCGTTAACGACTCGGAGAAGAATAATTCTATAAAATAAAATTGATCTTTCGAGACGTGCAGTAGCTGCGACAAATATTTCCACGTACCTTTCTTACTCGTAGAAAGAAGACAGAGGGAGAAAAAGAATAAACGTGAAATCGCGTCGTCTATTCCTACCCAACTAACGACGCATCTCGTATAACTCGCCCGGTAGAAACAAATTCCATACCACGCAACTTAACTCTACGAACAAAATCGAATTCGAAGAACGTAGGCATGGAACGATGTGGCTCGATGGAGAGTTAGAAGAGATGAGCTGTAGTCAATAACGAGAGGCTCGTAAAGTTGCGCAAAGTTCGTCCGGACCATCCGTGAAGTAATTATATTCAGTCACGACCGAGTTCCGTATAATAGAGCAGTACGGACAGCGGAGGTGCGACTTTTTACGAGCTTTCGTTTCTTTTCGCGCGATCGTAACGCGTATCGCTCGGCAACAATACCGATCGATCGTACAAATTGGAAAGTGATAAAAAGGTGATGTTTTTTTAACATCGGCGTAAGTTAAATATTTTCCGATATCAATCCCGAACGACAGATGCGCGTATAATAAGAGGGAAATAATACAAGGGATAGATGATAATCGACGGAAACGTTCATCTTCTTTTTGCGCTAATCGGAAAATTTCGTCGAATCTATGATTTCTTTGTTCTAGAAGAAATGCTTAAAATAATTAAGACGCTGATAAGAATGTACGCGAATAAGAATTGAAACGAAATGTTTTCACGTTTGCAACGCAATCGTTGAACGCGATTGAACGAAGAGATTGATGAACACGATCCGAGCGTTGCAAAACTGCAACGCGTGAAAGGTAGAATTGTTGGAATGTTACTTGCCTTTTTTGCACGGTCGAGTAATTATACTCGTATGTCACGATAAATCCGTTTGATGCATTCAGATAATATATATATAATGCGCGTACATGTATGTGGTACTCCGAGCCATGTGGACTTTTACCATTTCCTGGAATCCTTGGATTTTTTCGTTGGCCATTATCAATTTGCATTTAAACCGCCCATTATAATAATAAACGTCCATATCTTATCCCCGAGAAATCAATGACAAATTTTTACTTAAAAAAGAAAAAAAAAAATAAAACTATTATTTCCAGTTTCTTCATTTTTGAATTTTTATCTCTGTTTTTCAATTTTCACGCAAAGCCACGCGTCTGTTCTTTTACCTCTTTCGATCTTCGCGCAGATTCCAAAATAAAAGTTATGGTCGACGAAAGGTGAAAACGTAAACTAAGATTTCAGGGTTTCCAGTTTTCGAGTTTGGACTATTTTAGCGCTGAAATTTGTTTAAAGATCGACTTATTTTCGCAATGAGTTACATCGAATTTCTTTTCAAAGTATAAACACGTAAAAAGGAATTCGCCTTCAGGTTTTACCACACAGAGTCTTCGTTTTATCAATGGCCTGTTATCTCTGTGGACTTACGCGACGTCAATTTTCTCGAGTCTCGTTGCTTTGTTGTTTGATCGAATGGCGTTGTCCACGTTAGCATCCGCGGACATACTCCAACAAGGTGTTACATGTGCTTGAAACGTGTCGTCGTATCCATCGATTCATCATCGATTGACAGTGCGCGATAGATCTTGATGCTGCGCGTGTTACAAAAATAAATGACCACTTTTATCGTCGATAATAGACGGCCAAGCGTATTGCTGTTTAACGATCGAACATTAACGATGAAACATATTCTTAATAAATAAATTATTACTTTCGATCCAATTATTTAATATTCGTTGTTGCGCGTTGAACGATGTAACGAAATGAAAAATCTCATATTTAAACGCATTAATGTTGAACGAATTTCTTTACGCAACATGGACGATTATCTTATTCGGAAAACGATATCAATGTTTAGTTTTATATTAAATCGAAGAAAATTCAACGTTATGTCTTTCTATCTTCTAATTTGCTTACATTCAAATCGATTCAGTCGCATTTATAAGTAAAAATCGAAAGTAAATTAAAATGGAAGTGTACGCACACGCGAGAACAAGATAAAAATTCGACAGGATCGATACCATCAAAATCACACGCTCTCGTTTCTGTACGATTCAGTGTTTCATCCCTTGCAAGATTCTGCACAAACTCGCCTCGCATTTTCACTTTACGATTTATCATTTTATAAGCTCGTAAGTCCGCCACCTGATTCGTTTGATTCACGCAAACTGTTCACACTTTCGCCGCAATTTAAGACACCGATAACCCGAAGCCATCGTTCTCCACGAAACTTCGAACACGAATTCGATCGTTGAGCAAAAACCTCGCGTTATACGCCTTCCGATCGATTACAGTTTACAAGCGAAAGGACACAAAGAGACGGTTTTCAGGCCGGTCGAGGAATTCCTGGCGCATTCCTGGGACACAATGTCGGACGATTACGAGTGTTGCAGCCCACCGTAAACCCTTCGAATTAACGAGGGGCTCGGCAAGAATTTCCGAAATAACAGCGTACCGTGTTCGAAGCGATCGATCATAATCCACCGCGGTTCCGGGGCCCATTAATAAGCCTTTAAATTGATCGAAACGCGGGATACTTAACGGAACCATGGATATTGATCTAAATTATGAATTACGACCGATAGGGCGAAAGTGGTAAAGAGAATGGAAAGCGCGTGTTTCGCTGGTTTGAGTGAAATTTCTAAATATCAGACTCGTCCAGGATTTGAAAAAAAGCTAGAGAAATTTCATAATATCCGTCGATCTCTCGATCGAACGATACAGTCGTTCCCAGTATAACAAGCGTAATAGATTTTAGCGGAACCATAAACGAAATAGCTAATATTCTATCGTAAGCTTGCCCCTTGTAGGTATAATTCGCTTAGGACTATATTTAAAGTTTTAGCGAGTAGATTGAACGGCAATTCCGTGCAATTATCGAAATCAGTATCTGCAAATTATGGGATCATAAAATACATAGGAATTTATTCTCTGAAAACTTTTTGCGAACGCTGAATCTACCCTAATCTTGATACCTTTTTTTTTTACCCCTTCTTTCCAAATTTTTTTCCAAATTATCGCATTACCTATTTCGTGACGTAAGATAGAAATCATACATCTTTAGCTTCACATTTTTTAAAAACGATACAAACAATTTATTTAATTTATGTGCAAGAAAGTGACGTTATTCGCGATCGATTGCAACAAAAAAAAAAAAAAAAAAAAAAAAAAATTGGAATCGTTACTTTTTCACGAGCGACCAAATTAAGATATTAAATCTACTGCTGTTTAATTTTGAAATCGTGCCAATTAATTAACCGCGAAGAATTCCTTTCAAATGTCCAGAAGAAGTTTAAAACGTTTCGAGATATCTATCGATCCCTTTATTATATCGTAAGATCTTAAACGATGACTTAAACGTTTCAAACTTTCTCCAATAAAAATACAAATTCCAAGAAGAATAATATAAATCCAGAGGTGAAATATCGGTTAAATTATCGACGCGCAACCCGTTTTGTCTACAGAGAATTAACAACGCCAACGTAGAAACGTAACAGCAATTATTTTTGCATACATTTAAATCACCCAATGAACGACGTAACTCACGACCACCCTCGGCAGCCATTGAACGCAATGTCCGTTTCTATAGAACGAATCGCAGTGGGACACGATTCGAACGAGAGGCATCGATGTCGTGGCGGGGCCTGGGCATTAAATTAAGATCCAACGGTGTAAAGTAAGCCCGAGTCGGCCCTCCTGCCGCGAAGAGTAGTAATACCATTCAGTGAGTTCGCTTCGGTAGTAGAGTTCGTGTCTTCATCGTCTATGTCAGTCGCTCGTTGAAAACCGACGCGCGACTTTTACCGGAACAACGTCGCAGACAGACAGAACTCGAGCCAAAAGGCTTTGTCCAGCATCCGATTCTCGCAGAATTTCGTCCGTTTTCTAATCGTTTATTTTCCTATTTAGTTAATTTTAGAAAAGACACAGCGATATCGTTGAATATTATTATCTACTTTGACTTTACGAAAAATCATAATACGTCGCAAGAAACAAAGAAAATACCTTGCTTCAAAGTTTATAAACGTATTAAACAACGTTAATAGAGACAACTCGCAAGATGCATTGGCAAACCGCTTTTGAACGTTATTCACGGCATGAAATATTATTTTCATTTCGTATTCAATAAATGGAAACAAAAAGAAACCACTGTATTTTCCTCGAAATAAACGTTGCAGGCGTCACGCGACTTTTAATCATCGTTACGTATAATAAATTTCCAAGCTGATCAAACTGGTACTCCATTTACAGCATCTCCGTGTATTTCGCGTGAATCTTAATTAATCCCATTGGCGTCGATCGCATAAATATTAATTACACCGCTCGTGAAAGTGTGATGCGCGAGTAATATCCGTTCGTATATTCCTTTGGATTGATTTCTCGTTTTCCATCGGAAGTCTGCATCGTGAAAACAGTACGGCGAAAATTTCGTCTTTCTTTTACTCGCTTATTTACTCTTTCACGTTCGTTACGAAAGGTAACTTACGAGTAAAATAAAACCAACCTGCGAACGAAAGCTTATAGTTTTATCGAGTTCTTCAAAGATATCGTGTTTTTTTTTAAATATCACGAGTTATAAAAATAGCTCGATATACGCATATTTGTATATAGCGTGAGACGCTGACAATACGTCCGTTACGTGTCTTGTTTTATCATATGAAAGTTTTAACAAAAAACTTGCCACGATATTCTGAATCTGCAAAGGGAAAAAAAAAGTATGGCGACTGTTCTGTGGTCACTTGTGGTCGCTCTCGAAACGGTAAACCCGGCCGCAAAAAAAAACTTTCGCGTCATCCTTCACGAAAGCGGCGCGAATTTTCTCAGAGTCTTGGCCGATAAAGATCTTCGAAGAATATACGTGCTAATTAAACGATTACCACTCTCGAATCGGTCGGGAGTGTCTCGTGATATTTTTGATATAAATGGCACGTCGAAGCTGTTACAAGAAAGTTCTTTTAAAGCAGGCAAGAATCTTGCTTGATTATTTTCCAGGGGTAATTGCCTCCGGTAATTTAATTTGACACCGAAAGGAGGACTTCTTGGAAAGTTGTCCAAGTGTCGGAATTAATGCGAGGCTGTTGAATAAATTGAACGTTTCTTTCGAGCAGACGCGGAGAAGGGGTGCTTTTTAAGAAGATCAAAGGAATACGAGTTAACTTTAGAGTATATTTGATCGACTTTGATCAAAGTTTCGATCGTAAGCGAGTAACGTTACGTTTATCCAAACGTGTTTTTCTCTTTATCCTTTCGAGTGGATTCGAGCGGATTTATCCCAAGTTCGTACGACTGGAAGTCATATCGTACGAATTCGACGATTCTCTCGTCTACCTATATAATTCTTCGATCGCGTGGAACGAAATCGCTGCAACTCCATTTATTGGACCGTAACTTCAACGAGTGCGTGATTTACTAGATTCCCGTCGATCGAATCCGCTTATTCGAAGCCGTAAACGAAAGTTACGTAAACGGAAAACGACGAATAGCGAAGAAAATATGTTGATACACGACGCTGAAATTGAAATTTATTATAATCTAATTAATCGCTACATAGATACAACGATAAACACAGTGGCGTATAAGATACTTTTTGTAGCCAGTGTATATCGAATTCCGTGCGTCGTCGCCAAAGGTTGTCGCGCCTGGCACAAAAACCGAGGGTATCCAGGGAACTGGAAGACGGCAGCGGGAATCTACGGCGTGTAAGGGATGGAAAGGGGCGATGCTTACGGAAGGAATGGGAGGACGGGTGAAAAAAGTCTCGGCGAAGATCCAATTAAAATAACCAGTGGTCAGCGGACGTCGCCCGAAAGAAGTATAATGAGAGGAGCAAAGAAAGAAGAAGGAAAGGAAAAGGGTGAAACCTGGACGAAGGTAAGGAGAAGGATGAGGTGGAGAGACAAAGGGCGAAACGAAACGCGGTCGCGTTTCGAATAAAGGGAATCCCTTTTCCATTTGGCCGACCAGACAGAGACAGAGGGGCACAAAGCGCCATTAAAATATCTCTAAGTGCCCGGAGAAACTGCTCCCTCGGAACGTTCGGGCATGAAAGATGTCGGCCTAAGACCGCGTCCTCGCGATTCAAATTGATTAAAGAGGACGAAGAATCGAAGCCACTGTGCGCGTTTTGCCACGAGTTTCCAGCGAACGTTCGAACGTTTTGGGGCTACCAGCCGGCTGAATTCTTCGCCTCCCTTTTACGTCCACTCTCCGTAACATCCATTTCGGGGTGTCGAAAACGATGTGACAAAATTTCATATCCTAATAATTTTGTCGTGGAATTTTTTTGCGGTCAATTTCGATACGCTTGACACGCGACACGACACACTTTTATTTTCTCTTTATCAATTTCACGTGCATTTAGTTTATCGTGTTTATTATTACGAAACCTGTACGTAAAGTTAAGTATACGGTTTCGTACAGGCTTGCCCTTCTTCGATTATCTTCCAGCGTGGTTCTTTCGATGCTGGTACGGTTTTCTCGTCGCTTGAATTTTCTTCAATTTCAAAATTTGCGTGTACTTTACTTGCAAATGTTTCTCCGGGTATCGTTTCCTTAAGAATCGTACTATTTCACTTTCCAAATCGCGTTATACGGGGGCAGTATTAATTATTTTCCAAGTACGTTCGTCGAATATGGAAGAAATCGCTTTCTCGCTATGAAGGAAAATACTCGGCGCTCGTGACGACAACGACGATCCAGCGCTTATCGAGCGAGGGTTAAACAATGCAAGAAGAAGAAGAAACGATCCACCGTGTACGTTTCGCCACGAGCTTCGAGCGGGTTAAGAGTTCTGTGCTACCAGCGAGCCGAATTCCTCGCCTCCCTTTCACGATGACGGCTCGCAAGGTCCGTTCCGGGGTGTCGTTTTTATTGGTTCGTTCGCTTGTTCGATGGTTCTTCGCGATAGTATCGCAACGCTGGAACGAGAGCTGTCTTTGAACTTTGTGCAAGCAACGAATCGTGCTTGTCGAAACGGAATGTTTTAACGCGCGTTTTAGGGTTCTTTCCCTCGCGTAAGCTTTTCGTTTCTGTTAGATCGAGATTACGTTAGATTCTGATGGCGTTTTTCTCGTTGAATGGTCTTGAGTTCGATCTGTTTCGCCTGAACGTTAATTTTCCGTACTGCTGCGAAGCGAAATACGTTCATCTAACGGAATATTTTGTGCAACGCGATATTATTATCGATTGAATCCTTACGTACAAACATTTTGTGTCCATAAAGTTCGTTAATCCGTAACTTCTATGGAACGTCCGCGAAACGGTTAGATCTCTTGATTATTACGGTATGAAGCGAAAGAATTGAATTTGATTTTTATTCCGCACTTGTACTTGTTTACATGATTATACGATTTTATTTAACGCACAAGTTTAAAACTGAAAAAGTACGTTAAATTATAGTTAGGCGGAAAGTAAATTTAAAGTAAGAATCCCAACAAGAACTTAATTTACGAATATTTGATAACGTGTCTCGAACAGTAAATAATTTTCATGCGAGGAGCTGGTATATAGGAGGTTCGATCGTGAGGTTTAATGGACGAGATTGCTCGTTGTTGAAACCGTCGAATGTATTTAAAATAATAATTCAGTATACGAACTATATTCGCCGAGTCGCTCGTACAGAGTGAAAAATCGCAAAGTCGAATTGCCAATGGATGCTTGATAAAATGCTCGCTAGATACTCGTCGATAACTCGGTAGAAACTCGTAGATAGTAATTCGTATAATGGCTCCAACGATAACTCGAATAATAATAACTGAACTGCTCGCGATCGCGTCCGTTTATTTACACTGGTCGGGGGAGAGTCGGAAAATTCGAAAATTTGTCTTTGATCGAAGGTTGCGGCGACATTGTTTTGCCCGCGAGTTTATTTGTCGTTGCGTTTCGTGCGTCAAAGAGGTATCAATGTTTCGAGGCAAAACGACAACATGAGTCGTTCTCGATTCACCTTGTCCCGTGACTCGTGTGCCGCTACATTCATTACACGCGATAAACACGATTATCGTATTACACCAAAAAGTAATACGCAAAATTAATAAATACGTTGAACCACGATGAATATCGCTAGAATATTCTGCATCGGAAGCGTACTTGGATTCTTGGTGGTTTCAAGGTAAGCGACTCTTTAGAATCGTAGTTAACCCTGGCGAGAGACTCGTCGGTTCAAAAGCGTATCGACGGGACAGCGATTAAACGCGGATCATCGCGTCCGATCGGCGGCTGTTAGAAGCGTGGACAAGAAGAACTCGTAGCAATTTACGATCTCGTATCTGACCGCGTTGATCGTCGCCGAACGACGCACTTCGATTCACCGACGATCACGATCTACGTCTTTATTAACCGATCCACGCGCGTACGGACTTCGACGAGGCGAATACGCGTCGAACTCGAAACCGATTCGCCGGTTACGTTACGTTCGCAAGCTTAGAGGGCAGACGGTTGTATAGGAGAAGACGAACGTCGCTGGTCGATAAAGTCAGCGATCGAAAAGATGCGATGGTAGAGATACCAGAGCCAGTTTGAATCGACGCGTCCGATGGTAATAAATAGGTTTTTTCTTTAGCGGATGCGCTTGAAGAAGGATTGTCGTATTTTCGTTCTCGATCGAAATGACGAGATACGCGGATAATAATTTCAAGCGTGGAAGATGGACGATCGGGTTTAAGAATGAGTTTAAGCCGTTAAGTGGATCATTTCTCAGATAGAATTGCAACCAAAGATTTATACAGGAGACTTAATTTTAGTTAAATTCGTGTTTTCGTTTTCGATCGAGGTATCGAGAGATCGAGAGATCCAGCGTAATAATTTCAAGCGTGCAAGATGGACGAGTAAGTTTAAGAACGAGCTTAAGCTTCTGCTGGCTGGTGAATCGTTCCGCAGATTTATTCGGCAGGCTCGAGTTTAGTAGATTTATACTTTTGTTTCTTGATCGAGGCGTTGAGATACTCGACGACGTCTAAGTGGAACATCGAAAAATATCCTGCTTCTATGAGAAATCCCTCGGATCTTGTAAACCTTAACCGAAGAGGAAAAAAGTTACGCGCATAAAAAATGGGGAAAAACGATACTTAAAGGCTTCGATCGAAGATTAATAATGTCCAGAACGCAAAAGATGGTTATTTACGCTAAATAATATTGAAATAATAATATATAAGTAACAGGGGGCGATGCGCGCGAACCAAGAGGTCTTAATGAGATTGAAAAGTAAATGGTGTTATTTATAAGATCGGTTACGAAACGGTGTAATTTCGCGATCAAGCTTAAAAGAGAAGCAAATATACGCCGCGTAAAAACCGTTTAACCGTGATTGCTAATGCCGATAGACGGAACATGATCGTGTATAATTAAACGACGATCGCGAACCGATTCTTAGCGAGAACGAGGTACGCACAGATTGTAGCCTTCGCCTGAAATTGCTATGAAAAGAGAAGAAAATACGGGGAATAAAGGTTGAAAAAACTGAGCGCGGGAGGGGAGGGGGGGGTACTGTATATACAATGTAGCACGAAGAATCCAACGTGAAGCTGTATGTATCGTCGTTGAAAATCAGGGGTTTCGTTGAAATAATAATTAACCGAGAAAAATGAAACAGAGATGAAAACTGATAATTTAATCGATGGCTTTTGACGACGTTTTACGGTGAAAACCGTTGAAAGAGAACGCTCCGTTCGTGAAATTAATTGCAAACAGCGTGTCGATTTTTACAAATATTCGGAAACAAGGTCGAATTAAATGTCATTATCGATGATTAATAAAGGGAGAAAAATCCTGACTATCTCAACAGGTAAATTATATTTATGCGAAAAACTGCTCGATCATCGATAACTATAAAATTAAATTTATAGCCTATCTTGGGTAATCGAATGTGCAAAGTAGTATATCGGAGACATTAAATATTTTTAAGGCATAAAGTACCATTGAATAAACTCCGAGTGATACGTCGTAAAGTGCGATAATATCGTGTTTCATTTGCGTATTTACTTCCTTTTTACGATCCTTTTCTGTTCGACGTATTTGCTTCTTCTTTAAAACGTTACAAAAACAAAGGAACATTCGCTACAATTATAACGAAAATCAATTTTAACGAGATCGTATCGATAAAATTTTTCACGAAAGTAAAATACCAAAGATAGATCGGAGATCCGCAACAAGCTAAATTTCGATTTGCTCTATTTGCGAATCTAAAAAGAAGGTGATTGAAAGTTTCAAAGATCCGGAAACAAAATGATCCAAAGCTTGAAATATCGAAAGATCAAATAGTTCGAAGCTGAAAATATCTAAAAATAAAATAGCCCGAAGCTTCAAATTTTTAAAAGGCTGATATAAATGAAACAAATAATTTAAATTTTCAACCGCTTTAAACGCGTCTCTAAATATTCGCGGTAGATTACGCGCACGCTTCGGAGCGGAACCAGTTTTGAACGTCGAATGAATTTATTATGCGTTAAAAGGAAAAAAGTAGCTTAATTTTTTCTTCGAAAGGAAAGGACGTCAGCTGATCGCGAAGCATCGGTGCGATGGACGAAGACAAAAGTCGCCTTAACGTATTCGAGCGGCTCTGCTCTCTGACTAGCAGCCTGCTTATCCCAATTACTATCCCCGCTGAAGAATGCTTGCGCGTCTACATAATCGCTATAATCTTCGCTCTCGTTATAATTATCACCGTCCATTACGACAGATTGTATTGGATGCTCGGACGACCGTCGATGAAACGCGACTGTCCAGTCGACCCGCCAAATCTAATTAACTTTACGCCAATTATGTAGACATTATTTTTTACATAGACGATTGTTCTTTGTATTTTTTTATTTCTTTGGTTTTTATTTTCAACGTTTTCGTAATTATGCTTTCCTTAAAAATCCCTTAAATACCGCTGTCGCCTGACATATAATATAGTGATATAATCTACCGAAATCTATGTATATTTGTAAATTAAATTTCGCTGCAATCGTCTACGATTATACGATTCTCTAATAAAACTTCAACGCGTAAGAAAAACTATGGCGCATATTCACGAGCAGAACGAACGAAAAGGTGAACATTTGTCGACGCGAATAATCGAATGGTCACGGTTGCGTCGCACTTGCCACACTTTCCCGAAGAGATTCTCTTGGATCGTGTTACTTCTCCTCCGCTATTCGTGCCGTTCAAGGTTTCTGTTTTCCGGCGTCCTCACCGTGTATCCCTCTGTCGTACGAACGAACGCACACAGAGGAGCAGGTGAACGAGGGAAGCCAGTTTCGATAAATCTTCAGGCGCCAGGGTTGAAATTTTCGCCACCTCTCCGCTTGTCAGGACCTTTCTACAAAGATATTTTCGGTATTACCTGGCCGAAGATCAGATCCTAAAGATACCTGGCTTAACGAGTTCTTTCGTTCGTAGAAAGAACGCTTCTTCCATTTCCCTGTCATCCATAAAATAATGTTAATTTGTGGCCCGATATGTACACACCTCCGGTCGGATAATTAACGAGTCTGCCTCTATTTCTAGCCGATCGAATATTTTTTCCTTCGTATCGTAGCGAACCCGTGGTTACCGTGAATTAGGACGATTCCCAGGTGTTCGAAAGGATCTATACAGGCAATTATCGTAGCAGTATCTCGGTTAATCGAGGCTTATATTTATCGGAAAGACATCTTTCTCGGTGACAAATTTATTTCAGTTTATTACGTCCTCCTGCGCCCGCTCAAAAAGCGGTCGACTCTGCTTTTTGAAAGTTTTGAAACTTTAGCATCGATGCTTCTCTTATATAATTTCGTCAATTTTCTTTGCTTCGAAGAACATTCGAAGAGATCGAAACACTGCGTCAACTAACGTTGTCGTACTATGATAAAAATAACGTTATCGTTATCGGACAACGATATTATTAGCGAATCGACAAGTTACGAGTTACGGATTAAAAATGTCTATCGCGCAAAAATATTAGTAGAATTTTATGAACGAATAGTAATCGGATGATTCGTAATCTATAAAATTTGCTTATAGAATACCCAATCCGTAATGATTACTTTCGTTTTATCACCGATCCTGTGCCTTGCATAACGTTTTGAAATCATTCGCTCGCGTAACCCACACCAAAACAGCCTGCCATAAACGTCCCAGCTACTACTTCCCATCTACTTCAACGCCAAAATCGTAACTCTGAAACTATCGAGCGAACGCCAGTGTTCGAGGTGACGCGTAATCTGCTCCTCTAAGTCGTCGAGGAATAAACTTGCACGGTAGATAAAACAGCCTCTTAACATCCTGTTTCGCGCTGTGCCCTCTGTTCGCGCAGAATCTATCGAGGGCTACCAAAGAAAAATATCGACCACTTAATTTCGCAGACGATAGGCAACCGATAGGCGGTCTGCGCCGGTGTTATCAGAGTAATTAGTGACACCTGTACTATCTGGCTGGCGAGTCGGCGACGATAGCGAGCTGTGAAAAATATTGAAAGTTCGCCCACGAGGATCCTTTCAGTCGACGAGGATCTTTGATTCTCCGGCGTTTCGTTTCTCTCCTGGATTTCGTTCTCTCTCTCTCTCTCTCTCTCTCTCTCTCTCTCTCTCTCTCTCTCTCTCTCTCTCTCTCACTCTCGATATCAAAAGTCCCTGAATGGTAGCGTTTAATTACGCTTAATGACACCGCTGCTAGTGGCGTGAAACTGTTGGATAAAACGCGTGTCGCGAGCTGGGAGGCGCTACCGATGATTTACGGGCCCGATAATTTCATCGTTACGCGTCGAAACAACCTTAACCGAGGCGTTACTTTCCGAGCAACGCGAGCTCTCTCGTTTTTTGGAACGGTGTTTGGCCTGCTTGGAAGTTGAAAAGCGAAGATGGAGTTATCGAGTCTGCACAGCCCATTATCGTGAATGTCACAGGTTATCTTTTTCCGAACTGTGCTCTTTCGTATTTTAAGAACAATCGCTATTATCTTTTCGAACGAAACGGAAAGAAATACTCATCTCTGTTTTTAATCGTGTATCTATCGTACGATAAGACTCTCGTTATTCGACGTACCGCTTACGAATGCTTTTTTAAACGTTTCTGCCTTGGTATTTACACGACACGTTTTATCGTGAATGGAGTTTAACCGTACTTTGATCGCTTAGTAATCGAATCCTTTTTAATATAGCGACTATTAACACGGAGAATTTTGGATATAGCGTAACACACATAGAACATAATCGCGTATGAACGTATTATATATTCTGTAGTATCGCGGACGAAAGGCCTAAGAGATATCGGATGAACCATAAACGATGTCGCGAGAAAGTCCAAGTGCCGACAGATCCACCGATGTATCGTCGGTCCTTCGATCGAATAGTTGCGCGGAAAAGAGGCCTACGTGATCCTGGCCACGAACGGTCGCGGAACACGCGCGTGGCGAGTCTATGAGAAAAGACGAAAGGATGCTAAGGGAGAAAGACGAATTAATAGTCGGCGCGAGTTGAGAAGTCAGAAAGTGTGAATTGCGTTGTCGAGAGTCGTAAATTAACTATTTAGTTGTCTTAATTGTAGCACGTTATTGTATTTAGTTCACGTTCGACAACCGTCGTTTCCTCGTCGTTTCAACACCCGTTTAATCCATTTTTTTAAGTAAATAATAAATAAATGTCCTACAATTCTATAATGTACATATAATAATAATATAACAATATTCAAAAGGTAACAATTTACGACATAATCTACTACTTCTCTTCGAATAGAATTATGTTCTCGGAACAATATCACGCCCATATAAATAGACGATCCGAACGTGGAGTCACGTCGAATCATAAAAGTGGACAAAATTTCATACGTCGCTCTCGACGAATCCGTTAGTTTCCAAAGAACCAACCGCGAGACGCGCAATTATTTTTTTCTCTCACAGCATCCGATACATCGTACTCTTGACCTCTGCTACGCGGCCTAGCAGCCGTTTGTTCTATTTATCCACCTCTGACCGGTTCGTTCTCGTTCTCTCGTTCTCGGGTGCTGGCTCGGCTGCTCGCACGTTTTCCCGGTGCACGGCTCGCATTGTCCGGTAAAACCGTATTTTCGGCCCCTGCTACAGGACTTTAACGAGCTGATCGCTATCAAGACTCACCGAGTTATTCGTATGAGTCATTTCTACGGAACGGACTGGACCGTCTGTCCCACTGCGTCTTGTTCTCGTGGAACGTTACACGAATTAATAATCGTCGCCACGCTGCATTCCACGGCAGAATGATTAATCTTAAATTAATCGTGCGCCGTTATTTCTTCGATCTTTTTGTGTCGTATTTTACGTGGAATAAAGTGGATCGAAGATTTAACCGAGACGAAAGAGAAGATTTTTATCGATGTAGAATAGATCCGCTTATCTGGCTGATAATTTATATAATTTATATAATTTATATAATTTTATTCGTTCGTGGTATAAAGCGAAAAATCCACATAGTCAAAGTTTCTCGAGCGCGACTCTACGTTCCCCTGTAAAAATGCAAATTTCGTACATGTTGTGGTTGGAGCGGCGATCAATGAGAGCCATGAATCGCGCGCTAAACGCTCGATTACATCGGGAATACACAGAAAGTCGGCCGAGTGTATAAATCCAACTGGCTCGGCCGGCGAGTACGTACGTTAAGCGTAATTTATTCCATATATGATATACACACTGAACGCGCCGTACTCTGCACACGATTCTCCTCCTCTCTTTCCTTCTCCCTTCCCCTTCTTTCTCGCCCTCCCTTTTTCGTTTCCTTTGATACCAGCCTGTTCGCAGCAGAACGAGGCCGCGATCTTCTTGGGACCTTCTCTCGTGAACGCGTGTAACGCGACGGTACGCGGGATTTATGGGAATATTTATGCGTATTTATAGGGCGTGGAATCGTCGATGTCCGCCGACGTGGCTACACGGGACCCTGTTCCGCAGGCTATGGTCTACCGCGTGGACACGCGGACCCGGATCGACCCAGCCTCCGTAGTCCTCGCCGAATTTATAACGCGCCACGAATAGTTCCGTGTTCCACGCGGCCGCTCTTCTCACGCTTCGCGCCACCCGGACACGGCCACCACCGTAGTGGTACACGTGTTTGCGTGTCGACCTCACCGAGTAGCCCCGGTTTCCACGACTTTCTGATCGATCATCTTCCGAGGATCGGGTTAGGTATGACGTACCGTCCGCCATTGATCTTCTTCCACCGTGGGTTCGTGAGATCCAGGTTTCGGAGTTCCGGGTCTATCGGAGAAGGATGCCGACCTTTTAGAATTTATACGTATAGCTATCTCGAAAGATCGTCGCGTATTTTTATTTTAAATAAGAAGCATGGAACGTTACGAACAAATTTTCCCTCGTCTCGAACGAGACTCGCGACGACCAACTACCCGACGGATTAACCGGATTGCCGGCTATTATTATGCCCTGACGGGAACACCGTCGATGTCTTAAGCAGCCCGCGTACACTGAACGTTACACCGCCGCTTTTACGTAGAGTCAGATTTATTCTAGCTCGAGTTTCGTGGAACTGGCCGATAATATGGCGGTTATTTATTAAAATCGGCTCGATGACGAACGCGGCAGCGACGCAATACGCGGGACAGCGAATAAAACACGGTAGCACGAGCCTTCTTATAGGTGTACTCGTGTACAGTAGGTGGAAATGATACAGCGAGGTCGTAAAGTTGGTCGGTAAAGTTAATTTACAATTTTCCACGACTGCGAGTGTAGTAAGATTATTCGAGGCTGGTAAGCTTCCACGTGTTTACATTGAACTTTGCCACTTTACACGGGATAATCAAATTTATTGCGTATCATCGGCCACTAGTCCTCGATATGAGACGGTAAGTCATCGCCGTTCTTTGTCATAACAACGAAGAAATTGAAATTTTATCAAACGGTACTTCTACGACGGAGTATACGTCGATTTCGATCGATCAAACGTACCGCCTTTAATCGTACAATTAACGGATACGCTTGTAGCAATTTTGCGACAAAACGAGTATTTCGTCGAAGAAAATGGAAACGTATCGAACAGAAATTAGAGACGTTCGATTATTCTTCGGCCCGTTCGAAGAGAGACAAACGCTAATTAACGCTTTATTTTACGAGCTCGTTATGTCGCGTCCACCTATTATACGGAGCACGAGGAAAGGCGTGATTTTAACGAACCGTTTAAATCAAAGCGTTCTGATGGCCGTGGACGCTATGCGTTATACGCGGTTAAATTATGCCGATTCGAATTGGCTGGCGGATTCGTGACTGTCCTTTATCGTTCTCGGACGAGCACGCGTGGGCAGGCTGAAAGATCACCCGGAGAAAGCGAAAGCTCTCGGCACACGTGGAAACGCGTGTCCGCGCGATTTTTTAAACCGGACACCCGCTCCTGTGGTCTCGTTACGACGAGCGTCGATGATTGCCGCGTCTGGTACGGTCGTCCTTCGGATAGAAAGGAGCGAGTAGCACGTACAAAAAGCACAGAGTAAATATATGTAATTTGCAACGCGATTATTTGCAAGCCTAGCCCGAACGAATCGATTAGAAAGAAACTGAGATTTATTATTGCGGAAACTAAAACGTAAGAGTTATCTACGTCGAAAGAACTAATTGTCCGATTGACTGCGAAAAGAACGAATTGTCCCGTCGCTACAGAGAACGCGCAGTCGTTTACGGTGTCGCAAATAATTTTCGTATCGAATCGATGTTTCTACGAATTTGTGCATTAAGGGCTCGATCCACTGAAACACAGCGAACGAACAAACAAAAAAGTAAACAAATTAGCGTTCCAAGTGGCTTCTTGGAAGCTTAGTAAGCACATTCTTGTATGTCGGTATCAATTACAGCTTCCTCCTCCCCCATTAAGCCTCGTCGAACCCCACAGACTTCCTTAAGGCAGCGATATCGATGATCAGAAATCCTACTGCATTAAAGTATTTTATACGATAATAAATAGACTGCGTGCGAAAAAGTAGATATTACATTCTGCGGAGCGTGTTAAGCCGCAACTGCACGCTCATTTCCCCTTTTCTTGCCCGCAACATATGCCAACAACGAGCTACACAGTTCCCATACGGCGCAGCCACTTACGTCCCATAATGTTCCGAGTTAATAGTCAGATCAGTCGCGATAAATTCGCATTAACTTCTTTTCCCCCTCCGGCATTATCCACGTGCTCCAACCTCCGATGATAAAGCTAAGTTATTATACCTTGAACGTAACGTTGATTCATACCGATTAAATTTGTAAAAACCAGCACGCCTAACGCGATAGTCTGTAAACTGTCGGTTAATCCCGTCGATGTTCGTTAAACGACTCGCTTCTGACAAGTTCGAGGAAGTCGTGGATTTTAAGTCGGTTCTATGTTACGCGAATACTCGATCGAGGGAGGAGAGCAAATAAGTTTTTGGGAATTTTACGGAAGCGGAAGGAGTAACGAGGATGTCAACGTTCCCTGCACTTTTTTCTATCCAAAAATCGGCGTACCACCACTCGATGCCGCATACATCGCACAGCCTAAAACGATCGAATCGCACCGCAGAACCGTACTCGATCGTTCATTCGACTTTGACCAAAGCGCGCTACGGAGCCTCGCTCGACGTTCCCGTTCGATTCTCGTCAGTTGGGTCGGTTAGCGCAAACGACTCGTTGAAGATAAACTCATCGGGCGGAACACCTTCGGAATATCCTTTAAATTATCGGGTTCCGCGGAAACGTAGCGGTTGGTGGCGGCGAGCCGCGCAATTTCCATTATGCAAATGAAAATACTGGCGAACGTCGGCGCGAGGTTCGGTCGATCTTCGGCGATGATCAACATCGTGGGTGGCCGCTGGCTGATCCACCGGTAGCACGGCTCGGTCGTCCAAGCTACCAAGCGCGCCTCTCTTTTTCTCTCTTCGTTTCTCTCTTTCCCTCTTTTACCGTCTTCTTCTCTTCTCACCTTGTTCCCTCCATGTTTTTCGTTCTCCACGGCTGACAGACGAATGAACGCAACGAACGGGATGGAACGGACAAGCGGCCAGCCTACGTGCGTGTAATTATCCTGTCAATGCGTCGGATTTTCAAGCCTCTCGTCGTCCTCGCGCGATACGCCCCGCTTCGATTGAGAAATCTCCTCTCTGTTGACGTACCGCCTCGCGTAGCACGCGATCCAACGCGGAACCAGCACGGAAATATGCAAATTCGACCCTCGATTTCGTGACGTCTCGCGCGTTTCATCCGTACGCCACCTCCACGATTCAGGCTGATTACGTTTTCTGCGATTAATTCCACGAGGAATGGGATGGGTATAGGTATCGAGCTATTGGTGTGGGTTTCGCTCTTTTTTCTTTTTATTCCGTGGCTTAGTTTGAGTTCCCTTGTTGCCGGGCAAAAGCGACGAGGATCGTTCTTCGATGAAAAGAAAAGATCGCAAGATATAGGAAAAGAAGCATCCGCCGACAATGTCTTGCCAGTTCCAGCATCTCAGACTTCGAAGTCTTTCGAGGGCGAGGGGAACCGTGGCTCTAACGTTAAATACGAAGACCACGGGGAAAGAACACGAGAAACGATTTTACACGCTATCTTTACGTACCCATTAGTAATGGTACGTACCAACTGACATCGAAATCGAAAAATCAACGATACTGGCTGCCAAAACCGAGTATCGTTAGCTTCGTTATTTCGCGCTGTATGTATGTTGTGCGATAATTAATAAAAAGAAAAAAAGAAAAGATAAAAATAAAAAGCAGCGTTATACCCGTCGTACTCTGTCAGTGAAAAGGAGAAATTTTTTGGACGATTCGTAGAAGAGAAATTCCTTCTGGTTGCGATAAAAGCGAGTAATTATGCGCGACGAGGGTCTGGACGCGAAATAAGCGGTCGCTGGAAGAGTCATCTCATCGGTCTCGAGGCCCCTCGAGGTACGGTAATCACGTTGTGCGATTAACTCTCTGGCTGTGGCGCAAGGTGTTTTTATTGCTTTTGCCGCAAAGTGATTGTTTATGATGGAAAAATTAACCCCTTTAGCGAGAGTCGTCTAGGCGCGTTGGCTCTCGGTACGTGGAAATTATTTGCGCTTTGAGCGAATCGTACGGTGAAGAAGAAATTAGTAAGGTAAAAAGGTACAACCGTACCGATGAAATTGTTCAATGTAGGCGTGCAAACATTCTTTCAAATAAAATTGAACGCGACGATTCATCAGGTTGGTCGTAACGTAGCGTGGAAGGAACGCGCGATTGCTATAGCGTTTCGCGGTGGGATCGTGATCGATCGATCGAGATCGACCGACAGGCTTGTAAGTTATCTTGTTTGCGCGCCGTCGATGCTCGTAATTATCTTGGCTCCGGAGCTGTTCTTTAATAGAAATTTACTCTCGAAGCGTGTCTGTCCGTGGTTTCGTCGAACGGTGACGAGATATTAACGCGTTGCGACGGCGTATACTCGATCGCGTGCGAGGAACGCAACGAAACATTAAAGTGCAACTTGTTAACATTATGTTCTCTACGTTCCAACGATATGTGGCAACGTTTGAAATGATAAATGATCCTTCCTACGATGCATCGCGCGTCATCTTTTCTGTTTCTCCTTCCAATAGAGTGTGCAGCGAGAAAGGTGTGTGCATACCCGTAGGGCAAAACTAGTCGAGTATTTCGACATTTTAGAGAAATCCTATTTTCCTTGGTAGCCGGGTCCGACTAACCGAGATGTTCTCGAAGATTTCTAAAATAAATAACAGTTTACTCGCATCTTTTACACGCTGGTATAGTAGATATATTTGAATATACAGTGTAACGTACGTATGTGGCACGTTGGAAAACGTTACCTCTGTTGCCAAATGTCATCGGTATGCGTGTCAGGATTAAGATTCGCCAACTATGGAAAAAGACAGTGGCCGTAGAAAACGTAAAATGTGTTTCGTTGTAGCTTTGAATCTGCGTTTCGATTAAACGAAGAAATACGTTAAACGTCTATTTCGATTTCCTACGAATCGATTATCCAACAAATATTATTCTCTTCCTTAATCGTTCGAAAGATGTCTAGTAGCTTAGCCAGAGACTCTTTCTTCGTTCTCTCTCGTTTCACCGATACAAGAGAGATATGCGAGTACTTTTCGATATTCAATTTGCCTGCGTTTTCCTCTATATTCTTCGATGATAAATGCGATAATTTATACCGAATTCAATGGGAATCGAAGTTTATCGATCGTATAGGAACAAGGGGCAAAAGGAACGGCGTAACGACTATTTATCTTGTTGCAGCTTTTGTAGACGATTAGAGACGCTATAAATCTGCATGCGCGTGTTAGCACAATCATCGTGCTATCCTGAATCGGTACCACTCGCATGAAACATTATTCTCGAGCGTGACCAGACCGGTAATACCTCGTGGGTACTAATCCGAAGCCGCGGTGCAACGTGCATCCAAACCGATGCTGTTCGTCCGTCGCATATCTCACGAAACTTTGCTTCTCTTCGCGTTATCGGTAAGACGTAAAACTTAACACGTCCTGGCAAGTAACGATATATGTCACAGATAATTTTGATCGCAGCGATGATATTTACATATCGTGCGTATTTACGTACAGAGTGACGACGTTATACGTATTCGCATATTCGAGCACTTGTTCGAACATCGTTAAAGAAACTTTTATTCTACAAGTTTTCCTAGCTAGAGTTCGATAAGACCGTCTGAATGAAAATTACTATTACTAATTATCGTATGGTTAGATGGTATTTTATTATTGCGATTATACTTTACTGCGTCGTACATGTCGATCCTACGATACTGCTATCGTTGCCGTGTAATTATGCCATTCGTTGCTGAGAATGACGCGCACGAATTACGACGAAAGAAATCTAACTTAAAACCCGACTGGAATCTCAAAATACATTTGCATCCAGAGATCCTCTTAACGTAAAAACCTGTCCCCTTTTGTGTATTACACCAGCGATATCGCCGAGCCACTACTATAGATATAACACGATATTATAAAACTATCGAAACTCGTTATCTACAATGCGATCTAATATCTATTGAACCATCGAGAATCACCGTCCACGATGTTGCGCGATAAAACTATTAAAATTTCAAAAAGAAAAAAAAGCGACTATGAAATATCGTTGACGATATATGCTTGCTCCGTCCACGTATAATCTCATACCGCGTCAGCGAGGTATTAACGGAAAAGCCAAGGAACTTTGGCCCTTGTCCCGATCCGACTCGAATCGGTTCACCGGCATAATTCAAGCAGCGACATAAATCAGCCTAACTCTCCGGCTAACATCCAAACGAACCATGAACGAAGCTGGCGAACGAGCGTCTCACGGTTACCTCGTGGCGAATCGAGGCAAGGTAGAAACGATATTCTCGATCGTCTCGTCATCGGGATGGCTGACTGGCTGGCTGGCTGGCTGGCTGGCTTGGCTTGGCTTGGCTTGGCTTGGCTTGGCTTGGCTTGGCTTGGCTGGCTGGCTGGCTGGCGGGCAGACACCGAGCCAGACAGACCGCGAAATCGTTCCATTGAGGCGTTTAATCGACGAAACGATCCCGTGAAGACGATGGTCTTTTCCTGACCACGTAAGCACAGGCGCCTCTCGCGTTAATACCAGGGGGACGAAGCCGGGGAACCGGTACTTAAACGCGCGTCTATGATATGATAATGCGCGGCAAGCCAACCAAGGATTATGCGCGTCGGTTCATGTATGATAATTTGGCGAGACAAAGCCACATTGTCGGAGCATAAATTGAATCGGTACCCTCTCTTCCTCCCGATGCCACCCATCCACCCACCCACCCCCACCTATGACCGATATAAAGAAACGCCCATCCGGGAGGGGAGCACGCACTTTGCAGAGCCTTTTCAACGCTCCAAGGTCTACGCTTCGGTTCTCTTTCTTTCGCCTCTCCGCGCTACTTCTCTCTCCTTCTCTCCTCCGTTGCCGAAGTTTTTACTAATTCGTTCTTCGTTCGTAATTTGTTCTTTCTTCGATTCGGAGAGAACGCTTGGCAGAATATTTCCCGAGCGGGGTCTTATCGTCCTTTTCGAAAAGAGTATTTCGACAACGTTTCCTGTTTTATCTTTTCGCACTCGCTCGCGAAACTTTGTCTTTCTGGTGCTGGTACGTTGAAATTCGCCTCGCGATATATTATTTTCCGCGACACAGGACGCAATAATTTTAACGTTTAACCTTTAGATCGCAAAATCGAATTCGATTTCCTCTTCGATCTAGGAAACGCAAGAGATCGGAGAGGAAAAAATTGATGCTCGGAGAAAGGAAGCGGTTCTCTCGTGATTTATCGATTCCCATAGAATGCAAGTAAACCGGGCAACCTTTGCTCGGTTCAGCCTATCGAAGCAGCGTGTAAATAGAGATCCAGAAGAAAACGCGAATCAGCTGCGTTACGAACGCTCTGGGGCACTGGGTCTTTGAAGAGGATCTCGCAGAACGTCGATGGTGATTCACGAGGCTCGCGCGAATACCTTGCTTTTCCCGGTCGGATCTTTGGCAGCTTATGGAAGCCAAACCGTCTAAAGGAGGAAACGAATCAGAGAGCAATTACGAAACGAGAAAAATACAGAAAATTCGTATTATATTTGCATCGCGTCGTATTTGTTCGATTATTTGACTTCGCCAATTCCGATAAACCACCCTACAGAATCAAACAAACCAGGCGAAAAAGAATTCTCAAAAATCTATACTCACCGTCCAATCGAGGTTCGACGAATCGCTTGCAAGATAAGAAATTCCCTATAAAAATGCACAAAGATGCACGATTTATTAATTACTAATCGAAATACGCGACTCTGATCCGATAGAGGATGTTCTACATACCTCCGGAGCAACTTTCCGAAGTATCGTAATTTACAGATCGCCCGAAGCGTGATCCGGGGGCGTGTCGGACGTTATTGTGGCCGCGCGATTTCCGACGTAAATTTCCAAACCCGTTCCTCGTGCTAATCCACGAAATTATATTTCAGCTATGGCGCGTCGCGTTGGCTGGGCCAACCGTGACAAAGCTCGTCTCATATTTTTGCCGATTAACCCTCTTTCGCCCGGTTGATGCTAAGTTATGAATTTCCGGCGAACGCTCGCGACATCTCGCGCGCTAAGCGAGTAGGAGTGTTGTACGTCCTTTGTAGATTTCTCTATTCCAGCCTCAGATTCACCTTTCCCCTCTGATTAGCGATCGGATTTAGGAGACGCGTGGGCGGACCCCACGATTCGCGTTAATAATAAAAAAAAGTCGCTTTACTAAATCCTCGCCTCGCTGTTGCGCGACTATCGACGTCGCATTGGATGGCAAGGGTGCGGAAGAGCAGGAGATTATGTCATTTATTCGATGCATCTAATTATGCAACTGGCGGAGTAGTAGGTTCTTAGGAATTAACGAGCTTTTTTTGTGTGCGTTTTGCGCGAGTTAGTCGCGCATTGTAATATACGAGTTTTAAAGGTTGGCTTTATGGATAATTTATACTCGATTCGGTTGATTTTTGGACGACTTGAGACGCGCACAGAAGTCTATATATTTTTGTAGCGACTAATCGTGAAACGTATTACGCAACGTGTCTTAACGATGCTAGGGTCAGTCGTAAATTTTCGTTCCGTGCGTATCGTTGTATTTTAATCGAGAATTATGACGATATCGCTTAATTAACTCTATGGTTTTACGCGTAGTACATATAGTATTAAGTATACAGTTATGCATAACGAAGAATCGCCATATTTGACTTTGTTGGAAAGATAAAAACTTGATATATAAATTTTCATGAAACGAACGAGCGTTGCATAGAAACTGGACAAAAATTTATTGTGTACATATTTTATTTTTTGTAATGATATAGACTGAGAATATATCGTATATAAAACGTAAGTTGCTCTAGGATTATGATACTAGAAGGTGGATTATATTAAAAATTTATTTCTTTTCTCTTTATATGCGCATTTTTTTTTTTTTTTTTTTTTTTTTTTTTTTTTTTTTTTTTTTTTTTTTTTTTGTTTGAAAAAGATATCTATGCAATTGCGAAGTAAAAGGAATTACGTATAATATCAGGAAATTGGAAACAAGTCGCTAATTTCCAGCAGGAAATTGATTTCCTTCGTTATTTGTATACTATTGGCACGATCGAACGGTGTTATCCATTGCCCGTTGATTAGAAACTAAAGTCGAACTGTAATAGAAACCAAATAATCAGACGCTCCGCACGTTCGCAAGAGACGCGCATCGACGTATAAGAATACTCTGTTACACTGTCTGCTGATCGCTTTTCTTACGCGGGATCTTTAAGTATTGGAACAAACGGATAGTTTGTTTTATCTCTGTTTAACCGAATAAAATATCGTACGAATGAGAGCGATTGGTAGAGTAAGAGCAGGGTAAAAGTTCTATCGATCCTGCGGTGGGAGACTGGACCGTAACGGTATCGCGTATATCGGACGAAATCTGAAAGATCAACGAGGATCGTGCTACGAGATTCGCGAGCAAAAAGCTACGACGAGAGAAAAAGATCGGCGAGGGAACGAGGGGCGTGGAGGAAGGGAAAATACAAAGAAAAAGTAGAATTAGACTTTCAAATACGTCGCTGTTCGGCGTGGACCACCTTCGTACGTTCGCATAATCGTGGCCGACCGCAGAAAGCGAGCAGAGAACCGCGGCCTGCGGCGGATGACGAATGTCCCGATGACCGGCCGCTGCCGAAAAATTAGCATAATTCCCGTGTTAACATTTAACCTGGTCGACCCCGAAATTTCGAAATTGGACGAGGTCTACGTGCGTGGGAATCCGTGGCCCGCGTTCCATGCGGGATGAAGGATAACCCCCTCGCGATACCGAGATAATATCGCGAATTTATGCGAACCGCTTCCTTTCTCTGGGACCAGTTATGTACCGGGTCCACAGTTTCTTCGTGGAACGACAGCTTCACCTGTTCACCCGGCTTTCCACCTCCTTCGACTTTTGGTCCTACGCTTCTCGTGCATACTACGCCGATGTGTTTTATTGCTTTCACCGCGTCTGTTTTCTGCGACAGGTTTGAATTTTAATCTCGGAGGAAAGGAAAGATAAAGATATTCCTTTCTGAGAAATGGTTTAGAGGGGACTTTGTAGAAAATCATTGAATTATTTTGCTGGCCAGTTTAAATTGACGTCCGAGCTGGATTTTATGAATCCGTTCTTTCGATGGCCGATACGTAATTTTCTTGTCGACGTGTCGGCTATTCGCAGAATTAAATCTACAAAGACGATGTAATTTTTCTTTCCAAGAAAATATATAAGAAATATTTGTTTGTTTCCAAAGAACTGTCGCGCTTTAGACGTACGTGTTTTCTGCGACGACGTTTTTACGTCGATCGGTAGAGGAAACGATGTTCCTCTTGCCTATATATAACGCGTTTGCAAACAGATTTTCCAAATTCAAAAGATCCTTTAACTCGTAATCTTGTCGCTAGAGCGATGCCGCGAGCGAGCGTCCTCCGATGGTCTGGGAACGCTACGATACGAAAGACACGGACGAACTAATAAAATTACGAGACGAAGCGTATCCGACTAATCCGCGTAATTGATCGTCGAAGCCTACGCTTCTTCGTCGAAAGAAACGCTTTTAAATCATCGGCCTTTTCGCGCCATAGGGAACAGAACGTTGGATGTTTCAACGATTAGACTCATTTTTCTTCCATTCTTCGACACCCGCCGTAACTCGCAGCCTCTGTAGGCCATGACTGACAGACTGTTCGAGACGGTGACAACCTGGAGGAAGAATCGTGGAAACGCAACCGGTGCAAAATATCTCACCTGGTGGCGAGAAAGCGAGCGAAACGTTTTCGGGCGAGCTTTCGTTTCCGGCGCGTCAACGCCGATCTTATCTGACTGGGCTCGAGGTGGCCGTTGGATCCTTTTAATTAGCACCGGACGGGCTGGATATGCTCGGTCCCTTCGGTGGACACGTTACGAACCGTTCTTGCCCGGTAATAACTCGGCTGCTCGTGGTCAAAATTTGTCCAAGATCGTAACGCGGACGTTCGACAAGTTTCTCTCATTCCGCGGCTCTACCTCGACGAGATCGGTCGTTGGCATAAATAACCCGAACCTGTCGAGGAACATCCAGCTTCTCGAACGAATTTTAGGAAAACGTTGAAACGCTTTCGTTTAATATATTGGGTTTGCGTGACGAAATATTTTTTACCCTTCCTCTTCCCTTTCTCTTTTTATTCCTCTAATCATGTAGTGTTTTATAAAATAACCCAGAAACCTGTCAGAAATTGAAAAATCGTGAATAGTTACAGTTAACGAAGGATTCTACTACAGTGCCAATCGCTTTTTATTTCATTTCCCATACTACGATAAATCTTATCGTTAACGTTAACGATATTACAGAGAAATATGCCGAGACTCGGTTTTCGAACTATCGGAAGAAACTTTTTTTCGTCGATTATTAGTGGCGATAAAAAGCAATTCTGTTCGAGAAAAAATAGTATACGGAGGAACGTTTAAAGGTGAAAAGATGAGTCGACGCTGGACGTTTAAAAAAATAACAGATCTTAATAACTTCTACGGTCCGAGCGTTTCCAACTTACGTATGCAAATGAGGAAAGCCGATTCTTTCCACCCTCGTAAGTGGACGTAAGTTCCAAAGACTAGAGCGTCTTGACAGACAGGAGAGCAAGAGAATCGCGTAGGTAGGCTGACACGTACGAAGAATCACGAGCAGTTCACCTTCCATTAGCATTGAATACGAATTAAATTAACCTGCTGATGGCGGATGCACCAAAGAACGAGGGAGGCCTCGAAAGTTCCTGTTACCACGATACACGATAAAATACGTCTCTCTTTTTTTTCCCCCTCGCATTTTACGACCTGCAACGCGTTTCTCGAACATCGGCTCGTCGATGATTAATCCGATTTTTGCCTGTTGTTCGCGAACACGCGACCATGGTGTCTTTATGGAGGTACAAGGTGCTAATTTTACATCGGTGTATGGCCACTCCGTAGGATATTCACGCGCTGCGACTAATTGCGACTTGGACATCGCGTTGTTAGTGCGAAATTCTTAACCGAACGTGTCCTATTAGTTTGCATATTGGGTAGAAGCATCGTTTCGAACGTAAGCGAAAACGCGTAAATCCTACAAAATATCATATATTTTAATACGCATACTACTTTATCGTAGATTCGAAAACGGATTATTCGCCGTCTATATATCTTGAAACATAAGGCGCGTTTCTCTGCTACTTCTAACGGATATCGGATAGTATTTAAATTGAAAATGCCACCTTGTATATTCACACCTCATAGCCCCGCAAGTATTACACGTCAGCAGAATCGCGTCGATAAAAGGACTCTACCTATCCCATCATACCCCGAACGGTGTTTCTTCGTTGCATCGATAGAATCCTAGCAATTGCAAACCGATACGCGGCTTTTTAATTAGAATTTATTCAACGAGTATCGAATAAATGTCGTCGATCCGTCCAACTTGTCCTTCGCGAAGATGTTTAATCGCGGAACGCTTGCGTTGAAATTGAACGTTCCACGAAGTATCTGCGCGTTTCTTTAATTAGGATTCGTAAACGTGAGAATTCGCATAAAAATTCGCCGCCTAATCGTCGTTGTAAACGAACGATAGGTGTTGATGTCGTATAATAAGTCGGACACGAATACGCGATAGTGGTCCCTGTAGCGCGAACGCGAGCGAAACGCAAACTTCGATGCTAACGCGATTTTTAATTAAAACGAGCAAAAAGAAAGTTACCGGAGTGGATCGTCAGAAACGCCACCAAAATCGTTTCGATTCGGCCGGTCGCTTCGACACCCACCGTACGCGATAAGTCTAGCTTATCATCCCGGTAACCCAGCGATCGCACACGACGATGGCGAACGCCCACGCGTCCGAACTCGCTGAGAGAAATTAAACGGGACTCGCGAGAAGGGAAGAGTTGTCCGTAAGGGTACAGAGACGGAACGAAGAACGAAACGTTGTGTCGCAAGCACGTGCTTTTTCGAGCAGCGGCCGCTCCACGCAAAGCCGCATTTATCTCCGCCGATAAGTCGACTGATCCCTCTCTCGCGCGGTCAATATGCGTGTCCACTTTGCATTGCATATGTGCGATACGCATAGATAAGGATTAAGGACTTACTAAGTGGTCCGGTGCGTGCGTGTGACACGTGGGCCGACCTGTTCCCACCGAGCCGCGTTATTTAGCGGATAGCTCGCAGGTACCTTGCACGCGCGCAAACTCTATCGCTTCCTATCTAATTCCCGTATTTATGGCGAGGTTTATCGAATCCCCGTGACTTTCCCTCCCCGTATCGCGACCCTCGCGCCTCCTCCTGCGCTCCGTTTCATCGCCGATACGAATTCGTTCTGGCCCCGTTTTATCGCGTTTCTTCGGATACCGTGCGATGTTGCGGAGATTTGTCCGAAATTTGTTTCGTGGACGAGCGTACCGCGCGACTGCAACGTGAATCGGGTTTAAACGCGAAATTAGTTACAGATACGGTGGTTAGGAACGAAGATATTCGTCCGATCTTGCGGACGAACGTATCGCAGTTGGATCGGTTTAGATCGCTCGAAGGTACAGCGTCGCGGTGGTATGAAGTTTGGAACGATTTGATTTAAGATTAGGATCTACCAATTTGCTCGGTAGATAATGTTACGGCGGATGACGGAGAGATCTGTCCCTTTGTTTCGTAAGCGGAGTGGATGGAGTTTATAGGCGAAGTTGTCCAAAGGTATGGTAATAAGAGACGCAGGGATGCATCGTAGGAACAATGAAAGAATACAAGAAGAAAAAATGATTACAACGTACGTTTAAGTAGATCGAAAGGAACCATCGCGTCATTGTCACGAGATGAAATAAATGGCCCCACTGTCCGGATCGATTATCGATGAATCGCCGATGACTCGGCCGATCTAATCGAAACAGGTCGAGGATCGACTCCGGCGGCGGCGGCGGCGGCGGGGCCGAGATCGATTTGGTTCGCTAACTAGATAGATACCTTCGTGTTCGAGACACGTTGTAACCACTTTAACGTTTACATTCTTTTCGATCCAATCGGCCGACCGAATCGCTGGTAAGAGCGTATGACACGGGCATGCGTATTTCGAATCACTCGGTCGTAGCTGTGCGAGACACGAACTCGAGCGTTAAGGGACTAAATCCCCAGCCTTGTACGAAAATGGGCGTATCGAATGCCGGAGGATCCACCGTAACCAAAACGAAAGGAGTTTTGAATATAATCGCATAGTAGGGAACGTTGTGCGGCAGAAAACGCCGCGAGTCACCGGTCGAGACCTATCCCAAGAACTTCCATGGACACCTTCCTCGATTAGTCACGGTGTATCGAGTGCCAGAAACCCATTCGCCACGGGCTGTCGAGTTAAAAATCTTCTGGAACGACGGGCAAGCTCAAAGAGCGAGGCAAAATGTTACGAGAAACTGTCTCGAAGATCTTCAACGAGGATAAACACGAGGAGTAGAAACGTTGTTCGATACGTCTAGGTACGAGTTTCATTTTTCTAAAGAAGTTTTCGTAGAGACTCCCCGGAGGGGGGGTTCGACGACCAATGGCGTTTTATTCGCGCTTTGTATCATATCCGAAATTATCGAACGAAATTTCCTAACTAAAATTGGCATTATCCAAAGAGTACGTCGATCGACGAACGCTCGTATCGTTGAATTAGATACGACAAGCCGGATGACGAGGTCTAATTTGCATCTTTCGTATATTTTTCTTATTACGTTTGTACGTTTGTTGGTACGAGTACGTGTATCTTTTCTCATCGAAGCGTCAAAGTGTGTCGCGTGAAACACCGAGCATGCATTCCATTCTTCCGTTCGACGCTTGGGTTTCGAACAATCTAATCGTTGCGAGGCTTAATGGGCGATCACCGGCAAGGGTTAACGTCGAAGTAGATTAAGACGAGACAAAAATACCCGGTGCTTCTAATGCTTTCGATTCCTTCTACTTTTCTCTGAAAGGGTATAATATCCTGTCATCGTTGCCAACGATAATTATGGCGTTATTAAAGGTTCCGTTTTCTCTGAAGCTCTACCGTTCTAAGTTTCGCTACTCGGCGATATTAAACAATTCCTCGTAAATGAACGATTAAAACGATTGCTCGTAAATTATTACGAGAGATCGAAATTTTCAATCGTACCAATCGATTTTCCAATGTTTTACGTTCCCAAACTTTCCGAAAAATAAAACCTAGAATCTTTTCTCCGAATCTGTCATGATGCGCAAAATTTTAAAACCGTTTTTAAACTGTCCAAGAATTCGCTGGAAGAAGTATAAAATGGCAGGAGGTATGGCAAAGTACTGAAATGTCCTTGACAGGAACCATCGGAGAGGATCCATATAAGAAAGCACGGTGGTTTGGAAAGGAGAACACGGTGAACGATGCTCGGGGAACGAAATCGACCGCGACGATAAGCGGCAATAAAGTAACGCGAGATAAGAACCTCTCGGGGACAGTAAATTTACCGACGGCGTCACGGCCGGATAGTCTGAATACCTGCGCACCAGTTAATGCCCGCTACACCTGTACATTGTATATCTCTCGGTGGCTGCGCACTTTTACGTCGCTCGTACCTGGAACAATGAATCTCTCGCGCGAACGTTTTCGTTCCAGCGGACTTACCAACGACTCGCGATGGAGTGGTGACGTAATTGAAGCAACAGGTGCTTATACGGACACGGTTGCGCGTGGTCAAGATTTTTCTTGTGCTCTAGACGTCCGTTAGGAACGCGCAAGTTCCCTGTTCCCTCTTTTATATAAAGCACTTAATCTGTTAAGCGTACAGCGTGCAAGAAAGATGTGTATATAAGTCGGAGTTTCGAAGATAAATGACCGAATAGCGGGTAATGGTATGCTCTATAAATACGAGTAAGGCGTAGTAACCCTTCCGTAATCAGGACGCAAGGTAGCGCGATAAAATGTACAGAGCCAAATAATTAGCAAGATAAATGTTTGGAACGTAAATAGAAGCCGGAAGCCGTCCTAAACGGGAAGCCAAGAATTACGACGAATAACAACGACCACAAATTTTCAGACCAGTTTCCTAGATTTACAACGGATACATTTTCCAGGAATTTCGATCATTTTTCATGGTATATTTTTTCCCGTATATTTCTATTTAAGCCTTACGGTCATCGACGATCTCCTCGGTTAAATTCCTCTAGGATGGGCAAAAAAGGACAGCGGGCACGATAAATCAATCGTAGGAACCGTGTAACGATCTTATGGTCGTGTGCACCGATGCTTAATGATTCCTTATCCGGCCACTTAAGCGACACCCGGTGACAGAAAAATGGATCCTCCTGAATATCATTAAAACGCTCGGTGGCACAGCGAATGCTCGCACGATTTCCTCGCCGTCTGCATACGCGCGGACGCACACGTGCGTCGACTCTGCCCGAGCAGAAGGCACTCGGTTACGTATCTCGAAGTCGAGATCGCGAGTCGTGAATCTGCGAACTAGATAAGGGGATGATGCATAGCTTCGTTGTTAGAACGGCAACCGGTTCGCTCGGCGACGATGACGAAACGCTTTGCCCGTGGAAACGGTAACGCGCAGTTTCCAACGCGTTTTTCTCATTGTTCTCTTTCGCCTTAGCGTTCCGCGTCCCACGTATTTCGAAATGGCAATTCTCGTCGATCGTACGTATAATTTTTGTTTAAATAAGTTCGCCAGTCGCGTCAAATTCCAGCTACTTTCGAGACTAATTAACATCGTTGTTCCCCCAACAACGCTGTACGGTAACCGAAAGCGTCCAAGCGCAACGATCCAGTAGCAAATCTCTCGCACCCTGTTTAAGTTTATCGATTATTTTATACATCGATCTTTCATCTCGTTTATTTTCCCGTTCGCTCCGTTTATTTTTCAATTAATTTAATTAAGAAGAGAGATTTTTCGATAGAAACGAAACAATCGATGTTTGCCTTGTTTCGCGAGTTGATAGAACAGAGAGTCGACAGGAAAATAGCACGGTTTCCCAACAGGAATACGCATGGTCGACGGTCAATTTCCGTGTTTCTCTTACGCTTAAATCTCGTTACTCTGTCCGGCTACGCGACTACGCTCGGACACGAAACTCGAATTCTTTCTATTAGTCGGGCATTTTTTCCGCCTCTGTGTCTGGCCAAAGCACGAGCGCGAGCACGTGTCGCGAAACTTTTTTCTACGTTTCTGGCAATTACCTGGAATTCGATATTCCCATTTTCAGCCATTCCGTTACGCGAGCTCTCGCGAAACGTTTCATTAAACAGGGAAAAATGAGCGAAAGGACGCGACGACGATCGACACGAGTGCCATTACTTATATACTGTTAGCTAGCTCGCTAAGCAAGATTGTATCTAGCCATTGAATCATTGGCGTGCTCGTATCGAATGGTATAATTAACAGAGTTGCTACTGGTTTCTCGATCTTTCTACCTGTTGAGTGCACGTACGATGGAGAACGTTTTAGAAACACGGAGATCCCTGCGAGTAACATACAGTTACTACCAAAAGCGTTCTTGACGCGTTCTCAGTGACAAAATTTGATCGTGCCGATATACCCGAGTTAATTACGAACAAATTTGATCGACGTTGTTTCGCTCAGATGCCATTTATTGCGCTTAAAAAATCGTACATCCTTGTCGGCTCGATATATCCTTATATGTAACATTGTGACGTAAGTTTGTCGAGATTGTGTTGAATCGTTCCGATTATGCGAGATTGAAACCAGTTACGATACAATTTTTCAACGAAATTTATAACGAAACGTTCTGGAAAAATGATTTATCCTCGGAGTAGGCTATAAATAGATTTTAGAATATAAATCAGATACTACGATAAATTTATACTCTTTACTAATGTCCAGATACGTACTTACGAATGGTAGCGCACGTGACCGCATAATAGAATTTTCTTACCGTTGGAGAACTTTTGCGAGTAACTGTACGTGCAACTCGGTTGCTGTTTAGTCAGATTGGATAACGAAATTCAAAGAGTTTTTATCTGGAGCTTTTATCTCAAGTAGCGTCTAATATCGAACGATGTTAGTAGATACTGTTATAGGATTTCATGAGAAAATGGCTAATGATAAATGTTTCGCTTTCCGCAGCGCATTATTTCCATAATTTCCGAAGTACAGATTGGAGTATTCTGTGGAGAAATTTGATGATAGCATTTAGAGTTATCGAATGATCGAGCAGTCGAGCAACGAGTGAGCGTGCATATCGGTAATCGATTGTACAATTCGGAGCAGAAGAACGTTGGCTAATAACGATTGTAAGAACGTTGAAGCCGTAGTTCGAGTTTGCGGTAATAAGCGCCGTTGCTGCTTTTGGTAAGAGGTCTTAAATACATCGATTCTAAAACGAGTAGATAATTTTTAATCTGTATCGATACTTTGTAAAAGCGTTGATTTCAAATATTCTTCGAAGCGTTACTAACGAGACGACGAAAGAGAAAAGAAAATAATTTTCTCAATTGCCTTCCAAAAAGTTTACGTTTTAAGTTTCGTTTAATACGTTGTATCTTCAGACAAATAAAAATATTATACGTAAAATCTGCTATAAAATCAATGAAACAGAAATCTCTATCTTTCACAGTAAATTTTGTAGTAAAATTTTTTGAATCGATCTATTCTAAATTCTTTTTTTCTTTTCAAACTTGATGAAATTTATTTTTGAAACTAGTTAGAAGCATTCGGAAAATGTGAAAGAACGGATGCCGGAAAACACAACTGCAGGGATCATCGACGTAATGAGATTCAATCGGTCGCGTTTACACGTGTTACCATGCAAATACTTTCTGGTAAACTTGTACAGTTATCGGCTAACATTCGAACCTATGGCAGAAGAATTCCTATAGTATCGCCTAACGTTATCGAGATATCATCGAAGGAGACTGGTGAAGCGAGCATAGCTGATTCCGCGTGTGTTATTCCAACGATTCCGTACGCTGTATACCGTCACTTGACTCGAACGACAAGCTTCGCTGAAAATTCCATTTCCATAAACGCAACGTCGATAAATAGCTAATAGATTAGCGTTGGGGAAAATTAATGCGGTGTCGAGAATTCTTTCATCAGAATTATTACGATTCGAAGCGACAATTTACTTCTACGATATAATCGTTTCTATCGCTCCGTTCATCAACGTTAAATCATTTTTCCACGTTTCGACGAGTAGAAAGCGATAATGTTTCGTATTTCGATAAAAATATTCTCCCATTGAAGTTACAGTTTTAGTCAAAGTTGGTGTCACGTGAAATTCGTAGAAACAGAAACGATGATCGCGTTGTCGTTGCGACAATTTGCGAAAGAAACGAGCAAAGAATAATTTTTTCAGGAAAAGATACTTTGAAAATTTGAGACGATCTATAATTTGAAAAGAAGGAACGTAACTTGCTTCGCCGCGAACAACGACGATACTCTGAAAGTATTTATTCTTCGTTGGGATTGCGAAAAAATTAGCAAAAAAACATTTGTACGATGCGCAATTTTCAAAGAGATAAAAATTACGTCATCACGGGCATTTCTAGAAAAATTTGGCAGACAACTTGACCGATAGATATCGAAATCAGGCAACGTTCGACGAAGGTGCGCGTGTAACGTCGTAGACCACGACATAACGGAGACAGTCAGGATAATGAGAATGCACCCTAATGCAAACAGTTAGCTGGTAACCTTTGGTAAGCAGGATGTACATGCGAATACATAGTTGGCTAACGACGGCAATCTGCGATTTTATAGTAATAGTCCGTGACGCGACGGTGACTGCAGTGCCTGCTGTATCGTCAATAATCGAGACTTCCGGGTGTAAGCTGTGCCTATTTGGAAAATGATCGCGACGTTTCGCGCATAATTAACGTCTCGAGAAACTTCTAAGCAAACGCTTTACCTAGTTTTATTTATACATTTATCGACGCTGCTATGGCACAGCCAATTCCCAAATTAATCAACGAATCGCCTGATTTTATATCGTTCCCATAAAATTCTTTAACTTTTTTACGATTTCTTCGATTCGCTATTTTTTATGAAAATACTGCCCTCTATCGCTTATAATACAAAGATATATAGTCGAATGGGTAAATCGTATATTCGACCATGTTCGAATCGTTGAAGCTTAAGAACCGCTTCGTAACACATCGGATTTTATTGTATCGAGCATTAACGTCCGGGCAGTATCGTGCATCGCTCTAGGGATTTACGTCAACCGCGACGAATTCTCTTGTCGATGGCGAAGCTGCCGGTGATTTTCTTTTGAAAAATGCGCTATCTGAAAACCTTGACAATTTCCTGACACCCGTTTAAGTACTAAATAGATGTGACGCGGATTAAGCACACGAGAGACCTCTTGAGAATACGTCGATTCGTATCTTTCTACGGTTTGATCCCATCAACTAGAACTTGAATATAATCTCTCGGTTAATTCCATTACGCAATTTCATTGCATTATGAAATTCCCAAGTTATATATCAGTGAGAAGATATTTGTACAGTACAGTAACTTTCGATACTTCTATAATACCTTGCCATTAATGTTTAAATTAATGTTTAAATTAATAAAAAAAGAAAATTCGAAAATTGTTTTTACGTGTCGCGATATTCGTATTTACGATGTTCCAAAGCACGCCAACTAATCCTATTACGTACAAATAATTCGTTCGAACGTCATAAAACGTCGACAGAAATATTTTTATATTCGCTTTCTAATACTTTTAGAACGTAATTATTCATACACGGCTAATGCCTACAACGTAATAACACACCGATAGAAGAACATTCATTTCGACGAGAATCTCTCAATCTAGACCGACCGTCGAACGATCCTTCATCCGCGCGGTTAATAGAATCGATTTTCTAGTCGTAGACAGAGCGCGGCAAAAACTTGGTTTACCGAAGAGCGACTCGTCCAACGAGGACTACCGTATAATTTCGTGGAAAAAAAAATGGCTCCCCGTAGATCATTCCATTACTCTAACGAGTACCAGTTAGCGACCGTTCGAAGACGCGTGCTCCATAGATCAAAACGAAAGAAGCAGAGAGAAAAAAGGAGACGAGGAGGGAGAAAAAGAGAAGAAACCTCTGCTGGAAGCCGCATAAAAATTCCCTGGATCGATCGTCGCTTTGGAATTTCATGAGACGAGGGCTCGAGATTAATGACGTACTGAAAGCTGGATGACGAGGAATTCAGAAACCAATTGTAATGCGCGAAGCTCGATTATTTATTTTAAGTAGAAACGTTATTAATACGTTTTATACTCTTTATTTGGTATTACATATTTCTTTTTTTTTCTTTTTTTCCTTTTTTCTTTTTTTTTTTTTCGAGGTAACGAGGAAAGCGTGTTCGATCGATAGAAAATGGTGTATTAGGAGAATTTGTAATTTTACGTGCGACGAATAATTGCCGCGAATTGTTACGCGATCATGGGAAATTTGAAAATAAAAAAAGTGTCCAAAATGCGTGTAATACGGAAAAATATCGTCAAGTAGTCGTAAAATGATCGTTGTAATACTTGATAGACAAGTAAACTCTGCTTCAAACACCGTCATAAGAACACGAATTTACATAAATATCCGTAGTTTACTTATTCCATGCGCGACTATATATTTCCGAAAAAATAGAAAGTTGGGAAATTTTATGGCGATATCGCTACGAGAAACGACGTGGATTGTTAACGAGCCGAAGCATTCTTGCTAAATGGAAATTCCGAAAGATCGCACGACAAAGCATCTTGGTTACTAGATTACAATAATCATCGATAATCGCAACAAACAACGACGTATGTTGCGCGTTTTACAGTCAAAGAAGGCCACCCCGGAGTTCTTCTGTTCACACCAGCCTACACTTATCTTATTTACGCGTTTAGCCCTCTGCATTTTGCCTCTGCATTGGCCGTTGAATTCCACGGAAAGCTGATTTAAATATAAATCGTATTAAGATCGACCGATCCGAGCTTTACGATCACAAATTACAACGAATCACAGCCAAAGCAGCCGGTTAATAGGGGTTTAACTCTCGATGTAATTACGATGTGCTAAAAAGAAGTAACGAACCACGGCAATGGTGTGTATCGTAAACGATATATACCTGCGGGGCACGTACCTCCGGGTATTTCTTTTTAATGCTATCTGCCAGTACCCTATCGCTATTCTTACAACGTAAGTTAATGTCCAACTAACTAGAGATACGGCTGGTTTAAGTGATTCGTTCGTTAAACGAAACCCTGTTATTAGACGATAGAGATCGCTTTAATTGGAAAAAAAGGTCAGTCGATTGACTAGCGAAAGAATTTAATTGAAAGAAGGTATTACAATCGTAGAACTAGGCGAGGGGAACGAGAAGAGGTGAAACGGGGATTTAAAAGAAGAGACGATTCTTCGATGGGGTTGCGCGATAACGAGTGGAACGTATTATTCAGTTTCTTTACCCTGCTCGGTGTATTGCTCGGAAACTCGAGTCTCTCAAGTATAATAACGATATCGGTCTTGTAATAAATATCTTTGAGAGACGTTATATATCGTACGTGTACGTATATAATCGACGATAGGTGTCATTGTATATATACAGGCGTGAAATTAATAACTTTCGAAATCTACAACTTGGAAAAGCTAAGAGCCTAGAAATGAAAAAAAATCTGAAGCCGCAAGGCTGAAAATCCTATCGTTTACTCGAGGGGCAAGAGAGCAATAACCAGACCGAGTGATCGAGGATCAGAGAAAATACGGGGAAGCGGAAGTAGCGAAGCACGGCCGTCGAAGCATCGGTGCTGGAGAAGAAGAACAAGAATGAAGAAGTGCGAAGAACGTGTTCGTGAAACGCTGCTTCCACGGAAACCGAAGGTTCTCGAAACGTCGATGATGAACGTTATTGGGAGAGCAGCTGCTCTCGCGAAACGTCGGTGGAAAAGATTTCGCTCCGGGCGGTGCTATTGGCGCGAGGATCGAGAGGAAAGTTGCGTATAATGATCGATCGGAGACGAGAAGGGGCGTCGAATGACGTTGGCTCGCGCGAGGACTTTCGACGATACGCTCGACACCGTGAAAGGCATTTTAACGGTAGGCTGTGAAGAGAGCATTATGTAAAGTAGCGCGAGCCCGATCATTTCCATCGATTTCCCTGACTTTTGCTCAGTTCCCGGACAATCTGTTTCGCTCGCTGGCCGCTTGGAATTACGATTGCCCCTCGTTTCTCGCTGTATCTGTACATCGGCCGAGCCGTGATAATGAGTTGCGAGCTCGATACTCGTGTTCTGGGTAATAAGGAATCACCGATGGCACTGCTTTTATCGAAACGGAGGTGCACGTGCTTATTGCGACTGGAAAGAGTCTCGAGATTATGCGTTCTTCGAAGGTTCGTTGGACTCGTCCAATATTTCCGAGCGAAGTTCTGTCGATTTTCGTATGGGCGATGCGAGAACGTTAAGCCGAACGACGCTTTCACGCGCGTTTCGTCCGCGTATCGATCGCAAAAGGAATTACATTTTAATGTCTAGCAACGATCAGCTTCCGCACGACGAACATGCTACCGTTAGAATCTATATTTTAGCTTGTAATTCGCAGAGTTGCTTCGTTCTTTTGAAATATTTTAGACTTTTCTAAAGATATATCGGCAATTCCAACATACGTGGATAGTCATAGAATCGAGGGAATTCAAGCCCGCGATGAGAAGGAACTATGCTAAGAGCATCTTGATAAAAATCGGCGAGATGCACAATGGCGAAGATGCTTGTTGCAAATAGCGCGCCATTAGCCTCCGTATGAGCAGGGCGTAATGTTATACATTACACGCTAATGGGTACGTATGTATCGCTGCCGAGCACACGCACACGGGTCCGTTGTTCTCGGTCGCCTGGTCGGCATACTAAACGCGTCGTACAGCGGCACGAAATTCTCTGAAAGAGAACCAAACTCGCGAGATGCGAAATCTGTGTCACCGCATCTGTTCGAGCGGAATACTCCTTCGTAAAAGGATATAACGAAACTCTCGTCCGATTCTCGTTGTAGGAAAAGCCTCGGTCGCTCGAACGTATTACCAGATTTGGCGAGCGTCGATCGGAGTTCACCGGGAATAGAAGAGGAAGGCGGTTAAGCGTAAAGAAAAATCTCAATGGCGTTTGATCTTTTTTTCTTCTTTTTTTTTTTTTTTTTTTTTTTTTTTTTGACGAGTTATGGATTGCAGGAAACGAGGAAAATTTAGTACTACGTATTTAGTACTACGTATTGTAACGATAACCGATAGAACAGCATTACGGATTTAAGAGAGGGCGATTCAAATTCGATTGAAACGCTATTTCGACGATCCGTGACGCGCTTTGAAAAGGAAGACAAAACCATCGAAAGATAAAAAGACGTTGAAGTTGCAATTAGGAAGAATATTTACGAGTTCGTGGTGTGCAATCCCATCGAGCGAGAAATTTAATGACGCCGAGGTGATTTTAAATGGAAGCGTAAGAGCTTTCGAGTAATTACATTAGAGTAGACGGTAATTACTCGGTTCGCAGCTAAGACGAATGAATAATTAGTATCAGCATGACTCTCTCGTTGAAGACGTGCCCTAAAGGCCCTGCAACGTTAAGCGTTTCTAATTAGAGATAACAAATGACGTAACGAACGTGTAATAAACTACGCGAGCGAGTTCCTCTTGCTCTTCACGCCCTTGTACTCTTGCAAAATTTCATCCGATCGTGTCCGATCGAATCGTCGTGCAACGTCGTGTCAGCTTCGACTTTATGAATTTTTTATTATTTCTACCGAATTGATTCGTTTAATAACCATGCTAATTGTTTATCGATGTCGATTAAGCTTTAAAGAAACTAAAACCCGTCGTTTCGACAAGTTGACGACCGTGAAACAGCGAGAAAACGAGCCGAGAACCAACAGCATCCTGCGCGTCTACGGGGATCTACCAAACGTATCCACGATCCTCGACATCAGTACCCTTAACGCGGAACGTCTTTACCGAGACGTGCGTCCGCGATTATGTCCTCTCGGCCGACGAAAATCACGAAACACGCGCGTCGTTGATTCGCCGCCCATAGCGTCGACTCGTATTCACCGTTCGCCAGCGAGAATAGACAAAAAAAATGCAAGGAAGAGAAAGAACGGAACACCTCTCTCGCCGACTCGCTTTCGCACGGCACGCGGACATGGCAGCTTCTTCTCACGTTCATCGGGACACCCTGTAGATCGTTCCACGTGGTGAGTTTCGGCCACCGAGCGGCGCGATGCATTCCAATGCAAATAACTCTCGCCCCGGGGACACGGCGTAATCGTCGCAATTTCATGCTTCTCAGAAATGCAACCTGCCCACCCCCTGGCCCCTGAAACCTCTCTTTCCATCTGAACGAACGGTGTCGAGGGCCCGCCGATCTCCCTCCAACGATGATCGTCTCTCTCTCTCGTGTATGTCGCTGTCGATAAACTACCCCTTCTTGAATCATGGTGTTTGCACGTTCATATACACAGTGGGCGTAAATTCGTGGCACGAACAAAGTCAGAGGGATCCCGCGGTCCGAGATAAGACGCAAACGAAGAATAACGAAATTACTTCGAATGCTTCGGCGTCGAGAGGATCGAGAAAGTCGAGATCGCGGCATTTTCGACTTATTTTCGCGCGTGAACAGCCATTTCCCAATCATTCGCTTCTATCTACCGCTTGTGTTCTCTATTTCGAATTATGGAAGCTCGTTGCTTCGCTTATGCGGCGAATTTAAGCCCACTGTGTACTTTGACGAAACAACGAGACGACAACCGGCAACGCGCGACATTTATTTATGACTGTTTATGGAAGCAGGATCTACGCCCCTTGCGTGGATCGATGAGTCGCAACGCCGCGGGGCTGTTTGAATTCGGCGCTTTTTTTTCCGTCGCCGGATCTCGAACGATCGCAATGATGGATAGTCGGGAGCGGTTGGTTTTAACACTTGCCGTGAGGGCTGTGTTTAAGGCTAATTTGAAGTCGGGTTTCGAAAGCGACTCGGGGTAGCCGCGTCCTTCTTTCAATGAGCGCGTGATACGGTCGAACGCTCGTGAAGCGTAGAGCGAACGGAGTTTTCCTGATTCTAACTTGATCTCTGATGCGGATGGTTTAACGATATCGGATTGATTAGATGGTTCTATGATCTTTTCCGTTTGTAGGTAATTTTCGTAGCTTTCATCGCTACCGAAGTAAAATTTACGTTTTCGCGTTTATTAGACATTCGTCGTTCGTCTTCGTGTTTTGAAGAAAGAAAATAATCGCATCGCCGTGATATTTAATGAATTAAACAAGAAACGTTATCGAAATACTGGAACCGCGAGATCGCAGAGCTTCGAGCCTAAATATCAAACCATCGACAATATAAAGCCAACGTGCCGATAAAAATCATTTCGAAAATTACGATACATTAACGGGCGCAACCCTTTGAGGCCATAAATATCTCAACCGTGCTGTTTCACCCATTCGTACGTTTCCTGTTGTTGCCTGTTACGTAAATTGGTAGCGACGTTGGACGGGAAAGGATTCACGGCGGAATGGTTCGCGCGTGTCCACGGTTTCTGGAAACGGCGTTCACTGCGTCAACGAAAACGTTGACTTATGGGATGTAAATTACGCAATGGACCGGTAGGAGGTTAAGAGTATCGCGTTTCAGCTTGTCGGCAGGTAATCGTTTTTAGTATGCCGTGATCAACCGCGCCTCGCAGGTTGCTCGTGAAGATGTCGAAATAAGGACCGGGATGACGGATGGGCGTGTGATTTTCTTTTTTTAATGCCAACCAACGGATTATATAATGCTTGCCGGAGCATTTCGGTTCGATGATCGGTTAAATTAGATTAGATTCGGTTCCGCCGTAAGTGGATCGTCTAGCTGGAAATTACGATTGTCAGGTAGTTTTGGTAGACCGACGGCTGTGTTTCAGACCGAGAAACCGAAAAAAATCTACCTCTTTAAAAAAAAAAAAAAAAAAAAAAAAATAAAAGAAACGACGTAACTCGATCGATCAGGATTTATCGCGGACGCGTACGGTTTGCTGGTTTTCAGGTTGCTTCCGAACAGTTATGGAAAATCTAGTCGCAAAAGCTGTCTGAAAGAAAATAAAACGCGGGATTCCTTAGCGACATTACCAAAAGTTTCATCGAGCATCCAAAAACTGCCAATCAAACGAACGATTCGGTAAAAACTTCACGAACCTTATTGCACGTTTTCCAGGAAGACTTCTTCGGTCACGTTGAATCATGCAATACAGTGACCGTCGAGAATCCGCGAGTTTTTAGCAATCGACTGCAACGAAAAGCCGAATGGGGAAAGGAACGAGAAGAAGGCTCCTCGTGCAAAAGGACTCGTGGCATTTAAAAAAAAGTCGTAATGTCGTTAATTTTAATATCGCCTTCGTCATACGCAGAACCAAATGTACCGTATATCATCGGAAACGAAGGAAGCAACGCGACGACGACGACGACAACGAGAGAGCTTAAAATGCTAATGAACGGATCGGTTGGATCGGCCACGCTGTTCATTCCTCGTCGACACGCTCGTTCCGTACTTTCACACGTTCAAATTTATCGAGATTTAATTCGTCGTACGATCTGGTGGGCCCACTACCGGTCATCGTTTCTGGATCTCTCAATGTCGTTGTCACGTTAAACGGTACACGAATTCGTTCGGAATCGATGGTAATTCGAAGACAGCCGTGGATATAATTTTTCAGAAATTCATTCGCCCAAGTATCCCGGACGGAAAGTTTATAAATTCCTCGTCGCGAATTTTTAAGGCGGGTTATTCGTTTTTGTTTATTATTCGTTTCGGGAAGATATATTAAATTATGTTTGAAAGGACACGCGAACGATTTATAGGTAGAACAACGAGTCTTGGAATAAGATGAACGTTTGTCAACGCTTACAAGTAGTTGGCATTGGTTCCGCTGCGAATAGATTCGCATCGTAATCAAAAATTCCTACAAAGACTCGTTAATAATGATTCGATAGCTAAATGATAATTTAATATACGAGGAATTTATACAACGTTCTACGCATGCGCGTAGTGATAAATAACCATTTTAATTTCACGTTCGATAATTAGGATTCGAGGAATTAATTTTTTGAACCGCGCCGTGTTCGTTAGGAAGAACGATTCCGATGCGATAAAATATCGTCGCGTATCCATTAAACGGTTGATCGGAATAAGTTTTTACGGTTCGATTAAAAGATACGTTAGAAAGGGGTGGAACGTATTTGGTAGCAGAGTGGTCCGAAGGAGGTGCTTAACGAATCGTAACATTTAACACGCTCTTCTTTACTTTTTAATTCATCGAATCGATCGCTATTTTAAATGGATCGATCGATGGAAGACACTTTGGAAAGAAACGAAATGCGTTTGATCGCGGACTTTCCAAATTCCAAGAAACTTCTTAAAATCTTGCGTTTAATTCGACGGTATAGTTTTTCAGCGATTTAATTTTATAATAATTTTAGAGGACGCATTGACAGAGGGCGAAACGTGTTTGGTTGCAGAGTGGTCGGAGCAGTGGTGGTTGGGGCGGCCGTCTGCGGGCGTATTCCCGGACTGGCTAAGAGTCAACGGGAGCAGTGCAGAAAAGCGCCGCACGCGATGCCTGCGGTGGGCGAGGGCGCGGAGCTTGGACTTCGCGAATGCCGACATCAGTTCAGACATCACCGATGGAACTGTTCCCACGTGGCGAACGATCAGGTCTTCGGCCACGTGGTCGTAGTAGGTAAGGATTGTCCTGTCACCGTGGCCAGCCCGCTATTTATTATACAAGGGGACCGGCGCGTTTAACGCGATCCTGCGCCGCGCTGCGTTCAACGCGCTCTAAAAGGCCGTGCAAGCGGTAATGGATGCGAATGTCTCCGGTATTTCGAGCGCGATGCCGCCTTGCTCGACCGCGCGTGATGGATTTTACCTTTCGTACAAGTACAAACGCGCACCATTATTCTTTCGACTATTGAAAATTTGAAAAAAAAAATGTCCTATACGAAAGAGCTGTTTTATCTTGTGGAGAAAACTCGATGGAGCGTTTGAATTTTTCTTTGTTCTTATTTTCTGAGATTTTAACATCCGCGTCATTTTTTTTCAACGAACGTATCTTATCGTATACTTGAAGAGGAATTCAACGATTCGCCCAACGAATATGTTGGGACAACTTTGCTATCAAAGAAAGGGTTAAAAATTCTATTTTACACCGTAACGTTATTAGTCCCTCGTAAGCTTCCTGTAAACTTAATTTTTACAGATACGTCGAGGTTACTGATCTTCGAGATGTGTCGCTATTCCGGTAAATCAACGATATACGTATAATCTAGGAATAATTGCTATTCTTTATCGAAAGATGCTCGCGAACAAAGACGAAATTTCACGATTCCACGAGAGACCGCTGTTTTAGGCCGGAGAAACGACGAGCAACGACTTTTAATTTCCAACGAAATAATCCCTACTCACCGTAACGTTGATTTCCACTATCGGGATTCCAGTTCATCGGTATACGTATCGAAAAATGTTTCCACGGGAACGCATATAAATGAAACTTGAGAAATCAATTTAGTGCCGTTAACCTTCTGATAAATTTCGACTGTCGATGTTAAGCCGTTTGATCGAACCGTATGCGTGCACGCGCGCGTATTAGTTACAGAACTAAAAAAGATAAACGACCACGGTGTCAAACCCGTGTTTTATTAGGCAGCTAGAACTCTATCGTGCCAATGGTCTTTTCATTAAGAATTTCCAAACTTTATCGCGGACCTGTTAATTTACATTCTACCGTGAGACCTGCCACTTAATCATCCGCTATTGGAATCGCGTTAATAAGTCTTTCGGATGTCGAACGATGTCCCACGACGAAATTATTGGTATTCGACGTGGATTTCGCGTGGTTGTACGTTCCCCTGGATAAAGAAAGTTTTGAGGAAAGATTTCAATTTCTCGAACGAAGAAACATTTTTAGCTTACTAATTAGTTAATCTTCGCCGAACGTTAGTTTCGACTTTTGTCAATTTCTTACATCTTATCAAATTCTGTTTTTCGTATTCCTACAGTCTTGTGCTATTTTTAATTCTCCTATCGTTATATTCTTTCTGGATTTACGAAGAATTGAAATCCAACGTGACCGAAGAAAACGATCTATAGCAATTGCATTTTGTCGACTATTCTAATCCAATCCTTTCCCAAGGATACTGTTTCGTATCGTTCGATTCGCGTCGATCTTTCGTCGACTAAATAATCCAAACAACGTGGTTAATATAATTTTCTTAGGATAATATAACAGGGAAACCACGACGAAATAAGTTTACGCCTGTTAAATCGACGTTTCTCCGTTCTTTACGATGTCGAGTTTACCTCGAATCCCGCTGCGCTCCTTGTATAGGGAAGATAAATTACAATGGGCGCGCATCCTGCGGCATAAACTTGAAATTCTTTATCACAAACGCGCCGCAATATGTAGTTTTCTCCTTCGAGCATAATTGTAATTTGTTTCCGTCTTTTTAGAAAACCGGATGACTCGACGCGTTTGCCACCTTCTTTTGTCAGACGTACAAACGACTTCGAGTGACATAGCATGAGAAAGAGGTTTCTATTTCTTCTCGTCTGATCTTTCTATTCTTCGCTTCTCAACCTCGACGTAGACAAATCATCGACCTATCGCTTTTAACAAATAGCCAAACTTTCTCAAACTGTTCCAACTATAAACATCGCCGATTCGCTGGAAATTAGTACGAGATAGAAAATTACCAAACTATCCAGCGACATTTCTTCTTTTAATCGATTAACGTCTTTCTCTTCTTCTTTTACAACTTTGCCAATAACTTCCGAGCTTCGAGAAGCTTTCGCAAAATATCGTACGTATCGTACCGAACAACGTTATTCGTTATTTCGCGATCGACGTCCTGCCATCGTAAAAAATAATTCGCTTCCTGAATCGACTGTTACAGATATCTTAAGCCTGACGGCATGTCAGATACGCCGCTGTTCTAACGAACCAACGAAATGTAACTCCGCCTCGCGACATAAAACCCATCTGCCCTGCCATCTCACGAAGCGACCTCGAACACACTCGAAAATCTCCAACCTCGGGAACATCTTTTATCTCCCAATTCTCTCAATCCTCTATCTCGGCGGCAGTTCACGAGACGCGATAACAATGGTGACGCGGAAACGACGATTCCCGCAGCGAGACAGAAATCCACGGTTGAAAGCTCCAAATTAAGGAGGCGACGTGTAATGGGCGCCGTTGGCGGACGTCGGGTAGCCTTGGTCCTTGGTCGGCATCGCGAACATTTTTACGAGGATTAGGCGTATATTCGCGGAGAGGACAGGACGAGATAGAGAAACGGTGGCTCGCGGTAGCGTGGATTTTATCGGCGTGGAAATCGACGAAACGGCCACGAGTACGGGGTAGACGGCTGCTACACCCACAAGCGTGCGGCCGTATGCGTTAGAAGCGGGTCCGGTTTCTCGTGTTACCGTTTCGTGATGCTGCCTGCTGCCCGGCAGCCGCATAATACGCGTATAACTTATGCCTGGCCCGCAGAGGGAACGTCGACGCGCAACCTTGTGCAGAGGCCTCCTCTCTCCCTCTCATTTTCTCTTCTCCTCTCTTCTCCTCTCTTCTCCTCTCTTCTCCTCTCTTCTCCTCTCTTCTCCTCTCTTCTCTTCTCTTGGTGAAAAAAAGAAGATAACTATGAAAAAGCGGCGCGCAGGATGCATCCATGGCCGCCCACGCGCGAACTTAACAAATTTCAGCTGGACACGTGGGAAAGGTTTCGATTTCTGCGCCCGCCGCCGTGGCTAGGCCGATGTCTGTCGCGAGGATCTCTGATTTGGCTGATACGGCTCGAGTTGTTCGTTTAAACGTGTTAAAAGCGACGACGTTGTTCGAAGGAACGTTTCTTCTTAATAGAAGAGAGAAGAATTTCTATTCCTTCGAATTACTATTTCCAGTTCTCCTTCCGCCTTTTTTTCTTTTTTTTTTTTTTCTTTAATGTACGCAATTACCGTAGATTTTTGCAAAACGGACGTTAAATATCGTATCAGAGTGTCGTTAGTCGCTGTACCGAGTATAATTTTATTCGTAGAACTGGACTTGCGTCGTATTTCCATCCACTCTCGTTTCTCTTTTCCTCAGAGTATATACTTTTGTCGATGGTCCTTCTAAATCCAATCAAATTCCAGGCCAGCTTTCTCGTCGGTGTTTCTAGTGAAAATCGACAAACACAGCTTCCGAATTGCCGTTCATTAATTTTTCAACGCCTCGTACGGAACGCACGCACGTAGTTTCCTCTGTCCGTTTCCGAGGCTGGAAGTAACTTAATATTACGCGACAGGACGATTACCGTGGGCTGCGCAGCGTCAAAACGGCGAAAGCAATATTTCTCAGGGACAAGATAATCCGGGTAAAGCAGTCAGCGGAAGCTGACGTGATCCGCTCGCATAAATATCGCTAAATACGGCGTATTTGTCATCTCGGCATTAAAAACCATAAGCACGGGGCCGTAAGACGACGGGTCCGCTGCATCGACCGTGTCCCGACGGCGTTCATAGGAAACAGATAGGCGTGCACGCACCGCGATTTCTCATGATTAACGCGCCGGATTAAGCCTCAACGTGGGAAAAATCGAGAAAGTAAAATTCGCTCTTGAGATTTACGACCGGTCGCGAGGCAGTTTGTCACGTGGCGTATTCCCATTGAACGAGAATACAATCGGACCCACGAGCGCCTTCAATTCCGTGGATACGCCACCGAGGGTTCGTCTTAAAGCGATCCCGTAGTTTCGCGGCATTTTCTCGTCGCTCGATGGAAATAGATTTTATCAGCGCTTTCGCGAAGAACGATCTTCGCGTTTGGCCGTTCGTTTCGTGTTTCAACGGTCCACGTTTTTTACTCGTCGTGCAACAACGAAAAGGTTATATATCGTACGGGCTTGTTAGAAAATGAAGTGGATTAATCGACCGTGGTAAATCAATTTCGAGAATGTATCGTGGTAACAAATTTTGGATTTCGTTCGAACTTGGTCACGTCCTCCGAACGCGGCTTAAATCTTTGATAAACGATCGGGAACGTAACTGTTTTCCTTGTCGGAAAATAAAATTACAATTCCAAATGACCCTTTCACCCGAGGTAAATCTAAAACACTCTCCAATCGCTTCTTCCATGTTGAAAAACTGATCACCGGGATAAAGACCCCATAGGAGGATGACATACTCGCGCCGGTTCGCGTGCAAAAACTTGACTGTTCATCCGGTTGCTCGCTTACGTCGTTCCGCTTTTAACGAGTTATGAATTCCGTAGCTTGGTGAGATCGGTAAACGCTTATTAAGAGCCAACGGAGCTCTCGTTGCATCATAAAACTAAAGAACGTGGTCGAGATATAAAATCGTGGAAACGAGCATGGGTGGTGAGTTCCAAAAATACAAAAATCAGATACACTCCTGTTCATAAGTATTAACGATGCTAGTAAATAAGAGGATGAGCATCGTCGATGCTGATTATTAGACGAATGATCAATCGGTTAGAATTTTGTATATGCAGGAAAAGATAACAAACTATTTACGAAATATTTTCGTATTTTATACAATTATTAGTATCTATGCAGTTGCTTGATCCCAACCTCGTTGGAACAATTTCGATCGAAACAATTTTTCGAACGAAACGGCGCAGAATTTGCTTTGCGAAATGGTTGGCAGATACGATCGAACGACGACAAGTGCACGCAAAGCATAATACATTAGAGGAAAACTGACTGGCGAAATGTTTGGTAACGTGGAAACAAGTAACGACAAATAACAAGAAAATGGTGATAAAAGCTCCAATGATAAGCTAATAGTTTCCCGGTAATTTCTTATTTTTTCATAAAAAGTCTCGATACTTATGAACGGGGGTGTACGTGAAACGAGAAGAAGGACGTTAGCGTATTAAAAGCGAGCCAATAAAGGCAAGGTGAAACGAAAATAGCAGCTGCACGCTGAAGGAAGTCTCGTAGAAAATAAGAAAACGTGGAATTAATGCGCAAGAAAAATATAAATAACGCTCGTAAGACGGAGGGGAGGTCGGTCGGACGGTTGCTAACTTAATTAGTGAAATTAACGGGGCCGTTCAACGCGTTGAACGCTAAGTACGGCAATATATGCGTCCGAGATATTTGCCGGCTCTTAAAACGTTCACATTATGCGCCCGATATAATCCGTGCACGTAGGAGTACGTGCGCTCGAATTAAACGCGCGATTAACACGTTTCGTGAAAACACGACGCGCGCTTGAACTTGTAACGTTTGTAACTTCGAGTCCCACTAACGCTCGAGTAACGATAGAGACGAGTAAAACGAATTTTGTTCGTCGTTTTAATCCTCCTCCTATGACGAAGCTGAATCAAAGGTTATCGAATCTTTGCGTAATAGCCCGCTTAATAGATATTTTATTTAAGACAGATAGAATAGTTCTCCTCGTCGAAGTAGTTGGCTGTGCAGCGTAAAAATTTTAATTTAAAACCGAAACGCGACTCTCGCTCGACAACGCTGTGCATGTTCTGCCTATAAGTGCGCAAAGAATGCGATCGTTTCTTGGACATCGTGGCGTGCTGCCTTACGCGAGCGTCGAAATCTCCGCTACTAGTAAACTGTCCGGTGACGACGGCAGCCACGTATCAAAATCTGTAACTTTATTTCCGCTCTGAATATTTCGATGAAATTTGCGGCATTAATCCATACACACTGCGATCTTTCAATTGCGATAACATAAACGATATTACGTAACAAAGCATCTAGATATTCGTTCACAGAGTATAAGACGTTTAATACTTTTTTACCTCGTTGGATATTTCAAATTCTTTCGTCTATAACCTCGTTCATAATCTCGTCGTAATAGTCGCAATAAGATTTCCGTAGAAAAGCGTATATGGAACAACCCAAAAATTTGCCAAAAAGGAAGGAAGAAAGTTAAAGTTAAGCAACGAATTCGACGCTCAAGCTACCAAATTGAAGGAATCTCCCGTTCAAAGATAAGAACTGAAACGAAACGATTTGCGAAATTTCGCATCGAGCACGGAAGATTCGATCGCGATCATAAATAGTCAGATCCACGTTCGCTGTTGGTGGAAACGGTCGATTTCGGCCCGATGGACGATCGCAGTGGCGAGTTAGCGACACGTAGAATTAATCGAAAACACGGCAGGCCTGCTGCGAGCCGATTCGCGGGTGAATATATTTTCATAAATTAGGATTCTTCGCGCGAGCGCCGTGCCACGCCATGTCGAATTCGGACAGCGTCGTGGGCGGATCGGACACCTAATCGGCCGAACAAAACGACGTAATTAAGAGATCCATTACGCGGGATACTCGCTGCGCTGGAATATTATCTATTATTAATTCGATCGACGAAAACCGATACTCTTAATTACGCATCCAGCACGACTTTCGCTCGGAACTCGATGTTAAGAAGATCAACGCGTTCCAGGAATATCTTCGTGGAGATTCGAGCGGCCCGTGGGTCGCACAAAAAGTCACCTCGTGAAATTCCCTGTTGATCGTCCCGCTCTAACGATGCGTCGTTATTTTTGTATTCCACGGTTCGTTCTTCTTTCCAGCCCCGTTTTGACTACCTACTTATGCTCAGCCGTGTAGGTATTTGGAAGTCAATCCAGTAGGATTTATCGACGCGGGCCGGCTGATCTTCGAGAGCGGCTTCTAACGAATCTTCTTCGGTTCCGTCGTGTCCCAAAATTTTAGGCAACGTAGCGTAGTATAAGGTCTTCAAATTTGCTGCTATTCATAGCAAATTCATCAAGTTGGAATCAGAATTGCTAAGCGATATCGATATGGATATTATCTTTTACTCGACGAATACAGCTCATAATTTATGAACCAATGACTTTAACATCTTAGGTACGACTATAATGGTTCGCTCTACTGACTCGTTCGGTCACCGTTTGAACTAAACGATCTGTTTAATTTGTCTTGCGTCACGCTTTTCTTGTCCTCGCAATGTTTTGCAACAGTGTTAACAATATACAGGCACAATATATACTCTTTGTTTTTGATACACCAGTGTCGGATATCAATTGTTGCTTTCCGTTAAAATAAATCGATTTTCTTCTCAGCCGCTGGTTTTATATAGTTGTAGCGTTAAAAATACACGAATCCATAAAATTTCACGAAACTACTAAATTCGATAAAGATCGGAGAGAAAGCTTCGCGCGACATCGAACAAGTTATCAAAGATACGTAGAATCGCAAAGCTCGACCATGCTCTTCCACTTACAAACGTTTGAGAAGCTCGCCAATATTCGGAGCAACGAGTTCGCGGAAAGCAGTGAGAAGCGCTATAAACGTCGATCGCTCCGCAGAAGACATCGAAACCAAAGACGAAATCGTATCCATGCGTTTGTCTCGGCCGCGCCGGTCCTGTGACTCCTTAAAAATTGCCAAGTATCTCGTTCGAGCTTATCTGACGATAATATCGGCCCTATCGGCCTATAAATCCGCGTACATACGGTCCAGAGCGGTGCTAATTTTATTTCTCGCGTGACAAAGTAATCTGGACCGCACACTGGCGAGAAAATGAAAAAAAGAAAAAGAAGAGTCGAGTGAAAAGCAAGGTGGAGAACGAAGAAGGGGCAAAGGAGAAAAAGGATGATATTCTTGTCGGAACAAGCCGAGTGTATCCTCTGCCTTCGGATAACGTCAGCGAGCAGCGTCACGAGTTAATGCGTCGTCTTATCAATTTCTGCTGAACCCAATGGAAAGCCTTCTACCTTCACGCCCTTTCCAACACCTATCCCCTCGCAATTCTGTTTTTTTTTTTTTTTTCTTTTTTGTTCATTCCGCTTGGTCCCCTTATCCGTCTCAAATAACTGGACTGGCCCACACTTGACGTTCTTCGCAAACACCTACCTATAGCCCGTCTGAAATCAATTGACCCCTCAAGGCTGATTGCAAGCGATGCGATTACATAAATCTTGTTACATCGCTTGACTATCTTATCCCTTGGCTTCTGCTTCAATATTACGTTTGATCGCACGCAGTATGTTACGTGTCGTCGCGTCTTAATAAAACCACTCTTGATTATCTTGACGTAGGATAACTCTGCAGTGGAATTTTGTAGCGTTTTATTTTTATGGAAATTACAGTTTTACGGAGATTCTTGGTGCGTGACCCGCGATAAAGGAAACGTTACGGGAAAGAAAGTACGATCTTTCCTGTATATCTTCGAAAAGTTACTTTACGATTTGAAGAATTGTTTCCAAATAAAATTCGCTCGCACAGTGTTGAGAAATTAGTTGCGAGTAATACCTCCGATGGTTCTTCTCGTAACAAATAAATTTCCAAAAGATTTCGATTGGTACGCGCGATACGTCATCCGGATGCTCGTTAGCGGACATGGATTCAACGAAACGTATCGAGAGGAGCGCGAAGCGGAGTTTACACGATCATTTGGAGCTGATTTACAACGGCGATCGAGCAACGACACGGTCACGATCCGGTTACGATCTCGTTGGAAATGTTATCGGACGTTTCGAAGCGCGAATGCTGCCGCTTGTTTGAAGAGCATCGGATGGTATTTCAATGGATTGTAACCGAGTCGTGAGTGAGATCTCCGAGGATCACCGGCGTAAATCAAGCTTTGGCTGCTCTCTTGTCCGGACGAAGACGTTGTTCGCGATGACTTTATGCCGAGGAATGGAACGGTGAATCCGATGTTTCGCGATAGATTTCGAGTTCTAAGATGGAATCGATTTGCGTTTGTAGCGGCACGTGAGTCATAGAACGATTCGAATCGGGAGTGACTCGTGTTTTTGTACCTCGGTGTATTAACGCTGTTTCGTATTTGCCCGCCTATACAGCTAACGCGAAAACACGTAGATGAAAGATATTCCAACGAATTTGTCTACTCGACCAGTAGGTGCGTGAAATACAAGAATTTCCTACATAACGTATAGCGTATGTAACATATTGTTAGATGTACAGTGCATTGTCCGCGTTGCATAAATCAAATTTTGATTTCGTCGATATATGCACTTTTAATCCGAATCGTATGGTAATACGCGCGTTAAACGCATCAAGCTCGTTTACGATATTCGTTCTCTTAAACATTAACGTTCCTTGTAAGTTTAAATAAGTTGATGGTCGAGGCAAATAGGAAGAAAAATTCTCCTCGATTTTCTCCAATGCCATTAAATCTATAGACAGCACTTTGCATAAAAATGGCGGAAGCTACTCAATCACAAAAATATCTCCAACGACGCTCTTCTTCGTTCGCAATCTAATTACAAACCAGTAAGTAATTTCACGTTGTATATTTATTCGCTTTACCCACTAAACACAGTCGAGTCTCTCTCGTCGGTGTAATCGTCTTTGGAATCTTAGTCTTCCTCGTGAAACACGCAAATATTCGCGATAAGAAGAAGCTGAACAGGAACTTCAAACAGTCACCGACGTTGAAAAATCGCCTGTATCCGTCGTTTAATCGTCGAGACGGACTTATTAGAAGAACCTGTAGGCGCGCAGGTGCCTCCGGAGCACGAGTTCGCGCGGATCCGGATGACGAAGTCGATTAAGAAAATTTCCCAGTTCTCGTAATCGAGTGGCCTGCGCGTTGCTCGCGGATTAAATTACGCGCGAGTCGAAGATACGAGGTTCGCGCTGCGAAACTGTGCAACCACGACGAACAACCGGAGAACCGGTATGGTGGAAAAAGAGCGGTGAGCGCGTTTCCAGACGGAGGATGCTCTGCTTCGCGGATAAAACCGCGCGGTTCGATCGTGGTATGTTGGAAAATAAAGAAATAAGGAAAAAGGGGAAAAACGAGAGGATATACACCCTCGTTAATAGGTATTTTGCACGCGTGCTGGTCTTGTACAAAGGACGCAAAGTTTTACACGATCTCGAGGTGATAATTTGGTACGGGGAGCAAAAACTTCTAGAAATTGTTTCGCGAAAACGACTATGATATTAGCCTGCGTAATACGAATCGTGTACAAAGACGTATTTTCATCGATCAACGGCTTTGATGAAAACTGTTAAGATTTAGAGCAAACTGTCCTAAGATTTATCAATTGGGACGTGCAAATTAAACGAAGAATGTTTCCTTGAGCGATTGCACCCGCGTGTATTAAATCGACGTCGACAATCGATAATTGTTATCGACGATTTACTAAAATTAGAGCGTTCAAAATAGAAAATACATTACAAACTTTATAGATCGAACGTTTTGTACGAGAAAAGATTAACGCAGCGAAAGAATTGTTGCAGGACGCGATTTTCGCTAATAACCACACGATAGATGCGATAAATTATTGCTCGAAGGAAAATTCTGTGGCTGTTAGCTTATCGACCGGACGATTTCGACTGTGTTACATTCGCTCGATGACAACTCGCACCCGAATCGATCGGATACTGGACTCATACACGCGTGGGATATTCGCGTGTCGAGCGAGTGACTCGACCGGTTGGAGGAAACTCCAACGACGGAATATCGATGCACGATATAACGAGAGAAGTTGGTTTCTTTTCTTTTAACGTCCCCTTTTTATATTTCTGTTTCGATTCGGTCTTCGTCTCACCCTGTTTAACGATACGAATGGAATTCTCGTGCCACGTGGGTGCCCGAATTTATACGTTCCACGGTCATTAGGAGAACATAGTATCTAAATTCGCAGCTCGAGACCTTTTTAGGGGCCCTGCTTCTTAATGACTCTCCGAGTATCCGTCCGATGTTTCTGCAATTTTCTGGTCCCCGGTATGGAACTGATAGGAAACGATCATCTTCGAGAGAGAGGGAGAGAGAGAGAAAGTTTCGAACAAAGTTTGTAGGGGGAATGATAGCGTTCTTCTGCGTGTAATTGAACGAAAATTTGAGGACGAGTTACAACGACGTGCAAGAGATATTGATATTCGAGTAAAAAGCGAAGGAAAGAAGGAACGATATCCGTCCGTTTATACCGTGTTCGTTTAGCCAACTTGCACGATGGATGTTGCATATACGCGACGTTTAACGAGTTATCAACTAAGTAAAATGACAAATTTTAACGTATCGTACCTTGCCTGCTAAAACGTAAAGAAATCACATTTCGTTCCGCGAAACAACACCAAACAGGGACAGACTGTAGCCTGAAAGAAACGAAACTACCAAAAACCTGTGGTAAAACCAAAATGCAAGCTGCGACCGTTCCCAATCGATTCGCGAAACCGTTCGATATAAACCACACGTCGAATTATCAAAGAAACGAGGACACAATTCGAAGAATCGTTCGGAGGAAGTTCAGGCAGCGGATCGAGTTCCGCGGATAATTGTATCGCGCGCACGACGATCCGTCTCTGTCGACTTTATCTCGCCGCTAATTTGTTCGATAGGTCGGAGAACGAGCGGTGCAGGCGGATCGAACGCGAGCAAACCCTGCGTATCTTCGGCTCGCGGACGTAACTAGAGTGGACGATACGCAGGTACCAACCGCGGCGAATCGTGGCCAAGAATTTATAGTCGGGCGGTGGAAATTACCATTGCCGGCGTCCAGCAACCTGGCATCTTCCTGTCCCACCTCCCCTCTTTCGTTTCCGCCGAAGCCGATGTTCGCTCGAACGTAAATTATGATCCGGTCTCTGTTTAGATAACCACGAGGATGAATTTAGAACAGGCCCGGATAACCGGGCCGTTCATAAATATCCTCGAGGACGCTTTTACCCCGGGCAGAAGCCTTCCAGATGACCGCTTCGAGCCTCTTTTTCGAGAAATTTGGATTAATTGGCCCGGTTAATGGGTATCTCGTCTGGGATGGTCCAGACCTGCTCGAAGAACGGGTTGATCGTGGATTTAGATCGGTACGATGATTTCGAACCGAGGCGTGTCGGAGTGGTCCTTATCCGATGGTCCTTGAATGTTAATTTCACTAATGAGCGTATCATCTGGTCGGAAATTTAGCTATGTTTTGGAAGAAAGGGAGGATTGGGGCGATAAAAATTGTTTCTTCGTAACATTCTATCGAATTTCCAAGTGGAACCGATAAATAGACGGCGAATTTTATCCCTTCCGACCTTACAAGTCGATGGTTACGAAACGTATCGACTCGTACTCTTTTCTTTTCCAACGAAACGTCTTTTTATTTGTATGTTTTCGTTTTGCTTGGTCGCGCAAAGGTTAAAACGTTAAAAATCATTGCCTTCGACGAAAAACGACTTATCAGAGTAAACTAAGAGTCGAAGCGTTTGATCTTCTAGGTCTTGTCTCTTTCCGTGGCTGATGTCTAAATAACGAACTAGAAAAACACTTTTATTTCGACTTGTTTCAAGGATCGCGGCTTATCGAAACGTCTTCGTTTTATCGATATCGGAAAGACGCGGTAGGCATTTTCTTTTTCTCCTATAATATTATATCTTCCAAACTCGCTAGCCACATGGCAATCTAAAGTTCCATCCTCGCAATCTAAAGCTACCACTGCAGTTACACCTGCAGCAGTTCCAGCATTGACCCTAATGGCTTCGATCGCAATCGTAATAACAGCAATTGCTCGAATCAGATTCGGTCCGGTCGTGGCCGCGCTATATCTCGTATCATGTTCTCCGTATTATTTGCACATGTCAACGGACTAACACGAATTCGAATCGACCGCTTGTGTGCGCCACGTGAATTGCCAAGTACATCGATACTGCTAGCCACAAGTAGAGAATCTGTACAGTACGTATCATTATGTACGCGTATATAATCTAATATACATGGTGTCCTGTATTTGGTAGTATAACTGTTAAGGCTATGTCTCTCTCTCTCTCTCTCTCTCTCTCTCTTTCTCATGTATATAAAGGAATAAAATCTTAGAAAAGATACAATCTTTTCATACGAGGTTTTGAGAAATTTGATACTAAATATACAATTTGTCTGCCAAGCGTCGCCTTAATTTATGTTTCCAGCAAGTATACGAGCATCGTCGAGACTATACGCGTAAGCGTATAGAGGGAGAAGAGAGCTGCGATATTTTCTCTATAATTGATCGAACGTCGTCTCCGCTACTGGGAGATCCCCCCGAGGGACTCTAACGTTTCCTTTGACACACGGTGAAGTTCGATGGCTGCGTAGCGTAACCTGATCCGAATTCGATCGTCCGTGAAAAGTACTATGTAATTATCCACGAGACAACGACGAAAATTTTTTATTTTTTTTTTTTGTTTTTTTAATTAAACTTCTACCAACTTCTATTTGTGAGATTTCTCTGATCAAAGCGAGACCAGACGCGAGACGTAATATAAGTCGAAAGGAAATAACTTAATTAAGGAAGCAAATGATATCGCGTTTGGTCTTGTTATGATCAGAAAAATCTCGCGATTACGTCGGTAAAAATCTTATCCGATAAAGATCGAATTGCAACTGTATATACCGCCAGTTACGAGACACCCTATACACGAGTTCAAAGACCATGTTCGATGAACCAGTGACGATAAAAGGCAGGAGGCAAGGAAAGCCCGGAGACAAATTTCCATTTACGAGCCACCGGTACGCCGTTATTGGATACGATCGGACGATGGGGCTAAGCCAGCGACGGAGGCTGGCGAACGCGTGCAGCGCGACGAGATACGATCGACGTAGCGGCAGTAGTTTAGCGTAGAAAACTGCCAACGGGGACCGGACGATCCGTGAATTGAGTTATGACCGGGTTCTGCATCCCCAGGGGCCCGTCGCGGCCCCGCGTACAGGGCCTCTTTAGCCGTATAAATAAACTAGTTAATAAATTAATATATCACTGGCGTATCTTTTTCCCCCGTGGCAGCCGGGCGCCCCTGCGAAAATCGCTAACAAGACTGGGGCCATTAATAACGAGCGGTGGCGAGGCGATGAATTCGCGCAGCATCGGTTCCCTAGCCTCCTTATTAAGACGTAGCCACTCATCGACCGTGCTGATAAGTGTGATTGAGGAAAGTGCCACGCGTTCTCCCAGACTTCCCGACCAACCATGATTTTTTCTCGCTCTACCGTTGCAACGGCCCGAACCAGCTCGCCCCGTGATTTATACCCCGCTGGTCCAGTTATGGTACAGTTCAACAGGAAACTTTGAGAGTTCACGGCGTGGGCAGAGTCGTTGGTTGGTTGGTTGGTTGGCGATTAGTTTTGCGACGGGAAGAGGGATTTAGTACGCGGTCGAAGCGAATTGCGCAAATGAACTTCGCGTTGTTACGCGCCAGCAACTGCGTTTACGACGATCGATCTAGGGATTAGGGTTGATTTAATAAGATGTTGCGGGTGGTCTCGTACGAGGTGGGTTTTAGGCGTTGTTCGGAGAAGTTGGTGAAAGTTATTCGACTTTGTGAGTTACGAACTTGTTGTATAACGTTACGCATTTATAACGAGCGATCGAGCGTTAGGGGCGCGGAAAGGAATCGACGCTGTAACGCGAATGAAGAGTGCGCGACGGGTGAAACCGTAGGTAGCGGGTAAACGTAAAACAAATATCTGCGGGATATAATTTTCGTCGTCGTTTTCTCGTTTCGCGAGACTGCGATCTCTATTGAAAAGATTCCGACGAACCGTAGATTCGAATCACGGAATCTTCGCTCACGGTAAAAGCTCTAAATTTATTCGATCCGTCGCATTTAACGGTCTGCGAATGCAGGCCACGAAAACGACGTAGACGATTCAGCCGTTACGAAAGGTCGGTTCGTTCCGGCGATCGGTATCCGACGTGACCTTATACAACTATGCGAGTTACAATGAGATACCACTGGACATGAAGTTCAACCGACATATCGCCGTCGATATCGAAGGCCACAGGGTAAAAGTACACCAGTTCGCCAACCATTACGAATCGAGAAAAAAAAAAGCAAAAAGTCCCACTACGTAGCAGAAACAGATTTAAGATTCGACGTATCGCGATCGTGATCAGCTAAGGCTACGGGGTAAAACTACACCAGTTCACCGAGCATTGCCAAGCTGGTCGAACAAAAAAGAATCTTACCAGTGAGTAAGTAGATTCCGTTAAAATCCACGTATATTCAGATTCGACGTATCGCGATTCTAATCAACGAAGTGTACGAAGTAAACGTGTATCAATTCACCTAGCGTTCGATCGACCGAAAAGAAAAATTTTACCAATATGGATAAATAGATTCCGTTGGAATCTACGTCCAAATACTACGCGATCACCGCCGCGTAACTAACTGAACGTTATCGTCGAGATCGAAGAAACGTTCTACGCCACGATGTAAAAGTACGCAAGCAGTTCGCGGAGCGAACTAGCCCAAGCAAAGAAAACAGATTCTTTCCACGAGAATCCATCTTACGATAGGTATCTAACGATGGAAGAAAAGGTTGCCCGTTGAAGTGGACTTCGGAGACCGTTCCCCTTTTCCTTACGTGCAAGCTGATCACGATGGTAAGAGACGAGAGGAGGACACGTTGTCGCGTTTGCGACGCTTAATGGTGACGCTGACGCGCGACTGTGTAACCAGTGCCGCGCGTTAAACGCATCCGAGGAGCCGTAAATCATACGGACAACATAACGAACGCTGTAAACGAGCCCCGACCATAGATCATGGATCTAACGCTAGGCGACCCCCCGTCGCCGCGACAGCGTGGCTACAAGGGATCCTACGGTGACGCGGTTAATCGTATTACGCGCCTTATACAGGTCCCTGTATGCCTGAATTATTTAATATCGCCGGAGTGGCTGGCACACCTGCCATAGGGATCCAGGCATCTTGAGAACGTGGATCGACCACCTCGATCGATTCTGCCCTCAGCCGCGACCAATTACGCGATTTATTGCGTGGACGCGTGACCGATGCGGACGGAACGATGCCTCGTGTGAGAACTATGCTAATGCGCCCTGAGAACGTGTTTTCGTCTTCTTTTTCAGTTGGCGTTAATAGCGGCGAGATGCGAGGGAATGATGCTGCGTTTGTATCTCGTTCGAGGCTCGTGGGGTACTCTTTAGGATTGATCGGTTTAAGCAGACAGCTGAATTGTAGATTCTCGAGGTTGCCGTAGGTTATGGAAGACTCTTTTGTCGGATAACTAGTTTTGCTCAACGAGAGAGTATTCGCGCGTAACGAGGAATCGAACGATTTATGGAACGTAAGTAATTCTCGTTCGGAGGGGCAAGATTTCATTCAATTAATCGTAACGTAAATTAGTGGAAATTACGTTGAAATTAGCAACGGTTACAACAGAGATTGGAAACGAGAGTTGATTCTTAATCGTTCTAATTACGAATAATCAAATTATTTGCCGCGATAGTCTTGAAAATAACGAGTAAGAAAAGTTCTAACAACGAACAAAGGGAACGAAACGAACGAAAAGTCGTATAAGTACACCCATCTGCGATTGAATTATGCTTTGGAGTCTTTGAAATGTTCCGACCAGCGATTAAAGAGTTTTAGAAAGTTTAAGAAAGTTTTCGTAGTAAATTTAAGCGAAGCTGCTGCTTGATAAGCGAAATCATTTAAGGCTAGACACAGTTTCAGCGTTAATCGGTACGCAGAAGCAAATGAATCAAATCTAGCAGCAACAGATCCAACGAGATTCGTTGCTACGTGTATATCATGTATAATTCGATGCAAACACGTGGGATTTAACGACTTATCGCTTAAAAAAAAAAAAAAAAAAAAAAAAAAAGAAAACAACTCGCGTAACTTATATCATTACGATACTTTCACCGTTCCAACAGTATCCCAGCTCGAAAAGCAAAACGACCCAGAGAAGTAGCATCTCGCTGTGATTTGTAGAAATATCGAAGGATTTACGATCGTATTTGTGCTTGAAGAAAGCGCATCGATTACCCAGTCACTGAATAGTGTAAGGTAAACCTGTGATTCGTATCGTAATTGGACGCTGTCGCGATGTAATTAATTTATCATCGGTTCTGTTCTATAAAATGTTATTCGTTAATTCATAGTTCTTGGTTAGCGGAATAACAGGAAAATTTGTAAGTCGGCAAAAGAGAAACAATGCTCGAAAACCAAAAATTTACCAAATTTGTCAATTTGACAAAATTAAACTTTTAAAAAAGTATAGTTTCTTAATGCCAAGTAATTTCGTGGATTTAATCTGGTTTCGTCTTCTTCGTACTTTGGATTTTTCGTCCTAATCTTCTCTAATTATATTTTCTCCTTTTCTTTTGCAAACGGTAAAATTTCATTAAAATATTTAACCGGTTAGCTACCGGTGCTCGATCATCAATTTCAACAATTTGACGATTGAATCTTAATTATCCAAATCGAACGATATTTGTTTCTTTCATCGAAATATTTTTCACGCCCTGCTCCCGATATTCGGTACTCGCGTCTGCTTACAATTATCGCATCGAGAACCAACTGTAAAATCCTTACGATAGAAGTAATACGCCGCTTAGTTTATTTATCAAAGCTCCGGTACGCGATCGTAATAAAACTCGGACGTAAAATATTTCATGATCCGACCCCGGTGAATTCGATTTACTTAATACGCGAAGATATCCCGTGGGCAGTGCGCAGTGTGTTAACAAACGAATAAAAGGTAGCGGAGCGTGGACCGGTGTTTGTTACGGGGCCGGATCAGTTAAGAGAAAAATCAATTCAACCTCCCAGAAGGGGGCCAGGCAGAAAAGGAACGAGGAACTGTGGCCCGAAGTCGATTCGAATGCAAATTCAACGAGCGAGCTCGGATCGAACAAATGCTAAGTGGAGGCGTGTGTCTTAATTATAGTAATTGGTTAATTGTCTCGCTATCCGATCGAGTTCAGCTTGTCCCTGTTTTGAGGCAAACTATTCGAGCTGTGGCGTTCAATCCTCTCTTTTTATCAGATTTTTCTGCGCGATCGAGGAATTTTCATTGTATTAGGCGGTCCTATCGAATTAAAAGCGGAAAGGAAGAGAGAAGAGGATCGAGAAGACCGCGGTGCAATTCGTTAAACTCGAATAAACTTGTTGATTGTGAATTCGTTATAAGCTTTGGTGGTCCTCATTAGGAGCGTATAAAATTATTTATGAGCCACGGCACGATGCGGCGAACAAGTTTTTTCGTTGAGCCCCGGCGATTCGTGACTTTTGATTACTGCTAATTGTACTACGTCGCGTCCGCCATTTTATCTCGTTTCTTTTTTCACGTTTTCAATTACGTTGCAAATTTGCTTATTCCTCGTGGGCATCGACGAAGCCGCAATGCTCACGGCCTAGCGTTACGCAACCGGCAACAAACGACGCGACAGTCTCACGGAGACTGGTTAACGACGCTTGAAGAAATATTCGTAACACGTGTTACCGTGATAAGAAACGGAATTAACGCGTTAAACGTATGTAGTTAAATAACACGTTAATCTACAAAATTTCATTTCGTAGACGAAATTTTCGTACGTTGCTGTCACGCGCGAGTCGATCCTTACCGGTTACCGCTTACCGGTTAAGGTATCAAGTAAATTTACAAGTAAGCGAACAGCAAACTGGATAGATAAGTAGCATTGTTTAGGTAAGAAAACAGGTACATAGGTTGATTCGTTACGCGATTTTTATCACGACGGTGACAGTCCAAAGACAAAGTACCAAAATTTTAGGTATTGTATTGATGCTCGTAAAAGCGTTCCTAACGTTTAAAATCCATGATCGAGTCTAGACTCTGCTCTTGCGTTCGATAGTTCATAACACGATACGTAACAGGCCATGAACTGGTCTCGCGTACATTTTCCGTGGTCACTCCGATCAGACCCGGAGGCGGTAGTCGTTCGCCATTTACAATGATCGAACGATGATTGTTCATTGAACTGGTCAGGATCCGTAACTTTCGACTCGACAGAAAATGCCACGTAACTAGAAAGAAGTCGTCGTCTCAAAGACAATAACTAAACAGCAGCTCTGCGTCAAAGACAAACGCATTGCTCTTGATGTCACGAACGTTATAGGTTCAAAGACCGTTGGTCTGGCTAGTTTCCTTCTTGTCGGAAGGAACAGTCGTTGGAATTGATCTATGCCGGTAGGCTGCGGTTACGACGCTTGTATTTCTCTACGTTGTTCCTTTTGGGGCGTCGTTGCTTTACTGCTATAAGATTTCCCTGTATTTGGTGCTTTGCGTACGTGTTCATTTTTAAGGAAACTAAATTGGATAAACAAAGATAGTATAAATAAGAATGGATCCCATATCTTTTACCGATAACGTTTCTTACACAGATTCGAGGATTTTTTAAGAAATTAATATAACTTTCGTGCAAGTCTATTTCCAGTTTATTTCAAACAACCGTAAAAGTAAACGAATAACGACGTATAGACGAACGTATCGAAAGCAAAGAGGATCGTTTCTTACTCGCGAGCATTTCGCGTTAATTCTGAAAATTTGTTAGAAATTAATACGCATATTATCGATGTAGCAGCTTTGTTTATACAATGTGGGTTTGGAATCGTTCGCTCGATCGAAGTTAAATTGGACCTACCAGTTGCGAAAGGAGCGTATATTTCATCCTACCACTTGAGAATTAATTGCACGGTACAGGACAACGTAGGTAACTTGGCTCTACGCTCTAAAGTATGCACGCGATAACGAACGTGAACTTGATATCGTATTGTGTGATAATTTCACGGCCGTTCTTAATATTTATAATTAACTGCCGAGCCTTGTTTGCGTTTAGACCTCCTACCAACGCTTTCCAATCGTCGAAAAATAAAGGAGAAAACCGAAAGAATCTAACGACTAGAAAATTTAATCGAAAAGGTCCGACGACTAATCTCTTTCGAAATTAAGACGAAAAGGAAACTTCGATCAAGCGCTCGCAACGTTCGAAGAAGAAGGAAATAAGAAAGTGTAGCGACTGGAAAATATTTAACTAACCGTTTCCAAGACTAGAAAGAATTCCAATGCTTAAAATTCTACAAATTTCTCCATAAATTCTCCGCCGTGCATCCATCTTTCATTCTAAGAAGAAAATAAAGACCATTTGTCGTGGTTTCGTATTATCATCCATCTGGCGTTATCCGTGTTCCATCCGTTCCGAGTGACTATTTCGAACGTGGCCAGGAATTACGCCTATCCGATACGTCTTGATTACTCTTTCGTCTACCTTTGTTCTTTCCTTGCGGATGGTATCACGTAGTCTCGTTGTCCGCTAGATAACTATCGTTATTCAAAGATGAGAACGCGTGCACGATGGTGGACGGAAGATGGAGTTAAAAGCTTGGAAGGAATATGACGGTTCGGTCGGTCGATAATCTTAACCGTGAAAATAACGATACGAACGTGCAGAACAGCCAGGTCCATTATTGATATCACCTTTCGCTTTCAGTGATCGTACGCGCGTCGTTTATACGCGTACGATATACGCGCACGGTCGTCCCTCATTTTTCATCTCGTTTATTACTCCGATTCGTGTTTTTGTTTGCGTCGCGCATTAACGCGTATCGAAGCGGCCAGCTATTAATATGCATCGTATTTAACGACCGGGCTGTCCGATACTTGTGAATCAAAGTCCTACATTAATTCGAGATTTAACGACGCTGAGAGACACCACGCGTATTTACATATGAATAGGTACATGCGTTAAGCGAGAGGGAGTTGAACGATCGCCCTTAGGATACGCATCGGGAACGCGTTACTTCTTCGTACAGTGGAAATCGAAGTAAGCGTTAATGGCAGACGCGTTTAAGGATAAAGTTGATTGCTTCGCAGTTCCAAGTAATTTAAATATCTTTTTAATCCTCGAGTTATTCGTCCAAGTTCTAATAGTTGTACAGAAACTCTCGCTACCAATACGTCGCCACCTTGTTTCTGCGTTTCTACGTTTTTACAACGATGTATCTGCGATTCAGCGTTTCTGAACTCTTTGCAATTCTGTATTCGTCCGTATATCGTTATATTCTCGCAGTTTTGCGCGACCGGATGATAAGACGAGCGTTCCTGTTCTTCCATTCTTGCGTTCCTTCGATCCTACGTTTCTCTGTCCGTAGCGTATTTGTCAAAGTTAATCCTATCGCGATCATCCACTTTTTATTTTTCATCCTTGTTGTCACGTCGACGAGTGCAAGGACTTTTAACGTTCGACCTTTTCGTTGAAACGTGAAAAGCGTTAAACGCGAGACTAGAGCGAAGAATGCCACGTAGCGATAACGAACCTTCGCGTTGTACTCGAACTTGGCATATCTTTCATCGTCGAATAGAATACGACGATCGGCTCGAAAATATCCGGACGAACGTACACGAGCGAAGTTAACGAACGCACGATCGATCCGTTCATCGAATCCATCGTTGATCCGTCGTCGAGGACCTCGCAGAAGAAAGAAGATCAACGTTGGATCTGGATGAAATCAACGACGAAGAGCGGCGAATCGAGGGACGAGTCCGTTGTGTGGGTGCCGAAAAAAGGATGAAAAGCTGGAGAGAAGGGCGCGTGGTGGGAAGGTAGGTCGTAAGGAAGAAGAGGAGAGACGGTGGTTGAAACCCGAGGTTATCTCGGTGAACAGGCATGTCCTGCCACCACGCGGCAATGTTTCCGTCTTGTATTCTCCCGTGTCCGACAAGATCTTTATTTCGCCGTGAGAAAAATTTATCTGCTCGCAACAACACCTGGCATCGCCTCCCGCAATGGCTATCCCCCTTGTTCCTCCTCTCCTTTTCCACCATGTTCGCCGCGAGGTTGAAAGTTCATTCGCACCTCGCTGCCGTTTGTCACAGATCGTTCGAGCCGCACCCACGCGGACAAATCGACGCCGCCTGGAACCATCGAGCTAACACCGTTGTTTCACAGCGAGTAATACAATAACTAATTTCTATTCGCTATTATGCGCTTTTTATCGTCGACGATTATCGAAAGCAACGTAAGATCCGAGTGAAACGAAGCGTAGGCAGAAACCAAGCTTTTGGACCCTGTCCAAAGGAATTTTATGACGTTCCGTTATCCGTTAACGCCTTTGATTATCTTTCTATCGATCTTTCTATACGTTTAAAGACTTTCCGTCCATCCGAATTATCGAAACAAGAACATTCGACAGAATCATCGAACGCCTTAACATGGTCCAGCAAATTTGAGAAAATCCGTCGAGGAAACGCCTACTTGTTTCCTTTTCACAGTTTCACGTTCGACGTTCGTCGTTCTAAAACGAATCTTAAAACTACGATACGGGAAATGTACTCCCGTGATATGATCCGTACCGCGATAAAATCGACGATTTAATATTTAAATCTACGTAAAAAATCGTAGCCTACGAGGAACGAACCTATCTTCTTCCACCGAATAAATCTTCCTACCGAAAGCAGAAAGGCAACGTAAGCGAGATTCCTAACATTCAAGACGTTTCTCCGCTTCATCAACATTCTGTACGACGTTTGCCACTTTAACCACATTCGTTTACAGCTACTATAACAGCCGCGATAAAACCCCGTAGTACGTTTCATTATGCTAAATACAAGTTGTCTAGACGTTTTAAAACGAGACGCGTTAAAACACGAAGAAAACTCTGTGGAACGTCGTCGGGCTAGAACTGTCGTTATTAGACGGTAAAATTTCGCCTGGGCAACGTGACGCAACTGGAAACGCGTCGATTACGCGATTCTCTCGGGCCACGTACTCTCCTCTTACAAGTTTATCGCGACCCATTCGCGAGAACGAACGTACGATAATAAATTTCCGCGGTGCCGGTGCACCCACACGCCGGATTCGGCTCCGAGAGAGGTAGAGACTAGCCACTCGACTCGCCTTACAAGAATCGGTTTCAATTCATTGCGATCTCGCTTACAAAGTATCCGTTACAAGCTGCATGCTCCTCTACGAAAAAGGATTCCGATTTCTGAATCGATCGTAAACCATCGGCTGTCCACGCGTGCTCGCTTCGCGAATTTGTCGAACCAGTAGAGGAGCCGATCCTGTAACTTGAACTATCCTGTCATTCGGTGTCGATAGAGTTTCTATACGTTTGTTCTTCCATGAAAATAACGAACTTGTTCAGTTTGTGGCATTCGTTAAACGGATATCTCTATTTGCAGACACGTCGTTCCTAGACGAGTTGTAAAATTAAAGAAAAAAGAAAGGTTTCTTGGTAATTATAGAACAAGGGATTTGAAAGTATTCGTATATGTTTGAAACAATCGTAGCGTAATTTTTCTTTTTACTACTATTTGACGACATGATTTACCAAATTTCTATTTATCGAAATCGAAGATGATCTTAATTTGTACGTATAAGCGTGGTTGTCGTCTCTGCTGGAACACAGAAGAAAAATACGCGCTCGTAGATACGAGTTTGTCTTGGTGATTTTGATAAACGACGGCTAAGGTCAGATGTATTAGAGTAGTTAGCGAGGCGAGAATTCGTGTAAAAGGGCTGTAGTTTTCCCCACGTGGAAAACGTACCTTCTAGTTTTTAGGTCGAGTATTTCTCTCAACGAGATACATCGCAACGTGGGAACTTGGGAATATTCTTTGCTTCGTTTATATAATAAATCGCGTAAATGATAATTTTACTTTTACGAATTTTTTAAATACGAATAAATATCTAAAGAAATGTAAATAATTCTACGACTTTTATATTCTACGGATTCGTTTAATTTACAATTCTCGACGATAAACGGCGATGATTTAAAATCATGCCGCCATCCACGATCCTACCGGCAGGACGTACTGTAATTTAAACGAAAAAGGGAAATACATGTCTCGCATCGATATGCAAAGCAGCTTTAAAAACCATACGTTTCAAGCTTTCCTGGCTTTGCGTACACGTGTAAGGGCGACGCGTGAGCGTTTCGCATTACGCTGACATTTCACAAAGGTCAATATACAGATGTCAACACGATGTTATCTATTCAAATGCACACCTTGCCGATGTCGAGACGCTTAAGTGCTCTTTAATGAAGCGTACGTGTACTGCCGCTTCACCTTGTCACAGCTGTCATCGGTTAGGCAATTCCATAGAAAAGAAAGAAAGAAGAAATACGTGAGATTGCTTTCGCGAGATCGGTAAATTGCACGAAATCTCCTGCCAAAGGTAGACTTTTTATACAATTGCATCGAACAAGGGAGGATAAGCGTAAATCTTACTGACGTCTATCGATTACATGGTTATCGAATTTCATCGAGAATATGGAGCACGATCCAAAGAAAGGATAACCAACCGAAAGATAGAATTACTACACCTGTTTCTGATCGGGGTCCATTATCGAATGGCGTACGAATAGTTCGAAATCGTAAAAAGTTTTAGATTTGCAGCGATTTTCAGCTACATTTTCATTCTTATTTGTATAAGAAGAAATTTGTAAGATCGATCTACGACGGGTCATGAAAATCTTTATCTTTACGAGCATAAATTTTTACCAAATTGCATCGCAAGACAAGTTAAGAGTTAATTTAAGAACGAGACAAGATCTCTAGAAAATATCAACACGATCTATGATTTAGCGATAGCGATAGCAAGAAACATAACACGATCTTGTAATTGTACAAGACAACGAAAGACTCTTTTAATTACCTCAACAGGACACGCTAAATTTACAATGAATTTTGGTAGCGTTTTATTTAAATAAAAATTGCCTGTTCGTAAGATGCGCGGATACTTTTGTGGGTGATCGTACACGTGTAAACATTTGTGTAACAATCCTAACAAAAATGCTCGAGCAACATAAAACAACTGGTGTCAAGTTTTCAAGATGTAACGACGCGATTATGCTAATGAGGTGCTCGCTTCTCCGCTAGATTGAGATTTCACCTTAAAATCAGATATTTTCTATTCGGTCGAAACAGAAGTTGGTGTTGATATATGATTATCGAACTTGGAAACTTCGCGGAAGCTCAACTACCGCGTTTAGATCGTTCGGATAAAAAATACGCGACAATATCTCGAATTCGTCTGAGAAAAGAGAAAGAAGTTCGTTGGAAATAAATAAAGGAGACACTCAAAAGTCAAAAAAGATCAACTTCGTTTTTTATTGGTTTCGCGATTTCCAGGTACGTCGTCGATATTCGATTCTCGAAACAAAAAATAAATTACTCTCGGAAGTAGGTTCGGCGTAAAAAAGTTGACCGAGTAAATATTGCTAAATTCCAACGTTATCATTTTTCTCAACTTTCCAATTTTGGAGTTAATCAAGTACGGCTTCCGAGTGGTTCCAATAAAACTCGATAGAATCTGGGGCATCGCGAGGGATCTACGGCGAGATTTTTTGCGAATCGGTTGGCTTCTCGACCGACGATAGAGCGACCTTTTGGCCAGGTTGGTCCGAAAAAAGCAGCTCCGTTCCACGCTGGCACGCCCAGCGCCAATGAGTTTCGCGTTAATGACTATTTAGAAGCACGATGCTCGCGTGCAGACGAACGGAATTAATTTTAAATTCGGTACACCGGTGAGTCACTGCACCACCCGAGCAACAAGAGGCTAATGACTAACTGTGCTTAATCACAGGTCAGATTTTTTTTTTATCAGCCCGCTTCGTAGAACCGGAACTCGTAGCCGTTGTTTTTCAAATTAGAGAAAAAAAGATGTACGATTTCGCACCGACGGAGAAATCGTTCGTTTCTCTCGTCTTTTAATCTGATTTTCTGAACACCTTTTTTATGTAAATTTTACGCCTGAATTATGATACGCCATTAATAATCTTCGAGATTATATAAAAACCGGTCGTCGAGATGTCAAAGTTTTGAACGTAAAACGCGTATATCGCCGAAAGATAGGTTTTTAAATTAGAAATTCGTTAATTAAAAACTTCGATTTCGAAAGCTTTTGAAGATATCGACGATACGAATAGTCCAACAGTCGATATAAAATAGTTTAACGCAGCGTAGGAATAAAAATAAAAAATCGAGAGTCGAAAAATGCCGTTCCTATTGCAATGACACTTTAACATGACGCACGATGCAAGCTACTTCTCTTGGGACGCGATAACGTGCGAGGAAGAGCGTGAATTTGTCAAGTTTGAAAGGACGCTTTCGGTCACCCTTTTAAACGATATTGCTCGGAATAGCGCGTTGCTTGGCGAAGGTGGAGAAAGATAAAGACTGAGATTCAGACTTTTGCTTAAGAGCCGAGTTTTAAGAAAAAAATAAAATTTTGCGATATATAACGCAGAAATAACTGGACGCTTAACGAGAATACTACGAAGGAACGTAATACGATTTAAAAGGACGATACATTTTATTAACTACCTGTACGTTAAAACATCCCCAAAGTGTCGATTATTTGATCTTTGAACCCACGTATAAAGTTAAACGTTTAATATTTTCATTATTTTCATACGTCAATTACCAAATGCGATATATTTTGAATTTTACGTGCGTAAAACATTGCTTCAACTTGCAGAATTTACTATCGTTAATAACTCGTACCTTGTAACTTTTCAAATACGTATCGTTGCTGATATTAGTTGGGTCTCTTCTACTTCCACGTCTTCGATATTTACTGCCCCCCCCCCCGCCCCAAAAAAGCCAACAGAAACAAATAAAAAATCATTGAAAGTGGATTGTCTTTCGTTAGACAAATTGAATCACCTGGCGGACATCTTTAGGTACTCGATCTCTTCTACGATAAGCAAAGCTGAACTAGAAATCTCTTTAGGAATTTTCCTCTCCCGAGGGGTTGAAACGACTCGCATAATGGAAAGGGGAAAGAAGACACCGGAGATCGGTATTTTATTGCTTGGACGCGATACGATCGTGCTCGTTACCTTTAATAAGATCGCTCGCGAGGCATAAAATCGCGAGGGCATAATAACAACGTCCCGCGAGCGCAACGTCGGCCACGGACAATGTTATTGTAGGTGGTAGTGTGACGCATCACCGTTTTGAAATACTGCTATCAACGTCAGGACCCGGAATGATCGCGGTCGCGATCGTCCTGGATGCCGGACGTCGTGGAGATTTAGCGCTTGTCAGGACCGTTTCGTTCCAGTTTTACCGCCGCGAGCGTCTCGGATCGCTCGTATATCGCCGCGCGCTAATTAGGCGACAGCTAATTAGCGTGTACTCTCGCTGTTGCGGCTCAATCGTGGCGCACGATAACGCACGGGAAACGTCGTGTCTCACCGGCGATCGGCTTTCGAACGAACGACGCTGTTCCAGGACTGGTCTTCGACCGGAGTTTCAATCGATTTGATTCGATAACGAATACGCAAAGGTGAAGTTTTACACGATCTATTACGCGCGCGAGCCTAATGTAGCGTATGCTTGCGCGGCGAATATCGCGCACAACGATGCGAAAGGTCGCGCTTTTGTTTTCCAGCGAATGGTTTTCGATTCTTTGTACGTAATAAACTTTGCGCGTTTAGTTAAATTCCATTTATCGATATCGATATTCATCGACAACGTCGTTGATAGAATCACCTTACAGCGGCGGTCTGCCTAAGTCGATGCGGACGGAATTTTTTCGAGTAAACCAGAATGGAAATAGAACAGGGGATAAATTAAACGGCGAACATGAATCGAGCTTGTCTTCCGGTTACAGAGAAAGATCTCGTGATTATCAAGTGCAGCTCCATAAACGCGAAGGATAATAAACTAACGCTCGCGAAGCGACGTAAATCATTGGTTCCGTCCGAGCAAGCGTGCGTTCGGTTCGCCACGATCCTGGCTCGATTCGCGCGTGAAAGTAGACCATTTGCCAACAGCTTGTAGCGTAGAGACGCCGGTCCTTTGAGACCGAGGTCCTTTCGATGAAAATGAAACAGTTTCAGATAAGACAGAGATCTGTGTTGCGCGCGGCCAGAGAAATGTGACGCGAAAAGAATCGATGACATTATTCGTAGCTGATTCTTAGACTTATAAAAATCTGGAAATACGAAGGATACGAGGAAGAGGAATTTCCCAATTTTTCAACTTTCTGCAATTGTACGTTAACGGAGAAGATCGAAAGAAAGCGTTCCAACTGAAAATATTATGGAAAATCGTAAAATGGGAGGAATCGGTTCATCCGTCGTTTTTCCATCCAAAGTTTCCCTAAACTCGACGATATACGTATAATTTTTATAAAGTACGACGATGTACGTATACCTTTCCCTATGAGATGTTAGTCGTATAGTCGATAAAAATGAATTCAACGTAAATATTAATATCGTGCTTCTCGACGAAACTTAATTTTTCCGATCGTCTTTTCCAACAACCGATATCAATCGTTTCTGACTTACCGAAAAGATACAAGTTGCTCCTTAACCAACGACAAATTATACCTATACCCACGCGTGCAACTATCACAGAATTGTTGTACTGTTGTACAGAAAAGTACACCTCGAGAGCGGTTAAATTAGTGGTCGAATTAGTTAAGATATTTTAAAGTAAATGATCGTGTTCCCATATGTAAAATAGTGAAGAGTAACAGATGCAATGATCGGAGGAAAAGACACGTTAGACGCGCTTTTATACTCGTCGCGTTTCCAAGATCCAGAGACAGGAGGAGGTAGTCGAATAGTCGACACCATGACGAAATCAAACTTCGTTATTAAATTTTAACTGGTACCCCTCGATCATCGTAAACAATCGCCCACGTGAACAAGGCCGTCGCTTATAAATTTCTCGAGGCCATCGTACGAGTCACTTAAAACACGATGATATAAATTAAAAGACGTCCGTATCCCACCGATCGATCGCGAACACGGCCCGTTCCTTTTTCGGCTTTACACCATGCTTTATTGCCTCGACTTAGGGTACCACCGGTTACGTGTTAATTTAGAAACACTCTCCGTCGATGATTATACTCGTGCCGTTTTTACTCGAGCACGCGTAGATTCTTGATAGCAGCGAAGATTAAATATCGGAGATTTATGTTGTCGCTCGCAAGCGTCAAGAAATTTTAATTAACCTTTTATATTTATATCTTCTGGCCCAAGAGACGGAGAAAGTCTCGATGAAAGATCGATTTCCGATTTGTATTCAACGTCTACGTTTCGCGTTATGCGAGAATCCATCGTACATCACAGCTACCCGAGGCAACAAATTTCAATGTGAATCAATAAACTAAACTTCTCTCTCTCTCTTTCTCTAATCTTAACATTCGGCGCGATTTATCAAAAATCAATAAACTCGAAATACTATATATTTATAAACCCCGTATAAATTTCATCGACGTGGTCGGATATTTCGAATCTCAACGAGGACGCAGCTTCGTTTGTCCTTCGTAATATCTTCGGACATTAATAAGTACCCAGGAAAGAAACGCGATATACGCGCGTATACGCGCGACCTTGTATAACGCAGTGCGCAAATAGATCGAGGCTCGCTCTTCGAAATCAGCGTGCGTTGCGTCCTAATATGGACGCGATGCTCATTTCGCGTTCACAATTTACAGCA
>JACXIT010000091.1:112851-331522 GCA_014737525.1 Bombus difficillimus | reverse complement strand
CGCCGCCGCCGCCGCCGCCGCCGCCGCCGCCGTGGACGCCGACGAAACGATAAATTTCCCCGTTACCCTCTTCCGACGCTAAATAGATGTACGCGCTGCCGTCCTTTGACATAAACGCTCGAGCATAAATTCATCAGGCCCGGGACCGATCCACTCTCCTAACAGTCCTCCGCGTCGCCGCGTATACGATCCAACGTCCACTCACGGGGAAAACGACCTGTTGCTCGATAAATCGACGCCAGCCTCGTGAAGAACGATCCACGGGACGTTGGCTGACGTTACGACGCTCGCGAAGGTAATCTTCCTGTCAACGATGAACCGTAGTCGATTGTCATATCGTTGGATCGTATTTCAGATCCTACCTTTTTTCGTTTTATCTCTATCGCGTCCTTTAAGACGTTTTCCGACCAATTGTATTTTTCCATTGGCAATTTCTTACGTCCAAAGAGGAGGTAACGAAGAGTAGGTAAAACGTTAGATATACTTACGCCAGTATTATTTGGCGGTAATTAGTAAGAAAGCTGGATCGAGACCAACTTCCTGTGCTATCGTGTGTTTCTCTGGAAACTTTGTTCGCACGGTATACGTAAAATGAATAAAACGAAGAATATGTTGCTCGAAATATTTCGAAGAGCGCGACTTTTATTCGGGTAACTGGTACAATGGTTACGGGAAAAATTCGCACGAGTGAAAGCGAACATTTTATCGCTAATTATATGTGAAAGTCGTATGAATGAAAGCGGAGACCATAAACATTTCCAAACAAATGATAAAATTCTTTTTTAACGAGATTGTTCCGAAGAAAACAAGAAATTCGCGCTCGTTAACGTTCAAGGTCCCTATTCAGCAAACTATCGATCACGCGTTACTCTTGTTATATAATTATCCTTTCTTAACACTTTACCGATCGGCATACGCGCGTCCGACCGGCAGCTCAGGCGCAGATTCTCCCTGGCGCCGGCTCTGTTTCGGTTTAGACTCTGCAATACCATTCTTTTCGTTCGTCGCGAACGGTAAGTTTTCCAAATTGGTATAAAACTGTGGCAGCTTACGAAGCAACGCAACCGACGCGACTGAGCAAGGTACCTTAGTACTAAATAACAAATTACTGCCGCGATTAATGAAAAAGATTGTCGGCGACAAAAAGCCGATTAATAGGCTATCGGTCGGTATAGCGTTAACCGCGTTACAAATAGAAGACAGTATAAGTACGACAATAATAACCGGAATGCCTCTGCTTGATTAAAGAATTCTTCCGTTGCGATACCGATGACGAAAACAGGCCTTTACCCTCGTTTTGTTTCGTGCTAAACTGGATTTTATGAAACAATAAAATGAACGATTTTCCTATATCAAATAATTTAATCCGATATAATGTAATAATTTATCATCTGATACACTGATACACCAAAACGGATACTCCGACAAAGATCTCTCATAACCATACGATCTATAAAGAATTTCAGCACCCTCGGAAATGATAGAGACTCTCCTACGACATAATTCTGCGGACGTAATAAATTCATAGACGATCGATCACCGATGTAAAACAGAAACTGCGACCAAGATCCCCTATAGCAATGCGATCCATAAAGAATTTCAGCACCCTACGAGACGATAGAGTCTGCACCCTACGAGTCTGCGGATATAATAAATTAATAGATAATTGATCAGCAACGTAAAAGAGAAACTCCAACCAAGATCCCCTATGGCAACACGACCCACGAAGAGTTTCAGCACCCTCGAAAATAGTAGAGACTCTGCTACGTCTCTGCGGATATAATAAATTAATAGACGATCGATCACCGATGTAAAGGAGGAGAAGAACTCTAACCAAGATTCCCTGTAACAATACGGTGCATAAAGCATCTCAGCACCCTCGAAAATGATAGAGAATCTCCTAGTCCTCTGTAATCGCAATAAATTAAGCAGGCAATCGATCGCTGATAAATCGAAAGAAAAACTACGACGAAAGATCCTTTATAGGCATGCGAGAACCTGCGCGTTGCAAAATCACCGCCATAAAATGATATCAACCCGTGTCGAAATTACTGTGAAGCATCCCTTTCGCTCTTAAAAGTCGAAAAAGAACGTTCAGAAAAAAGGCACGTAAGAGAAAGAGAGAGAGAGAGAGAAAAGAAACGTTCGCATAGAACGCGTGCTACGGTAATTTATATGGAATACGTGAGCACGAATCCTCCGAAGCATTTTCGACTCGGCGCGGATGTCGCGTGCTACATAAATTGGATGCATCGAGACACGCGGGAACGAGCGGCAGATACCGATCTGCTCGTTGGCGTCTTATAAATCAACGAGCCGATCGGCAAGAGATACGGATCTCTGCCGCGTTATAACCCGTGACTACGAGTCGCTTGGCCGATCATGGCGCCCGGCGTGAACGCGTCCATTTTCCTCGTCCATCGGCCGTCAGAGCGACGAGGACCACGTCGAAGACAATAAGAGCATCGAGGGTAGATCACGAGCCGCATACCTTCGTGTAGTCGCCAGCACGCGATGTATTTCATCGGTCGGTTCGCGACGTGTTTCTTGACTCGCGTTCGCGCGTCACTTTCACGCGGAGAGGTAAAATGCAACTGGAGGATGATTTAATTTATCCGGTCGTTGATGTACGATTATGTTGGAAGGCATTTTTTAGACACAGTAGACGTGTATGTTTGTAGATATATCGTTTCATTATGTTGGAATCTTTACGCGTACGATGATCGACGCGAGAACGATTTACGTACTTTTCGATTCGACTATTTTTATCAGACGTTTTGCTTTATTAGCATTTTTTATCTCAATATTATTTTTTGATATCGTAGCGTTAACGCTGTAACAACGTAATATATCATCGTACAACCGAACCTAGCAAAATTATCGATTCGTTCTTTGTTCGATCGTTTTCGGTCACGTCCATAGAAGGGAATTTCTTAAAAGAATTGGCGGACACGAGAAGCAAATGGTTCTTCGATGAGTGCGATAACTTTCGAAGAAATTAACAAAAATTCCAAAATTAAAGTAAAATTGCGACAACGGACAAAGTTTAAAAATTCTAATCAAAATTCGATCGGTTGTAAGATATAATTTGTAGAAATGTTCTTAGGGACATAGGGAAGGATAAAAGATTTGTAAATCGAATGTGTTCAGATCAAAAATCTTTCGTCAATGACAAATTCGTAAGAAAATACGCGTAATAAATGTTTCGCATCAATCGGCCGAACCAGTTATTCTCCCGTTTCAATGACATAGTTTTTAATATCGATCTGATAAGCTGCTGCAAACAAGACACTGCGTAACATTCGCGTCAAAGCTAAAACTACGGTTTCAAACTGTACGTTGAATTTCCAGTTCGATAAAAACGAACAGCTGTAGCAAAAATTCGGAATAAATCGAGGCTAGCTTATGGAGGAAAGATTGTAAACAAATATATTGAATTTTATTGAAATGCTCTCGTGCTGTGTTTCGAGTAAGCATAAAATATATATACTCGTCTATCATGGAGAACACTTTTCTGCGTTATTATTAAACATGAATTATTCATACATTCGTTCCCGATAAATGTTTTCACTTTCATAAAGGATGTATCGCGTATTTTTATATGCTCGTTGACAACGCTTATATTCTACCCTGTCATACTATTTTACCATGAAGTTTTCTCGCCTGAAATTATTCCTTTGATATAACGTACCGGAAGATGCAATATAATCGACAAACGTACTATTAGGTGAACCATGAATTTTAATCTAGAAACATACATCGCACAGGTAATCGAAATATAATCCCCATAACGTAAATCCAAACTTGGTTATTCGTTTTATTTACACTTCGATTTACGCTTTGTAAGATTATTCCTACTCGAGAAATTGAACTGTCGGTATATTGTGCGTTCGTTTATCAGTCACCGAAAGTTTCCAATATTATACATTCGGTAGGTAGTACTCGAAAGCACAATAATTTCCACCCGTCTGTCAACCGAATTCCATGCTGGGTAAAAATAAATAATTTACGTCGACTTTTTAAAATTGGGTTACATATAAAACTAGCGCTTAAACTTGTCTGAACGTAAGGCAAACGTTGTATTGTTCAAATTCTAAAGGTTCCTCTTTGTTCTAGTTTAATCCTTGTACCCTCGTTGTACCCTTGTTACCATCCCGGTAAACGATATAATCCGCAAGGTAGAAAACAAAGTGACTACCTTTTCTTTCGCTAAGTACGTATCCTATAATTATCTCGGAATGGGAGAAAACAAACGTGTTTGGCTATTAAGGGTTCTTGTTCCGGAACAATTTCGATCGTGAAACAAAAACCGGTGCAGCGATCTTTGCTTTCAACGTAACTGTCAGGACAACGTGGATCGATCGGAATCAGCGGCAAAAATCACGTCAAATGACTGGAAGATACGTGTCACGTAGCGCATACCTCTGTTCGCTTTCACGATGCACATGAACGCGTGACCGTGAATTATGATTCGACGGACGTAACAAACATCGATCGATGTTTTCGCGCGATTACGCTTTTAGAAAGATTCGTCGTAATTATAATCGGATCTTTTGAACTTCGCGTCTTGCCAACGCAATGATATACTTTGTATTTACGTTACATCATATACATTGTATAGAATACAAACGATACGTGGCCAAAGTTACAAATTTATCGCCGGCAGTCTCTACGTCTGCGAACAGTAATAGATTCACGTACGAGTAATTTGTAACGTTTCTAGGGTTTGAAATCGTTATCGATGGAATGGAACGAAAGGATTCCATTTACGAAAAATAAGTTAACGCTAAGGATGTTCGCGACTAGCGCGCAAGTCTGCAAACGGACATTTCGTAATATGGTTAAAATTGTTAGCGAGGGAACGAATAAAGAACATTGCCAAAGAATGTCTGGAAACTTTTTCATTGACGAAAAAGGATAAATATCTATGAAACTAGTTCATCCAAGTTGAAAAAATCGAGTCTACCTCGTCGTTGCATCAGGGCAATAAAAATTAAGCGAAACCCTTAATCGAGTAATCAAAGCCGCGATATTCGATGCATCGTGAAGATCGCTTCGTCAAACTCCGTAAAATCGCCTGCGGATCCATCGGATGGCTCTTTATTTCGCGCGATAATTAGGCGTCGGTGTAAAAGGCGAACCTGACGTTCGAATTAAAGTTGGCCGAGGTTGATGGCTGCCAAGCGAGCGCAAAATCAACTTGGACGCGGGACGGTATCGCGTAGGTGTTTGAAACGAGGAGCGACCGAGCTGAGGCGAAACGAAAGGGGGGAAAAAAAGAGGCAACATCGAGAGAAGAAAGGAACGCGGCGGTAACTCATTCAGCATGGCAAACGAGCTGAAAGAGCTCCGCGGGTAATTAATTGTGCTAGCGCTTTACGCGACCCTACGTGTGTCGGAAAGCTGTAAATTAGCGTGACGGAAACGCCAGGGGACAGTGTGGGCTTGCGCCGTTGATGTATCGTGCTTGTCGACGAAATGAAGTAGATCGGATCGCGCGACGTGGATTAAAACGTGCGCCACGCGGACGAATTGGGCAAAAATACAGGCTCGCGCTTAGTAAATGCCATCTTCAGATCGCGCAACGAAGAACGTAGGTCTTCTTCGCGAATGTAAAACGAAGTAAAAGTCGAATCTTTTTAGTCGAGTTAAAGACTGCGAATATTTACGCGTTTGTGGAAAATTTGATGAACCCGTATAATATGCGAGAGTACATAAAACGTTCAAAGCGAAATACTCGTTGTCGTATTTAGCGGATAAAACGAATCTCTTAGATTCTAGTTCTTTAAACGCATTCGTGCAAATATGGATTTGCATAGCCATTCGCAGCCAAGTTGTTGGAAACGATAGAATTCTATTTGCACGAAGTAGGACAATTAAAATAAAACTGGAAAATACTAGGAATTCTGCGCAGAATAATTTCGCTCTGTAACTGTATCTATTCGTGAAACGTTGGAAAATAGGATTTATAGAAAAAAAAGTAGAGTCTACGTTGAAGGATTCAACGCCAGTCTTTCCAACAAAAGTTGGAAACGTTTGGAACGTTTTATCGAAAGATTGCCAAACGCCCCTCGAACGAACAAAAGAGTAAGTCCAGGTGCAGCTGGACAGACAATTAACGCTTTCTTTCAAAAACAGCTTGCTCTTCTTTGTATTGTTCCGAGGATGGTACCGTCTATCGTAACTCTATCTGTCAGGCGTTCTTACCACGTTTTTACGTATAGCTGGAAATCCCTATACACGTTTCCTACCTATCGTGCAAACTGGACAGACTGGACTGCTTCGATGCTGGATCTAACAGGAAATTTCTCACTGATCTATTTCAGGAAGCAGGGAAGCAGCTTTCACGTACGCAATAAGTTCAGCGGGTGTAACGTACGCCGTGACCGCAGCTTGCAGCAGAGGCAACATCACCGCTTGCGGTTGTGAACCGACCGTAAGGTAAACTCGTTGTCGTTGCTTTTACGTTTTCTTTCCGCCGGCTAACGCCGGTTATCGAAGCGGCTATGTATGTACTTGAAAGTATATTCGAAGGTCGTTCTAGTTTCTGTATCACGTAAGATTACGATTCTATGGGAGGGTCGATAAGAGATCGTTGGATGATATCAGTTCGCAAAAACGGTACAACATTTTCAAACGACCTGATAACGTCTGATTAAGAATCGAATTTCTTCGAATAGAAACACAAAAGTTACATACATCGATAAAGTAATAGCTTCCTCGTAAAAATTTCACGCCGAACGACGCGGAAATTTTTCGACGTGCGCTTACCCAATTTCCAATTTAATGAAACGCTTCTTCGTCAAAGTTCGGTAATTGTTCTTTTTACAGGACGAGAAAGGAGTTGCCGGCAAATGGCTGGGAATGGGGCGGTTGCAGCGCGGACGTCACCTACGGGATGAGGTAAGGATCATTAACCCGATCCGTAATGAATTCGTAGTCGGTTCCCTTTGCACGTGTCACGTGCGTGTAAAACCTCTATGACGCTGTACGTCACGACAGTTGTTATACACGCATGGATTTTAATATTATAATTTAATGTTAGGTTCGCGCGTAGGTTTCTGGACGCGAGGGAAGTCGAGGGTGACGCGAGGAGCCTGATGAACCTTCATAACAATAAAGCAGGACGGAAGGTGAGTAACGCCAGTCACCCGTTAATGATTCATTCCTTTTAACGCGCAAAATGTAACAGAAATTTTGTTAAACCAACGTGTCCACATATCCGTTCGCTATCTTATCGCGAATTATTTTCCACAAATATTAATTTAAAAGTTTGTTATACCTCGCCCAAATTACGTATAATATTCTCACATCGATCGTATCGTTTATACACAGACCGTAGAAAAACGTGGATATACGTTCGTTATACGATATTTATCACAGAGAATGTACAGAGGACGATTTTAAATATCGAGGGAGAGAATGAAAGAAGTTCGCTTAGAAAAATGTCAACCGATCGTACACACATATGNTTTGGCGTAAAATTAAATTTTCTATTTATAACTTGAAAAATTGCCTTTATATTTATATATTTTTCGAGACGTTGTGTATCTCTCTCGCTATTCGAAGATATCATACGATCGTAAGAATTGTAATTATTAACCTAGATTGTGAAATTTTTAACAAAGAAAGTATGATAAATACCTTTCAGCGAACAAACTGCCTCCATATCGATACCTTCGAAGTCGGCTACCTGTGTAAACTCTATACGAATCAGATAGAAAAGTTGTGTTGCATTTCGTTATTGTCTTGTCGACTTAGAATAGAGCCAGGTTTAATATTCCATGCTAGAATTGGAATCCCTAACAATATTTTGAATCGAATCGTAAATCAACTATTTTGGACAATAATTGGTATGAGAGAATAGGAGTAAATAAATCAGGATTAAGGATCGGTAAATGCTGTCACTTGGAAATAACCCAATTACTTCGTACGTGCAATTTATGGGGGGTCTTCTATAACAGGCAAATCGTTTCAGAATACGAAATAACGCGCACTCCTTCTAATCCGTCTGTCCCTTAAACAGTGCTTCGTACAGCAAACAAATTAACAGCTACTTAGACTTTACCTGCCTGTAAATTGCGGGGTCCCATAAAAGTCTTAATCCAAGTGGTAGGTAACAAACAGAGGACAAAATGGCAACTATATAAACTCGGCAACTAGCACGGAGAAGTCATTCTCTATTCGAATATCGAGCAGAACGTTTGAAAGTTCATCGCGTTTAGAAGCGCATCAACTTTGAAAAATTTTCCAAGTTCTTCACGTTTGGAAGCGCATCAGCTTTGAAATATTTTCCAAGTTCTTCACGTTTGGAAGTGCATCAATTTTGAAAAATTTTCGAAGTTCTTCACGTTTGGAAGCGCATTAACTTTGAAATATTTTCCAAGTTCTTCACGTTTGGAAGTGCATCAATTTTGAAAAATTTTCCAAGTTCTTCACGTTTGGAAGCGCATCAACTTTGAAATATTTTCCAAGTTCTTCACGTTTGGAAGTGCATCAATTTTGAAATATTTTCCAAGTTCTTCACGTTTGGAAGTGCATCAACTTTGAAATATTTTCCAAGTTCTTCACGTTTGGAAGTGCATCAATTTTGAAATATTTTCCAAGTTCTTCACGTTTGGAAGTGCATCAACTTTGAAATATTTTCCAAGTTCTTCACGTTTGGAAGTGCATCAATTTTGAAAAATTGTCCAAGTTCTTCACGTTTGGAAGCGCATCAGCTTTGAAAAATATTCCGAGTTCTTCGCGTTTGAAAGCGCAACAATTTTGAAAAATTTTCCAAGTTCTCCACGTTTAGAAGTACTTCGAGTTCGAAAGTTCTTCACGTTTGGAAGTGCTTCGCGATTGGAAGCGTCCTTATACATCTTCATCACCCTTGCAGCAGTAAGTATTTTATTTCCTTTCATTCGTTTCCTCCACTGATTTTTCAAACAATTCGTAAATTTTATTTTTTATTTGTGTATTTATTTTTTCCAGATCATGCCTTACAACGAAGTGGTGTCAGAATGTCGACTTGGATATAACAACTTACATGTCGTATCAACACCTCCTGAAGATCTACCATCGAATTACGTGACGGTGGAATATACTTGCCCGTGTGGTGAATTCACTACGCAGTTTGCCCTGCATCGTTTCCTTTTATACCATATGATGGGAACAACAGGAAGACTGATGAGCAACCATGAATCACGTCCATATCTCCGGCTGCTCACCGCTTTGCAAGCAGAGGCAACTTTGACGGTTCGCGAAAGACCGACTGAAGATGAAGATGAGGATCAAGATAAAGAATCTGCAGACCGATGAATTAATTCGACTTGGAAACTATTTTGTTAAACCATAACTAATATTTTGACATTTTAATTCTGTTACAATACGTTTGTTCAATTAATTTTTTGCGAGAAAGATAGTTTAATGCTATATTGTACGTACAAATTTTCTTCAATTCCTATTAACTAATTAAAATTTTTTTACATATTACTAAAGATTATATAAAACATTTTATAAAATATACGTATATATAGTAGTCCTGAATCTTCAAATGTTTATTAATCTCTTAGATGTTGTGCATAAAATCTCATCTCAAAATGCTCATCACGCATAAGTTGTATCGCACTTTATAGTAAATAAATGTAATGCTTCTACTCAAAAGACAGACTCTAAATTTACTTTATCGCTTCAATTTCAATTTATCATATACCTTGTCATACCTATCACATACCTTCTTTAACAACTTTTGCGCTTCCTGTTTAGCATCTCGATCATCTTCGTTCTTTGCAGGATATTCAAGGGCCATTTTTAAATATTTCACAGCTAGCTCTTTTTGATTTAATTTTAAGTAGGTTTTGCCCAACATTAATAAATTTTGACTACAGAAATTGGGATCAATTTCCTCTGCGGTTTCAAAATATTTTAGAACTTAGAGTAGAAAGTAGGAATAAATATGTTTATTGTAGACCATGTGATCTAGCATATCAAAAAAGTATTAGGGATTTTGTAGAGAAATTTAAGAAAGGTATATACCATATAATATGTTAGAGTATAAAACGAATTGAAATAACATTGCTTCAATATATGTATAAAGTGAATAATTACTAATATTAACTATTAAATATATTTAGTTCATGTATTTTTGAATACTAAATAAAAAGAAATTCTTCCTGAACTAATTATATCTAAATCAATAGGTCTATAGCATAATTTGTATTATCTGTTTCCATTGTAGAACACGAGAAACTTCACGTTCTTATAAATGATGCAGGAGTAATGAGATGTCCTAAGATGTATACCCAAGAAGGGATTGAATTGCAATTTGATGCGAATCATATAGGACACTTTTTACTAACAAATTTATCGTTAGACGCTTTAAAAGATTCTGCACCATCGAGGATTGTAAATGTTTCAAGTAATGCGCGCAAGCGTGGCAAAATTAAATTCGACGATTTGAATAATGACAGAACCTATGAGCCTGGCGAAGCATATGCACAGAGCAAACCAGCTAATATTCTATTTACGAAGGAATTGGCAAATAAATTGAAAGGTTTTGTCATTTTGACAGAAAATAAAATTATTTTTGAATAAACAGTACAATCGATAAAGCATTATTTTTTATTTCAGATAGGAACTGGTGTTACAGCGAATGCCGTCCATCCTGGTATAGTACGAACAGAAATAATGCGATATATGGGAATTTATCAAAACTTTTTAGGTAGATTGGCTGTAGATACGCTTACATGATTATTTATTAAGACACCTATAAAGGGAGCGCAATCTGTTTTATTTGCTGCATTAGATCCGCCTTTGGATGATGTAACTGGAGAATATTTCATGTAAGGTTCAGTAAAATTTTATCAAATTTGAATATAACAGAACCAATATATAATACTATAGTAAAATACAATGTTATATATTCTTGTTATAGTAATAATAAAGTAGCAGAAGTTTCGAATGAAGCAAAAAAATTACGCGTAATATTCTCAAATCGATCGTATAGTTTATACACAGACCGTAGAAAAACGTGGATATACGTTCGTTATACCATATTTATCACAGAGAATGTATAGAGGACGATTTTAAATACCGAGGAAGAGAATGAAAGAAATTCGTGTAGAAAAATGTCAACCGGTCGTACATACATATATTTGGCGTAAAATTAAATTTTCTATTTATAACTTGAAAAATTGCCTTTATATTTATATATTTTTCGAGACGTTGTGTATCTCTCTCGCTATTCGAAGATATCATACGATCGTAAGAATTGTAATTATTAACCTAGATTGTGAAATTTTTAACAAAGGAAGATGCCGTATGATAAATACCCTTCAGCGAAAAAACTGCCTCCATATCGATACCTTCGAAGTCGGCAACCTGTGTAAACTCTGTACGAACCAGGTAGAAAAGTTGTGTTGCATTTCGTTATTGTCTCGTCGACTATGTTGCATGAATACATAGAATTAATACGCGGTTAGTGCATGGCAAAAATACAAATTTTCTGCGAAAATATAGAAAGCGATTCGTTAAGGATAGGTTAACATTCTTTTACGTAGTTACTAAATTATTAGCGACGATGGAAATAATGTTACGCTTTCAATGATAATTTACGTTTTTTAATATTTGATATCGATATCGGAAATTAAATTGCAGAACAACTCTTGCAGATACGGGTTGAATCTTTTTGTACGTTCGGTTAGCAAATCTAACATTTTCTTACGGCGCAATTGTTTGAAACCAGAAATTATGTTTGGAAAAGGATAAGACTGAAAATATTTGTGAATTTCTATCTATGCCGATTGTAAACGTGTTTTCAAAAACAATAGTAAATAGGATAATATACGTGTCTTAACGGGTAAAAAGGGATCCTAATCCTACTACCTGCGTATTTTGACAAACAAAAGGTGCGGATCTGTTGTAATAGCTATAATGAAACTTCTTATGGCTTTTACGAAGCGCATGAAAATAAATGTTCGAATGTAGCATAATAATTCGTAAACCACTTATCGTTTCTTACTGTTCTCGTAGAGTCAAGATACGTTGCATTCAACTTCGGCTGAAATAGTGCCGATCTTGGGGAACGACGCGAAAACTCAGGGGAAACCAAACGACGTTGGAAAGACTCGACACGATCGACAACCCCCAAAGAAAACAACGAAACCAAGGAGGCCACACTTGGTATTGAAAAGGACAAAGTCGAGCGGGGGTTCAAGCGTGGGACAAAAGAGGATTCCAAAGAGAAGCGACCTAGTGTTTTTACAGCCCTCGCCTAATTACTGTGAGCCGGATTTAGCGCAAGGTAGTCTAGGAACCCAAGGCAGATATTGCAATCGTACTAGCAAAGGTGATATTCGACTTTCTATCCTTTTATTGCAGGCTATTTAACGAAAAGCTTCGTAGCTTGCGATATCTTAAATTTAGACGATCGTAAAAGCGATTAACGTTTCAGGTACGGACGGATGCGATCTAATGTGCTGTGGTCGCGGCTACAACACACATCAGTTCACAAGAACGTGGCAATGCAGATGCAAATTTCACTGGTGTTGCCGCGTGCATTGTGAAACGTGCACAGAGCGTACCGAGGAGTACACGTGCAAATAAACGTATTTCGAACGTAAAGGCGATTTTAACCATGTAAATATATGTAGTAGACATAACAAATGGCGACGAGAGTTTCTCTACATCGATAATATCCGCGAACTTTGTTGCATTTCGTCAGAAATTATTCAACATCGACATCAAGATGCTGTTCCTGTAAAGTTAACCAGCATAATAACGACAATCGACAGAGCGTTCCTTTTTCTGCTTAATTTAATCGACTTGTATGCTTCAGACGACGATAAATACACGGTCAAGTTCAATTTTTCTAAAGCTCTCGTTATTTATCGTGATAGTCGATAGTACGTAATTGTAGAGACGATATTCAGTCTGTATATTCGTGATAATAAGCGATAAAATGCGAAAGGTGAATGGCCAACTGTCGAACGTTTAATAAGGGGATGATAGTTTTGAGAAATTCGAAGAGCATGAGTTACCCGTTTTGGAACGATATAAAAGAAACTGAATGAACCGATTTGATAATATTAATTATACGCGAATCATTAAGATAACTTCGATTATTTGTCCAACAACTTATTCAAGCATACGCGCTGAAAATTGAAATAATATGTTGAAAATAATCATAGGATTGAAATAAAAAGGAATAGAAATATCTTAAGCAATAGAAAAGAATAAAGATCTAGTTTATTTTATATGAAAATTTATTGTTAAAAGATTTAAATAATTAATGAATCCGAGAGCATTGAAATTGAAATTCAATTTTCGATACTCGCATTCATCAATTACCGTCGTTATTTTCTACAACTTAATTCCATAAGCAAAACCTGTATTAATGTACGTTCCTAATAAACATCGAATAATATCGTCTTTATATTTACCGACAATGAATCGTTCTTTCAAGTAGAAGGAAAACGGAGACTATTAATGCTTTTGAATTATATAGCTACCTCTTGTCCGCTCCCTGAATCTGCCTAAAAGGATTTCACGGCTCATTATTGACTCATCGTTACCCTCCGCCAAATACCAACAACAAGGAGCTGTCCCTTGATGATAAAATATATATAATGTAATCTTCGGGATAGCTCAAGCGACAACTATATCGATCAAATACTTCACTGCTGCACGTATTATATACTTGATACGACGACTGTGTAATTAATTAATTAATGCACAAGAAATAATAAAGCGATGGTAGACGTATCGTTCGATGTTTCAGTATATAATTCTGTATAAAGTATATTATTCGNTACGAATATATTTATGCGATATATGCACTTCGAATAATTCGTAATTATAATATTAGCGAACTCCTATAAATGTAAACATGGAATATAAACTACCGCCGGAAACGATTATTGCTCTAATAGCCCAGTGGTGATGACCATGTAACCCATATAGAAGTAACACATAAATTATTATTTATTAAAGTGCGTAAATTAAAAAAAAAAGCAATGTATTCGCTTCCTACTCGAAGACTAATAATAAATTAGAATCGCATTTTTCTCCAACTCATTTGTAATTGTTTATCCTCTGACGCAATGTCGAACTTTACATAATCAAAAAGAAGGTGTCAAAGGAAGACCTGAGGCGAGCATAGCGCGCACTCCTTCTAATCCGTCTGTCCCTTAAACAGTGCTTCATACAGCAAACAAATTAAAAGCTACTTAGACTTTACCTGCCTGCTAATTGCGGGGTCCCATAAAAGTCTTAATCTAGGTGGTAGGTAACAAACAAAGGACAAAATGGCAACTATATAAACTCGGCAACTAGCACGGAAAAGTCATTCTCTATTCGAATATCGAGCAGAACGTTTGAAAGTTCATCACGTTTGGAAGCGCGTCAATTTTGAAAAATTTTCCAAGTTCTTCACGTTTGGAAGCGCGTCAATTTTGAAAAATTTTCCAAGTTCTTCACGTTTGGAAGTACTTCGAGTTCGAAAGGTCTTCACGTTTGGAAGTGCTTCGCGATTAGAAGCGTCCTTATACATCTTCATCACACTTGCAGCAGTAAGTATTTTATTTCCTTTCAATCGTTTCCACCATTGATTTTTCAAACAATTCGTAAATTTTTTTTTTATTTGTGTATTTATTTTTTCCAGATCATGCCTCATAGCGAAGTGGATGCAGAATGTCGACTTGAATATCACGACTTGTATATCATACAATCACCTGAGGAAAACACACCACCGGGTTACGTTACGGTCGAATTTACTTCCCCGTGTGGTCAATTCACTACTAAGTTTGCCCTGCATCGTTTCTTTTTGTACCATCTGATGGGAAGAACGGGAAGAATGGTAACCGGCCCGGGAGCATATCGATACCTCCGGCTGATCTCCACTTTGCAAGCAAAGGGAATTCTCGCGACTCGCCAAAGAGCGACTGAAGGCGAAGATCAAGATGAAGATCAAGATGAAGATCAACATGAAGAATCTCCTGACCGATGAATTAATACGACTTGGAAACTGCTTTGTTAAACCATAACTAATATTTTGACATTTTAATTCTGTTACAATACATTTGTTTAATTAGTTTTTGCGAGAAGGATAGTTTAATGACATACATATTGTACGTACGAATTTTCTTCAATTGCTATTAACTAATTAAAATCTTTTTACATATTACTAAAGATTATGTAGAACATTTTATAAAATATACGTGTATATAGTAGTCCTGAATCTTCAAATGGTTATTAATCTCTTAGATATTGTGTATAAAATCTCATCTCAAAATGCTCATCACGCATAAGTTGTATCGTACTTTCTTGTAGATAAATTTTATGCTTCTACTCAAAAGATAAACTCTAAATTTACTTTGTCCCTTCAATTCCAATTTACCATATACCTAGTCATACCTATCGTATACCTTCTTTAACAACTTTTGCGCTTCCTGTTTAGCATCTCGATCATCTTCGTTCTTTGCAGGATATTCAAGGGCCATTTTTAAATATTTCAGAGCTAGCTCTTTTTGATTTAATTTTAAGTAGGTTTTGCCCAACATTAATAAATTTTGACTATAGAAATTGGGATCAATTTCCTCTGCGGTTTCAAAATATTTTAGAGCTTCCTCGAATGATGAAGATGGTGGTTCTCCAAATATTACAGATGCAATTTTTCTTTGATACCATGTTAAATCGGCAACTTGATAGCACCAAGTACCAAGCATGTACATAAGTGTTGGTTCTTTCGGATTTAGTTCCATTGCTCTCTGCGATATTAAACATATTCGATACAATTGCTTGACATTGCGTGTCAGGGAATGAAATATTTAGAAGTATATATATATATATATATTAATATATTATCATGAAATATACCAGCATATGTTTCTTAATATTATATGACTCTTTTATTTGTGCTTTTACTCCTTCATAAAGAGTCTTAGAATTAAGAAGAATCGATGCCCATTTGTGTGCTGCCCAATTATCCTCTTTTATTTCAAGTGCTTTAAGTATTAAATCATAAGCTTCGAAAATTAATTTCTTTCCATCTACTTCGCTCACAGTTTTAGACAATTTATACATTGCTCTACACAAACGCCATATAATTTCAATATCACCGCTATCCTATAAAAATGTTCAGTTTTGTTATCTACATTTATAAATGATATTATACATAATGTAATTACTTTATAATTTATTAGAAGGTTATGTATTTCCTGGTATTGTTCTTGTTCGTACAATGCATCAGCTTTTGCTATTAGAACTTCTTTTGCAGTTATCACTGTTTCATTATCACCCTTCTTCTTTGTAAGGCTCCAAATACCCATAGCAGTGAACGACGATACGGTGCATAATTTCGTCNATTAATAGTAACATTACACTTACAATTTGCAAGCAGTCAGATTATCAAGTTAAAGCTAACATCGATCGAAAATAGAAAATTTCTCTGGTTGCAATGAAGTTTAAAAATCTTATGCAATAATAGAAAAGTATTAAAAAATAAAATCGTGCTTAGATATAATTCCAAACCTTTCGTGAGGATCGAAATCTTCTATGAATAAGCGCTCTTTGTAATACTTTTATATCTCTGATAACGAATAAAGCTCTCCGTAACGACATATTAAATCGTAGTATTTACAGAAAAAAATAAAGAATTTGGACAATATACAACGTGTTCAGATTTGATTAATTATTACAGATGTAATTCTGACAGCAAAATTAAAAAATTCCACGTCGGATGAGAATCGAATAAAGTACACAAGCATTAACAGACATTGACAGATATCGATACTGAGAACTCGATATTTTCAATTCGATTTATCGTAAATATGTGTGCGCGCATGTGCGCAAGCATGAGTACGTGCGTGTGTGTGTCTAGCTTTATTTTCTGTTACTGCCTGATACGATCAAATACGTGCGTGTAAATTATTACAAATTCAGTTTTGCCGTTTACATTGAGATACACGTGCGTGTGTACATTGTACATATCACGTGAAATAAAAAATAAATCGTACAATGTTTTATTAAATTATTGATAATTAACCCTATTATTTCTAAAAAATTGCCGTTAATTATTGTTGCAGTTTTATTTATTTAGAAAAATGTTTGCGGCTGTTTCAAAACCTTTTTATATATATTCAGCCGGTATAACCATCATCGGTGGAGGTTACATACTTAGGTAATGTCTCTATATTTTGCAAAGAGATTATTCTTTTAAACCGCGTATTTATTATAGCATGATATGATTGCTCATTCTTTGTTTATTCGTAAAATATAAATCAATATGTGAGTGATCCTATTTAAACGTGAAATTATATTTTACTTTACTTATTATTCATCTCTTTGTTTTGCAGAGATTATCTTAGCGGAGAATTATATAAGAACGATAAAAAGTTAACTGACAAAGTAATTATTGTAACAGGAGCAAATACTGGAATTGGTAAAGAAATAGCTCGTGATTTAGCTAAACGGGAGGCTAAAGTTATAATGGCTTGTAGAGATATGGAAAAATGTGAAAATGTATTTTAAAAAAATGATTTATATCATATTAAGAGTAATATTGAAATGTGAGATATAAAATTAATGATTATCTTTTTAGACACGCCGTGACATAGTAATAGAAAGTAGGAATAAATATGTTTATTGTAGACCATGTGATCTAGCATCTCAAAAAAGTATTAGGGATTTTGTAGAGCAATTCAAGAAAGGTATATGCCATATAATATGTTAGAGTATAAAATGAATTGAAATAACATAGATTCATTATATGTATAAAGTGAATAACTACTAATATTAACTATTAAATATATTTAGTTCATCTATTTTTGAATACTAAATTAGAAAGAAATTCTTCCTGAACTAATTATATCTAAATCAATAGGTCTATAGCATAATTTGTATTATCTGTTTCCATTGTAGAACACAAGAAGCTTCACATTCTTATAAATAATGCAGGAGTAATGAGATGTCCTAAGATGTATACCCAAGAAGGGATTGAATTGCAATTTGGTGTGAATCATATAGGACACTTTTTACTAACAAATTTATTGTTAGACGCTTTAAAAGATTCTGCACCATCGAGGATTGTAAATGTTACAAGTAGTGCGCACAAGCGTGGCAAAATTAAATTCGACGATTTGAATAATGACAGAACCTATGAGCCTGGCGAAGCATATGCACAGAGCAAATTAGCTAATATTCTATTTACGAAGGAATTGGCAAATAGATTGAAAGGTTTTGTCATTTTAGCAGAAAATAAAATTATTTTTGAATAAATAATACAATCGATAAAGCATTATTTTTTATTTCATATAGGAACTGGTGTTACAGTGAATGCTGTCCATCCTGGTATAGTACGAACAGAAATAATGCGATATATGGGAATTTATCAAAACTTTTTAGGTAGATTGACTGTAGATACGCTTACATGGTTATTTATTAAGACACCTATAAAGGGAGCGCGATCTGTTTTATTTGCTGCATTAGATTCGTCTTTGGATGATGTAACTGGAGAATATTTCATGTAAGTTTCAGTAAAATTTTATCAAATTTGAATATAACAAACCCAATATATAATACTATGCTAAAACATAATGTTATATATTCTTGTTATAGTAATAATAAAGTAGCGGAAGTTTCGAATGAAGCAAAAAATGATAGAGTTGTAAAATGGCTATGGACAGTCAGTGAGAAATGGACTAAATTGGATTCTGTATAAAGTAGTGTAAATATAAGAAATTTTGTTAAAATTAATACTGGTAAGATCGTTTTCCTTCATTGTCTAAATGATGCCAAAAAAAGTTATGACAATTACTTAATAGAGATATTATTTAGGCCACACTATTAATAAACGAAATCTCGATCGGATATTTTTCGTATTAATCCTGCTGTGGCCCTTGAATTTGTATACTTTAATCTTATATTCATGTCAACAAACAAGAATACTTTTATGTATGAAATTAATACGAAAAATCGTATATCAATAGGAATTGTTTTATACTTTTCTTAAACTTGAAACATCTCTTAGTGATAGAAATACACACGGTTGGATCGAAAGCGACCGCTATTTTATCGATAGAGTAATAGCTTCGTCCATTGCCTCGTTTATACGTTATCATCATTCATTAAATCAGACTAATTCGATGTTTCATTTCTAAAGGTAATTAAAGGCTTAGTAAGGTTTGTATTCTTTCTTGTGATCTTATCGTTGGCTAAGAATAGGGTAGCTGTAACTTGTCTGTGATTTTACTCTATGCTGAAACGATAATATTGGGAATGACACTAATATGGTAATAAGACTTCAGTGCCCTCTAGACGTAAGACAGAAAACTGCATTAGGTGATAGGTCTATTCCGCACCTTGTCTGTACTACATTCCATGCTTAATTTGTTCAAGTCGTTACACGATGGATGTATAACATCGAGATTGCTTCGCATTCTCTCCTCGTTCCTCGTTGATTTCATTATTTTTGTTTATTTTTTAGTTGATTTAAAAATGTTATAGGTTTTTGTTCATTCCTTAGAAGTGGTGGAGTGTCGGTATAGAGGTGACTTTTGAATCGAAAATGAAGAACGTAAGAGTCAAAGCGAGGTAATTGTTGCCTTACGTTCTGATGAACTCGAGCTAATTATACTTGTTGCTTCTGCTACTCGAAACTATATTGCACTTTTTATCTTTCCCTCTTTGTAATATCGTGCTGTGTTTCCCATTGACTAAAAAACCCTTATTGACCGAGTGATTAAAACATTTCGTCAATGTTATTTTCTAATTTCCAGAGTAATAATGTTACATTTAACCTAGAAGAGTATTGATTTTTCTTCTCCACTTACTGTTCATAATAGGTGCCACGAATTTGTTCATTCACATGGGCTCAAACGTGAATACGTTTTATTTTCTTACAATGTTATATAGTTGTTCATATAATTTCATTCTAAAAATACCTAGCTTTTTAAAACTTTCGAGTATATTAAAAAAGATTGGAAGTATTTATTGGAAGATATAGTTTATTTAGCGTTATTGTAATATTTATTTTCAGACAATGTTTGGAGAGATTTGGAGATCAAGGAGGATATTTTGACGTTGTGGTCAGACCAATGTTGCAACAGGGACACGAAGGAGAATTATGCGGATGGTTAAAAGAAATGAGTTTAATTAGAACTGTTTCTACCTGTCCACATCCTGATTGTAAAGGCAGGAGTTTAGCTTGGAATCAAGCAAGAATTGTAGATAAATATAGTTGGTCGTGTCCCAATTGTACAAGGAAACAGTCTATTAGAGAAAATTCTTTTTTTGTTGGAGTCAAATGTGACCTGAAAATGTGCCTTCAACTGATATTAGGATGGTGTCAAATGATACCTAGTGAACTTACTGCCAATTATCTAGGTAGGTCTTATTGAAACTGTATGCAGAGCACAAAGTTTTATATATAGTTTATTTTCAGAAATAAAGAAACACGTAGTTAAGAAAGTATATGAAAGATGTGATGAGGTTTCTGAAAATTATGTAGCGAGTCATCCAGAGGACTGGGTTCTAGGAGGTCAAAGTGCAATATTAATTGTGGATGAATTTCCTAATGGCTACATGACTGAGAGTCCTTCTGATATAACTACTGCTAAGAAACGCAACAATAATTCTCATACCATATTGTGCATAGCAGAAACAAATACAATACCAACTAGAATGTGGCTTCACATGATTGAAGCATTTCCAGAGGTACTGGTTTTATCTGAATTTTTAAGAGATTGACATTGTATAATTGAATTCCTTTTTTCTTTGTAATATTATATTTCATTCTAGCCAGTAAAAGTAGATAAATCACAAGGTGATGTTGACAAATGCAAAATGGTTAAAGAAGCTTTAAAAGAAATTGCAAAGCACAGTGCTCCTGGCAGCTATATTGTAGCGAATAATCGAGCTCGTTGTTGCAATTTTGAATCGTTGCAAGAATTAAAACAGTATAAGATAATTAGTGTGGAACAACTCCAAAAGTTCGACCCACCAGGAAAAAATAAACTTCTTAATAATTTAGGTATGTGTATGTTATTTTTTTGTATTATTAAGCATTTCATTGGTAACATATTGAATTAAATGTTAAGAAACGATTTGGCAATGTGGCGTCGAGATTTGTGAAGAAATTCAAGAAACAACACATACTCTAGGACAGCGTATAATAGCGAAGCATTTATGGAGGCAAAGATTCGGTACGTCTCCTTCTACCGCATTTCAATATATGCTTAATCATATTGCAGAATATTATCGTTTTGTGTAAGCTGACTCGTTACAGTATTCCCGTTAACTTTTAGCGTATTTTTCTATAAAAAGCAATGTCATATGCTACCGAATAATTTCATTTTTAACGGTATGATTTCGTAAAATAACACTCCAAAACGACTTAGAACATCGTAATCAATCGAATCAACGCCTTGCATCCTTCTAAATGCGCAAATTGCACAAATGGCCTTGCTAGAATTAAAAAAGAATATACATATATATTATAACAAATACCTTCGTAAAAGAGGATGTCACGACCTAACGTTTCACCGAAACACGCACTTTGTGTCTTCCAAATATCAAAACATTAATCATTTTTAAACTTGAATATATATGATAATCGTTGATTAGTTAGAGTTAAAACATTATAAGAGATGATCTTGAATCTGTTAATGCACACTTTAAACATACTTTTCCCTTTATATCGTCAATTTTTCTATGAATTTAGATCAACGAAGTAATTATTGAAAGACTGATGGTGATATTGATATTATTATAATATCAAAACTACTAATAAATCAAAACAAAATTAAAACATTTCATTGAAATTTTTAATTATTATAGTGGTTTCAAATACTCAAAACAATTTGATAATATTGAATTCAGAGTGATTTTTTCGTTTATTTGATCATCAATATATGTATATACCAAAAAGTAAATTTTAACACGATTAAAACACTGGTGATGTTACCCATTCAAACCACTTTATAAAAAATGTAATTAACTTGAAAGTGAAATATTTCATATACAGGTGCAATTAGTACCATATTTAAGTTAGAAATAGAGTTACACGTCCGCGAACAATTGTCGATTTATATTATGCTATTAATAACAGTTGTAACACTTCATGAAAAACTAGTTTTATCCAAAGTTTTACACCAGTATTATTCTGATTAATATAATCATCTTTATCTTAATGTAAGTTAAGAGCACGTTTATATTTTGTTCGAATTATGATCGATTTTCATAACTTTAGCGGATATCATTGATTCAGCGACACAGAGTTTAGCAATTATGTATCAATTTGTGATAAAATCGACTTTGTGATATGGAATTGTTAGTTTTATTCGTTTTTCAAGTTATATCATAAAAAAAAAAAAAAAAAAAAAAAAAAAAAAAAAAAAAAGAAAAAAAAATAGATTTTTGACAAGTTTTTCACGAACAATGTGATACTGACGTTATTTCGTGCGGAGGAAAATGATATATTAGAAGTTGAGAAGAATAAGAATATTATTTTATAAGTTGATAGAATTTAACGCACTATGTACTATATGTATGGTTAAGATCTTTATTCCTACGTGGTTCATAGTACCATTTTATAATCCTACATGGCGATATTAGAAAACAAAATTTTTTCGTTAAAAGCCTTAAAAAAAAAAAAAAAAAAATCAATATTTTTATAACGATTAATCATCTAGCAATATTGTTATAGTTGTAGGTGTTTTGTACCAAATTGTAATACACTGTGTAAGTTCGATACTACATTTAAATAGCAAATAAAGCAATATTATTTCATATATCATGTCTATACTGTGTTTAGGGCAAGAAAGTTCTGCGAATATTTTTATGTATATCTTTATTTATAACAAACAAGGATAAGAAGTAAAATAGGTAACTAAAATATGTTTCAATAATCGTGTACACAAAATATATTTAATTAGATAAAAAATGTGTAAGAAGTAGCGCACTGCTCCGCATTATTTATTATTTACGAGATTCTATGAGATTACTCTATAATTGTTCAATATATTTTTTTATTTATTGACGTCTGTTAATATAGCGTTAATAATTACAGATACAGCGCTTGGAATGGTATAGTTATAAAATTTCTTTGCTCATAATCTCTCTGTAATCTTTTTGATCTTGTACCATTCTCCGAAATACTCGATATTTTTGAAGATGATACCTTAAGAAAAAGGAAGAATGATATGTATTATAACTTTAGAAGATTGAAGTAATCTGATTCTGAGTCTTTAATCTGATTTGCTTACTTGTAGCATTCGTTTTTAGGTTTAACAATGTTTGCAGATCCTCCCATTGTTTGTGTAGCGTCATATACCGTATTGAACCTCCCAGCTGCATAAGATCCAAGAATCGCAGCTCCTATCAGTACTGATTCCTTTTCTATAGGACACAGTACAGGTAAACCTAATACATCCGCCTGTACTTGGATAAATAGTGGATTTTGGCTTAGACCACCGCAAACTAATAGAGTCTCTATTTTGTGACCGGCAGCTTCTAACGTTTCCAAAATATACTTCGTACCATACTGTTAAAAAATATTGAATATTTAATTTTCTACATTTNAAAAAAAAAAAAAAAAAAAAAAAAAAAAAAAAAAAAAAAAAAAAAAAAAAAAAAAAAAAAAAAAAAAAAAAAAAAAAAAAAAAAAAAAAAAAAAAAAAAAAAAAAAAAAAAAAAAAAAAAAAAAAATAAAATATAGGCAGATGAAGTAACATATATATATACGTACCGTTAAAGCTTGTATCGTTGCCAAGTATAATAGTGCCAAGTTTTCATGATCAACGGATAGAGAGAGTCCTGAAATCTGTGTGATATCCATTTAAAACATTTATCTCGAAAATTATACAGGTATTGCATTGGTAATAGGATATTTAATGTCATTACCATCCCTTTCAGAGCCGGATCAGCTAAAGGGGATCGATTTCCGTGAAAGTCAGGCCATATATGAATATCTTTTGTTAAGTATGAAACATTTTCCAAATTCTTTTGATCAGCTATCGTTTGCAATAATTCAGACAAATATTGCTGTATGTGTCTAAAAAATTACATAACAAACAATAACAGAGTCTACGAATATATCGAATTTATTTTAACTTACTTATTGCCACTTAAGCTTTTCAAAATCCCTGGCGTTGCGGGATGGGTATCAATTATATGGTCGAGTAATTTTCCAGTTGCACTTTGCCCTCCTTCGCTCAACCACATTCCTGGAACCATGGCACTGAAGTATGGCCCCCAGACGCCACTAACAAAAAGTTTCTTCTCATTAACTATCATATGGCAGGTTGATGTGCCACAAATTAATGCTGCAAATCAAAGGGATTAACTAAAAAAATTGGAACGTACAAGCAACGAATAATAGTAATATATAGTAGGAAAATTTAGGCATACCTAATCTACTTTGTAAATTAGGGGATACACCGGGTACATAACAGCCTATCATACCGAGCCCTCCAGCATGTGCATCAATAAGGGATGTTCCCACAGCTGTTCGTTTTAGGAGTCCCAATTCAGAAGCAGCTTTTGCCGACAATCCTTGGTCAACCCGATGGCCCGGAGTCCTCACATCATTACCTTCGTATTAATATTTCTCTTTGTTAAAATAAAGCAATACTTTCATATTATCTGTCTGAACATAAAAGAGATTTGTTAACTTGTTAACTAAAAAACTATATGATTCAAACGAAATAATTTTTGTTCAACATAATCGATTTGAGTTTACCTATATAGAGGTAGTTTCAATTATTATGTAGAACTATTAACAATACCTATTTTCCTCCAATTATCTTTCTTAAGATCTTTTAAGTGAATTTGTTCAAAGAATTCTTCGTCCCATTTATTGTTACCATCAGGACCAGCGCTATAGTTCCACTTGCATACTAAAGAGCATAGAGATCTAAAATCGGATTAGAAAGTAGTAAATGGAATATTCGTGTGTTTGTACTAGCATACAATAATATGCTACCTTGATTCAGAACCTGTAGCCTTCCAGGTTAAGAAATCAGGCAGATCAAATAGCAGTGCTGCGCGGTTCCAAGACGATGGTAGATTATTTTTGAGCCATAACATTTTGGGTGTTTGCATCTCTAATGATACTTTCCCACCTACATACTGAAGCATCTCGTGATTCTGTTCATTTATAAAATCAGCTTCTTTCTGTGCTCTATGGTCCATCCATAATATAACATTCTGTTTATCTTCACCTGTAATAAAAGTTCCATTGGCAAACAAACGTTTCATGCAATTGAAAGAAGAATTGCAATTCATTTGCGAATTTACCCGTTGGACTAACTGTGACCGGTGATCCTGTTTTGTCAATTGCTACCAACGAACAAGTAGCAGCAAAGCCGATACCCCGTACATATTCTGCAGAGATATCAGCTACAACTGACTACAAACAATAATAAATAAATTATGTATAGATATTTTAATTTATTATAAACAATATAGATTAATTCTGCTGAAGTTAGTACCTTTACTACATGGCAGACTGCGCTCCAAATATTATCAGATGACTGTTCATAAAAATTAGGAGCGGGGTGGAAAATTTCAAGTGGGCATGTCGTCATTTTCAGTATCTTTCCTGTGGAAGACACTAGAGCAGCTCGAGCACTTCCTGTTCCTACATCAACACCCACATAGTAATCCATGTCTATATTCCTTGGAACCAGCACGTAAATTTTGTACCTTTCACTAAGAGAATCCAGCTGAATGCTCTACTTCAACTAGAATCATTATGAGTTGCAAATAAGAGTACATAACCATTATCAGTGAAGCTTTAGCGTAATCACAGGCTTATTTTTTAATCTTACATGACCCTGAGATAACTCCTGCAATAATAAGAAATAGTGAAACAGTAGCAATATAAATAATAACTTATTACTATATGCTTCTCTCTTCTAGTTTATTCTAGATTAAATACGAAGAACGAAAAGCGATTTATCAAAGAAGTTATTTTTCATTAAATAAGCAATATAGAATTAAATTGCAAAAACATAAGGCAAAATGTATATACCGCATCAAAAAGTTAGATCTAAAGAAATAATGTTGCAAACGGAGTACAATAATATTACGTAAATACGATGACATAGTACGCGTAAACTCGTATATGGAAACATGTGTGCATAAAAAATTCTACGTGTATTATCTTGTTCAATTGCACTACCTCGTACCATAGTCTATTTTTTTTTTTTTTTTTTTCAAACATTTCACGTAGAGTTCCATTAAAGTCTCCGATAATTAGTTAAAGGGAAAAATGTTATTCATTCAAAAGATAACAATGAATTCGAAATAAAGAATGAAAGATCACATTATTAGAAAAAATTATTAGAAATATGGCACACATTGAACGCACGTGTGCAACTGTGTTTGACAGCAGTGACCTAGCATTACCTTATCTATTGAATAATCAAATGTAGCGCACGTGGTAATATTTCGGATGTCATAATTTTGTGAAAACGTGCAATTTATCAGTATTTTGTTGTTAAATGGCATAAATTTACTAATTGTTCATATTCCTACTATGGAATCCCTTGCTAAGTGCTGTCTTCTGTAGCAATTGATATTTTAACGTATTGCATATAACCTAAAACCATGGTTCGCTTTAAAAACAGGTAATAAAATATTCTACATGTTTGTTTATTTATTTTGATAATTCAGTAATAGAATTTCTATTTTTTTATTATAAACTATTATTATGGCATATTATATCATTATTTATCTATTCATCTATTTATTTATAGTTATATATTTTTATTACATAGTTCATTACAATCTATGTTTTCACAAATGTGCAATTTGTGTAATTAATTCTACATATATTTGTAGGTACATAATATTTGAAATAACTCTTGGCGATAAATCTAACAAGCCTCTACAATTAAAAACTACGACTCTGCATAATGCTATTCAACAAAAAGTACAACAGTTGTATGGTGATTTTGGAGTTGCAGCGATAAAAGCTGGTTTTAGTGGTAATATAAAATCTTTGTATTTAAACTGGTAGAAGTTGAAAGCAAAAGATTGAATTTGGTATGGATATACGATATAAGATTTTATATAATTTTCTTTCTAGCAAAGTATTGCAACGCACATACAAGAATTGCGTTAGTGAAAACCAGACACGGCCCCCATAAATTTTTACTGAAAGCTATCCCGATCATAAATGATATAGCAGGACGTTTAGTATCAGTAAAAATACTTTACGTGGGTGCAACATTGAAACATTGTTTCCTCTTTATCAAAGTAAGTAAAATTGTTAAATCATACAGAATCAGGATTACAAAATACGTGCTTTAAAATTGAATAGACGAATTGAAACTTGTTTTTTAGAGGTATCAACAACAAAAGTTGGAAAAAGTATGGGATACTCTTAAAACCGAAACAGAACGGAAAAATATGGAGGACGCTTTAATGACGCTGACTCCAGCCATGAAAGACTGTACATGAAATAAACTTTCGCAAAGTAAAAGTATTTATATTTATAAATAGGTGTATAAATTGAACGTGGAATAATTTCTTGAATATTTTTAATTCTCGTGTATACATAAGTCTACTAGCGCGGTTAAATAGTATAATTAGTTTCCTATTATAATTGATTTCAAGCTCGTATATTAATTCGTGTTTTGCGTTTCCACCTGTTCCGCCGTTCCGCGATAAGGCGCGCGAATATTTCAAAGTTTCAACCACCTATTCGCCGCTCGTTCCACCGTTCCGCCGTGTCCTGGCTGTGAGGTTACCAGTCGATGAAGGGTGCGCGAAGGGGTCGTTGCTGATCGTCGCCAGTTGTCGCTGGCTGTTGCTGGAGTGTCGATCGCTTTCCTGTTCCACGGGTAAAGTGACGGTGGCTCGTATGAATATAGCTGGCAGTCGATCCGCGGAGGTGCTCTCAAAGTGATGCGTTGATCGCGTATAGTAGAACCAGTAGGCCAGTATGAACCAGCAGAAGCTGTAAGTCGTTTCGCTAAGCTACTTCGCGAATCGCACATACAATAATTTTCAACGAACGAAAGAAACAAAAGTAACGTACACACGCTGCATTTTCTCTAATTACGATTCTATTGTACGATTGTTCGGTTTGTTCAGAGTTGAACGTTCGTCGACAGTGCAATTCGCGAAACGAGAGATCAAACCGGCACGCCTCGACGTTAACCGGCCTCGTCGACTCGTAAATAAATCGAAATAAATGTGCTACGTATCGAGATCGAAGAAACGTCAACAGGGACAACGGCACCTCCTCTCATCTTTGGACGAGGATCAAACATTTCCGTGGTCGAGGTAAGGTAAGAGGCAGTGCCCTTCTTGTATAGGTTATCGATTTCGTTACCGCGCTGTTCAAGGGGATGCACTCGGAATATATTTGATACGAATCCGTCCGGTTCTCGTTCTCTTCCCTTTTGTTTGCATTTTAACTGGCTATCGGATCTTGTTAGAGGATTTCACCACTTGGTTGAATGGAACGATCGATTCGTAAAATCAGTGGCGTCGTCGCACCCTTTAAGGATAGACTTTGTTTCTTCGCGAATAGAATAAGCAATAAGATACATGGAATATAGAAACAACAGGAATTATTTCGATTTAAGTAGGATCGAGCGATGTCCGTGATAACGATCTAGACACGCATAAACTTTTTTTTCAAAGCGAACGAGTAACAGAAAAGAATAAATATTCTTGAGTATCTATACGAAACCCTTTTGCGAATAATTAATTTTACAATCATAAAAAAGTCATCTCTAATCTTAACATTAGATCTGATATTAGAACCGACGACTAACGCGTACAAAATTTCTATCGAAAGAAACAAAATGGCAGGTATTTCAAAATTCAGCTTCTATACATATACAATAGACAAAAAATCATTATACTCGAATAAGTTTTCTATGAAAAATTGTAAATTGGTTATTTTGAAAAGATTGCAAAAAAAAAAAAGGAAAAAAATTAGCGAGATGGACAAAGCTAGAATTTTGAAACGGAAGTTTGGCGACGAAACAGAAATAGCAAACATCTAACTAATTGCTTGATTCCCCGAGTATTTTATTTGGAAATCGTTTACGAGCGTTGCGCAGTCCTCTCGGAAGCTGTGCGAGCAGATGTGTCATTCCCGCTCTTAAGCATACGTAGTTGGCCGGAATCTAGACCTTCTTTTTTCCATTTCGTGCGTGTTCCACGGATTTACAATACGCTCTGTCAGAAATAATATCGCGGTCGTGCTGTCGACCAGGAGTCTGATCTTTTTTATCGCCAATGTAATAACGGAGCGAATCTGCTTTATGGCAAAACCATGATATTGCAGATTTTCACTTTTTGAGTAAAGTATACCGAATGTCTTTTTCTCTTTTATTCTTGACTATGTACGCGACATACCAAACGTTGTAGTATCACGATGATTATCACATTCTAAGCCTGATTCATCAACTCGCGAATTATCCGATTATTTTATATTCAATTACAAATATCTATAATATATCGAATCGCGTATTTGTGATATTGAGACAAGATGAATAATGTACAGCTGTCTACGAAAGTTTTCGTACATGTTATAAAAAATGGAATCTTTAATTACAATAAAATGTTAAAGAATTTTTTAACAGTTTTATTATCGCTTCGTTTCAATCGATTATTGTATCAATTTTTATTTTAATAAAATGGGTAATTCCATAAGTACTAGTGTTAGACTCTTGCGGTCCTTATATCGTATAATCTATGCAACAATCGAGGATCTTTCTGCGTTTCGCCTATTGTCAGAGAAAGGTCCTTCACCCGTTTAGTTCTGATGTTTGAAGAACTTATCGATTTGTCAGTTAACCCGTGTCTACTACACGCCCACGTTTCACCGACTACGGTAATGCCTTCCGTCTTGTCGATTTATCCGCTTTTAAGCCGTTGTAGTTGACTAGCGGTAGACGAGCGACAGGGTCGTCAGGCTCGAACCGAATCGCTCGAATACAATTTTTAGCACAATTTCTTTTTTTTTACTTTCCAACTTTGGATACGTGTTAATACGTGTTAATACGTGTTATGACACTTTCTAACGTACGCATTTTCGTACGTAAAAATAGCTATTCTGTAGGATTAGATTTATTAATTAATATTTTACCTCGCTCTATTAACGAGGAACAGATTATAAATATTCAATAACGATAAAAAGATATTTTATTTTAAACTAAGCACGATTCGATATTCTAATTGTTCGTAAGGTTACGTCCTTAAGTACGATATTTTCATATAATTTTTAATATCTAAATTATTTCGTAGCTGGGAACACGCAAGTAGATAATTACGGTAGAATGATCTATTTCACAAAAGATTGAAACACACGTGACCCGCGGCCACGAATAATTTGATGATCTCTATGGAGGTTATTCATTAGGTTAAGTTTACATAGTAGGATGTGCTGCTCTGTGAAAAGGGTAGATAAGCTGGTGTAATCGTCAGCGATAACGTCCTCTGAAACGGCTTAATATAACGGCTGGTGCTTTTCGTTGGAACGAACACGGAAACGAAACGTTAAAACCGGCTGTAGAATGTTTTTTTTCGTGTCTTTCGATGCCATTAGGCAATTAGAAAGCACAGAGATATATGGAAACGTTTTTTTACATTTCTGAAAATTTTACTTACCGATCGATATGAATATTTGACAATTTAAAATTCCCGCCAATTCGTTTGAAATAAGAATGCGGTTAGACGGTCGTGAACGTAGAATATTTAATACGGTCGATGTTTTTTCGTCATTTATTACATAAACTCTGGGTTCTGTTGCAACGTATCGCAAGTAGGGCATAAGGATGACCATTACGTAATCCTCATGAAAGCGAAGTTATTTGCAGATTATATCGTTTATTTTGACGCCGGTTTGAGGTCGTCGAATACAACGAAACATACCTTGCCTTCGGTCAACCATTCTTTACTTTTAATTATTCTACTTTTTAGAGTGGTCGTTTACGCCTTAGGCGAACGTTGAAAACAACGTATACAAGGTGCTCTAGAAATTCGGAACATAGTCACGTAATTGAAATATTAATATTTTCTTTCGTAATGAAATTATCGGGATAGTATCGAGTATGTGGGAATAATTTTGTTAATGGCAATTATTTATTTCTTTAACGCTTGTAACTCGATGTTTGCGTTAAAAAAATTAGTTTCACGCGTGCGAAAGAATGGCTTTCATGATAATTTATTTGAAGAGCGTATATCATTCACAGTGGTGAGCAAGTGGAACAGAAATAAGACGAAATAGCAAAAAATACGTAAGGTAAAAAGTACGTAAGGAAATTACTTTCCACTTTCAACGACGCGAGGCTCCATTGCTTTCGAAGGCGGACCAATTCTATTACGTAAATCAATTAAATCGCCTCCTCTTACAAGTCCTTGCACGGTTTTATCTCCCTTTTTGTCGCTTTTTCTATTATTTCGGTGATTCTTTAAGGAACACGACACACTTTCTATAGCATCGTTACAGTATTACGGAAAGATCCTCCTTTTCGTATCGGTATTATCTAAACGATTCTCTATACACGTTGTGTTTAATATTTCCCATATTTTTCTACTTTTAAATAACACAATTTTCCAATATTTTTCCTTTAACATATCCTTCATCGTCGTTTCCAGTATTTCGAATATACTTTTTATTTGCAATAGGATCTCGTAATCTTCTCTCTGGTTGACGTTTCCAAAATTCTCTATTTACTCGAAATAGTCCGACACATTTTATTTCTAGCGTGATATACGATAATTTATTTAATCTTTGCGTCTTTCACTCTGGACGCGTTGCTCTTTCACGATTTCTTTGTACGTATCGAGAGGATAAACGTCGGTTCGTCAGAAAAAGAGCGCGAAAATCAAATTGAATCGCGGCACACCGAGGAAACTTAGAAACGACTCGAAGGCTCGCGGAACCGGAGTAAAAGGAGCTCGCGGTAAAAGTGGAACTTTCTTTCCTTCTTTCCTTCTTTCTTACCCTCGGCCGGCCACGCCGCTCATAAACGATACTTGTTTAATGTTTACGCCAGACGGGAATAATTTACGATACGACGCGACAGTGCGCGCCCGCTAAAGAAACGGGTCCTTCCCTTCTTTTAGCCACTGTGCGAGCGTTTCCTCGACGGACGGATAAACCCTTTAACGCACGATGAATCTTTCTTTTCTAATTGCTGATTAGAATACGTGATCAGTTTTTCACGCGTGATTTAATTTAACGTCATACCCTCACCGACTTCGCGTTTCGTGGAAGCAATTTTATGATCTTTCGATTTCGTAATGGTTCGTGACTCGTTCTCTGATCGTGCGAGAATCAGTTATTACGCAATTTATTCCAAGTTGCTTCGGTTGAATCGTTCGAATAGCGATCGACGGCTCTATTTGATTTTTGATAAATCGAGAGAGAATTTATAGAATAGAGATACAAAAGATATTTTTCGATATTCGTAGATTAATCGTCACTGAAACGCTGGTTAAATTCTCGCGTGATAAAATGCGAAGCGAAATATTCCCAAATATCTCTAACGTTTCCAATCTGAATGATCGATCCCAGGTCTGCCGTGTTCCGTGTCGTCGTGCGTCTCTCCACCCCGCGTGTCAGGGAGGTCGCAAACTTTCAATCCGAACGTTCAGAATGAATCACGACCAGCGAGTTTGGCAAACAGTCGGTCTATGGCATAAAGAATCGTGCTACGCGATGATACTCCTCTTGCCAGATATAACGCGCTAGCCATATCGTACGCCATTGTCTCGAATCCCATCTTCTCCTACGGAGAAGAATAACGAAAAAACCATCCTTCTTCCAAATTTTGCGTAAATTTCGAATTCGAGAAAGAGAGAAATGGCGACGAAGAAAATGTAAAAAAAGATATCAAGCATTATGATAGTTTTATAATAAATTGAATAATAGAAAATATCTGTCGTGTAAGAGAATTATTTGAAAAATAAATGGATTCGATGTCGTGATAAATTACTGTGAAATTGGACCTAGAAAATATCACCAATTCGACGATACACGGTACGAAGGAATTGTACGCACGATGTTTAGACAGAAATTCATATTTATCGCGCTTTATCGTTTATCGGGACGCCTACTATAGAAAGGAATCGTTTCAAAGACTCGAACAGCGAACGTATTTCCAACGAATGTCTATCACATATTTCTAACACATCCAAATACAAAGATTCGGTATTAAGTATGACGTTCATTCTATGATAGAGATTCTTCGTCGAGAGACACCCAGAATTAACGAGGCGCTGTTCGAGAGCGAATTCGATCGAGGTTCACCGTGTCAACGCGGTTTTTCACGCGTGCACGCGTTCGAGAATACAGCCCACGCGTACAATTCAGCACGACGCGACGCTGCGCTCTTCCCGTCCCACGTTTTCTCGTCTCTTTCCATAAATTAATTACTTTAATAGGTCGTTCGAGGACCAACGTATCCGTTGCAATTTACAGTCTCGCGCGTGCATACGAGAAACGCGGCTGGATTTGGCACAGTTGCCTCCGTACTCGTTACCACGAACGATATCGATCAATTAGGGACCAATATTACGTCGGATTAGAATCTCCGTGTTAACGTAACGTTTCGTTTGCGGCTCTTTTCGGTCGAGTAACATCGAGTATAGGCTGAACGTTTCGTTATGTTGTAGTAACTGAGAGGTCTGTGTTACGTCCCGTGAGATGGTCCGTGCGGCGTCCTTTATTCTCCGACCGTCAAAGGCCCATGCCCCGTTAGACAGACCCTTCGTAAACCTAACGAATCGCCATAAACAAAATCCTTAAACCTTAATCTTACTAACTTGCAGGAATCTTTGTTCCTTAGAACAATCCTTAGGTTTATTGCACGTTCTTAAAATTTACGGGGAGAGCGATTAGTTGTCTAACGGGAAAATCGAGTATTTACCTGATGGAAAATTTTCCCATGAACAATGTCACCCATGAGTCACGTTGGTAGGAGGCTTTTTCCTGTCTTCATTCGTAAACGTGGGTCATAACCAATGGGCATCGCCATTAACCGAATACCCTCGTTATCCTAACAAAAAGTGTGAGCAACGAATCCTCTTTCTTCATAGAACAATCACATCCACCCCGAGCTTTCCTCCGTGACAATACAAGAACGAACTTCGCTTGTTCTTTAGACTCGTTCGCTTCGCTTGTGCTCTATACTTGATCTCTAAACTTGTTCCACGGTAACATCGAGCGACAGTCAAGGCTCGTCAGTTACTTAAAAGCAGCTCGAATGGAAACACTGTTCGAGGAACGGAAGGAGTCAGAAGTCAAGACAGAAGATACATCGTCACAGTCGGTAACGCCAAACGAGTCTCAGATCGTACGTATTCGTAGTTTGACACTCCATATACGTAACATTGTGTCACGTATTCGAAGTGGTTGGATCTTTAAAATATATATTATAACCTGTTTATATCAGCGTTATACTCGTTCAACCACCCTTATTATCTTAAACGAAATAAGGGTTTCTTCGAGATCGCGTCTCCCCGCGAACGTTCGAAAGTTCAGTCTGTTTTATTTGTAACAGATTTTCTTTCATTGCGAAGTATCGGAGAAAAGAAATCAATTATACACATTCATTCAGATTCTATTGACCGAAAACTCGTTTGTTCCCAGACCACTGACGAATAGTTCAACTACGTTTCATCAGCTTTCGATTCTACTCACAATCGTTATTACAGTCTTTTATACCGTTGTATTGTACCTTGCTATATTATTTCTACGTACAATGCTTTTAATCTTGGACGTATATATGCTGGTTGCAAGTATACACGTAATTGCCGATTAATTAATAATCGTCGAAATAATCGTAATCCGAAACTATGTACCGAATGAAGAGATCTTCTGCCTCTGGCATACTATTCTGAGAATACCGTTAAAAGAATTTCCTTACCTTGGCCAAATTCTCTATTCTTCGATCGAAGGAGAAGATGAAGCCTATAAATCGCAAACTTCTCCACTACAGCCAACCACGATACGAAACGTTCTTCCACTGGTATATCCAAGGTCGACGATGTTCCTTATTCGAAAAGAAACCGCAGGATCCGGTCTATCTAAATCAACGAGGCATATTTAAATGCGTATCGTTTAACTGTAAACAAATTATGTGCAGGATGCTTGCATAAGAATCGCGTGTTCAACAGTGTACCGGCGTTTACACCGAAGGAAAAACGCTATGCACACCTACGTTACTATATACGTACCGTTCCACGTTATTTCGCGAACGTAGCGATTTCGTACGCTTTCTCCGGCCACGATCAACAACGATGGGAACAAACCGTGGATAATACGAGCGGAAGGTACTTTGCATAATGCGCGAATAGAGAGTGGGGGAGTCTTGGTATCTGACAATCAAGATCACTTGCGGGCCCTCGTCTAATAACTATTTCCATCGCGAGAGATATAGACCCATTGTCCACCGCGCAAGCTGAAAACCAGCCGCATTTCACCGCCATTGTTCGAACTACTACGTGGTTTTTAAACACTCTTTTCCCGAGACTTTCCTCGATTTCTCGTCTCCTATGAGCTTTCGCGGAGGGTGTTTGGTCTGTCGCGTCTTCGGGGTTTCCGTAGCTAGGGTTTTAAAGGGGTAACGTTCGAATTTTAAAACTGTTACAATACATACACGCAGTTATACTTACGTTACATCAAGGCTGTTGGTTCTGCAGAACGCGATTATCGTTTGTATAGTAGTATTTGTTTGTCGTAAGAAAATTAAATATCACGACAAACGCGTATCTCTTTAGTCTACGTTGCAAGATAGATGAAACAATATTTTTTAAAAGCGTAGATCTTTTAGCTTCGAGTCTAGCGAAGTTAACGATAGTATACCCAAGTATAGAGCTAGCTAGTCTTCAACATTCGACTATCAAAAATCTCTTTTACTCGCTGATACTTTCTAAAATCTCTACAAATCTCTACGAACGCATCTCTTCGATACTTGAGATAAAAATATCGAACAAACGATCCTCAGCGCACTCACCAACAGGCTCGCGATAAAACATTTCACCACTCCTTAGTTCCACGGATCCTTTTATCCGATGGTATACACCTTTCAATTACCAGTCCAGGTATTTAATGTAGGCAAAAGCTGTTCTCTGGCGCGAATCGTTTATTTCTATCGGCCACGTGGGCGATGAATTATCATGGCTGGGTCTCTAACTAACAATAAGCTCGAGGCCGAAAGCTGTCGGTAAACGGCCTCTGCAGAATGCAGAGTCGCGTTTCTTCGTTTGACGAACCGGCCAGAAGCTCTCCCCCTTCCGAGAGCACGACTTGGATTAGGCATCCGCTCGTCCGGCTCGTGGATATATTTACCGTCCTGTTCAAATAATTCTACGCGGGCTGACCTGACCGCCGCAGACACCCGCTCTGCATCGTTCCGTGCTATTATTCTTCTTATTTCTTGCTACTCTTGTACTCTGTATAATTATTCTCGTAATTTATCGATACTGCGACCTTCCGTGTAATTATTCTCGCGATTTATCAATGGTAGCCGCTTGCACGCACGTGCGAGTCTATAATTCGGAAGAAATAGAGCTGAATTCTATACGATGGATGCGCTTTTATCTCGTGATCGATATAAATTTTATCGACGTATAAAAATACATCGAATACCGATGAGTCGGAATGGAAGGGCGAAAGGAAGGAAAGAGGAAGGAAAGGAGGGCAAAAGCGAGGAAGGAAGAAAAAGGAGAGGAATGTAGGAAGAAAACGAAAGATTTGACGTTCGATCTATCGAAACTGGAAAACTCGGTCGCGCGTGTCCTCGAGTCGGTTGTCACGATCAAACGCACGCCTTAACGACAACTTTAAAAGCAATCCGTAAATAGCTCGAGGGAGGTCCGATTTCAGGAAACCATGGCAAAGTTTCGCTTTTATTCGTCTGCGACGTCCAAAGTTTTGGCGCTTTTATCGAAGATCGATCGGAGAAATTTCTCTAATAAAATATTACGCTGCAAGAGTAGTCGAGAAGACTGGATGGTAAAGCGACTCAAGTAGATTTTTTTCTCGAAAACAAATAACTGTACAATGAACCGTGGAAATCATATAGTGGTTTAAAGAGTTTAAGTAAACCATAAAGTCGTACGAGTATATTCTTTCGTTCGCGTACAAGATATTTTATCAATGTCGGTGTTTAACCGCTTACCTTGAATCTTTATTAATATGGAACGTCTGGAAACACGATGTTTATCGTTTTATATTTATATTTAGCTATTAATATTCTTCGACCCCCCCTCTCTTCCCCTCTTCTCTTTGGTCTCAGCAGAGAGTGTACTCACGCGCTCCAATTAAGGTTTCTCTTCTTTCTCGAAGACACGAGTGCACTCCAGTTTTACGTTTACCGAAGAGCGTGGTTTATGTCAAGTATTCGATATCACGGTCGATTAAACGACGTTCTGCCTTCTCAAACGATCGAGAAACCAAAGTGACGAGCCATCGTTCTTCGAACGTTTAAAAACTCTGTAATCGAACTCCAAATTTCAGCCGGTAGTCGCTGTAAGCAAAATGTTCCTCGAAAGAGTTAAGCGCATATATTTCGCACGAAAAATGTCCGTGAAAGCGTGCTCCAGTGGATCTCGTATATCCCTGTCTGCCATCTACCGACTGCCTCCAAGCGTTCTGCTTTTAACGCTTCCAGATTTACGCGTCGACCACTGCGTAAATCAGTCTGGAACGAATTCCTCCCGCCTGAATCTTCGCAACAAGACGATCCTTTTTCTCCGTCGATTTCACGAACTTCGTTCGTCGCTTATCACGTTAAACGATGTTTCGCTTCCTATGAATTGTAAACTGATACAAAAAAAAGCAAGAACAAAAAACGATAAGAACGAAATGGAATTAAAACATTTATTGTAACATCTACGTGCCAATTAATTAAACCCAAGCGTTGTTTGGCAGTTGTTTCGTACTACTGGGAAAAATTTGATACTACGAAGAACGTAGAAGCTTTATCGACGAATCAGGATAGTCGTGTAGCGACGACGTTTCTTGCAGCCACTTTGTCTACGGATTTATTATTTCGTTCTATGGTTGGGAATATCGTATAATATCGTAGTACAGATGGGTAACATTGACCCATGGCGTACATGGTGTGTAAATACGATGAAAACGGGCAGGGTTAACGCGAGTAGATTTATCTGGCTGGCACACGTGGCCCTCCACTCGCTCGCCCCTCTATAAACCCCACAAAGATTGCTCGAACGAGGGGGGCACCCCACCATGTGACCGTCATTGAGTCATCGAACGCGTGGAGCAGAAATATTAACGCGAGTCTGCGACCGCTTTCGATTCGCACGATCTGCATTAACTGGCAGACTACGCGACGCGTATAACGCACGTGTGCGGTATGCGTAATCGAAAAATACGTCGCTAGCAAACGTGTGTGAAATTGGGTGTATAAATTCGTGCGTGTGTGAGAAAGGTATGCCTACGTATGTATGTGCGCGGACATAAATGACACAAAGTGTGACGAAGTGGCGTGCTGGTACACGACGCGATGCGATAAGGCACGATGCAGTACGATGTACGTTAATTTCTTGATTTAAGATCTCTCTACCGGTTAGTTGAGTCGATTACGATACCGTGTCTATTGCAAAGTAGCGATCGAAGCAAGTAGAACTTACTTTTCAGTACTTGAAGAAAACCAACCAACTTGTTGCAACCAAAAGTTGTAAACCAACTGGATCGTTTTCGCGCTACAAATATTTCTTATAGTCGGAGTAACAAACTTTTGTTTTCTCCGATACGAAACCTTGTACCTTTCTTTCTTCTTCTCGATTAAAGCGTAGAGAGTGGTTGATCATCGTTGCGAGCCCTTCGATTCCTAATGCGAAAAGTCGAAAGTAAAGTCAAAGTTGGAACGCTCGAACGATTGTGAACATTATATCGCGAGGAAATCGTAGAGTCTACGAAATGCTGCAATGTGCCGCACAGTATATGGAGTATATGCTCCAATACGCAAAACAACATTGGTAACCAACGCGCGCACAAGTGGTACGCGACGCGCGAAAAGAAACAGATGGAAAGGTAGAGGTGGAAGAAGAAGAGGTCCGTCGACTATCGCTGCTGAATTTTATCTGGTCGATCTAATTAACGCGTCACGATCAGAAAGATCGCGTAAGGTCACGCAAGGAACAAAATTCGCGCATCTCATTTTCCACCGTAATCCCGGTGAAGTGAGAGGAAACGCAAGCTGCCTAATAATAGACGTTCAGTGCCGTAGGTCAGGCAGCTAGAAGCAACGTCGACTCGAGTCGAAAGACACGATGACGACGAACTGCGTTTCAGGTTCCACTTGCCGCTTGCGCGAAAGATCTCGGTGGTTGTTGGAAAACTTTCTTGCGCTATGCGTACACTGTCGTGCGTTTAAACTACTCGGTTACGCGACAGATTACCGGTCTACGAAAGATTTAGAAAAGAGTAGTTTCGCGGCGTTGGCAGCTTGAATTCGTATCTGATTTACGTTTGTGCGTTTATGCCGCTTTATGCCAGAGCTTTTCCGTGGTAGGTATGTAAATTCTGGTTGAACGTACCGTCGACACGCAGCGCGAACATTATAAAAAGAAGCTGGTTGGTTATTCCTGGCATCGAAACGTTCACCTTTGACGCGTCGACTTGGCCGGAATTTTGCTCGTTTTCTGTCGGGCCATCTGCGACCTCGCCATAATATTTGCACGATGCACGGCCCAGCCGGTATGCAAAGAATCTCGCAGCGGCGTCGCAGTTTAATGGTTCGCACGACGTGCACCGGGAACGCGCAATAGAATCGGTTCTCGCGCTTGCTTCGCGAGTTTCGTACAAACTTTCTTTTTAATCCGCGGTACGAATCGCCTTGTTCCATCGTTTTGTTCGCTCGCGAATCTTGTAATATTCCGTGAGCTTCGATCCTTTGATATTAGATGTTGAATTGAAACGGGAAATTCGAAAGGTCAGATTCAAAATTCGTTTCGATCTCGATATACTTTGATCGTGATTCTTCTTTGCAAACGTCACGAGCATACAAAATACCTAGCTCTAACTTATTACTGCGAGCGAGGATCGTTCTTTCTAATCACGTAACCAATTACTACTATCCACCCATGATCTAACACCGCTGCATACAAATGAAATTACCGTACACCCTTTATCTAAAGCTTTCCCATAAAAGAATTTCAATCCTCTTCTTCTCGCATGTATCGTCGTAACAGGACGATCAAACCGCGCTATTGGAAGGAGCCAATTACCTTAAGTTTCAGATAATCGATAGAGGAGTGAAAATCACGTTCCACGATAAAAGAAAATTGATGTTTTTCTTGAAAGGAAGTCGTGAAATGATCCTATCGTGGCACCAACTCCAAGCGAACAGCGCGCGTCGTATGTTCCGTGTTTCATATCGTTTCAGTAGGAGAACTTGCGGAAGCTACTCGAGACTATCTCGAGTACCCACGAGCTTAATGCAAACTCGCTGCACGCTGCCATCTGGTTTTCGCGACGAAATTTTCTCTATACTAAGGTCACCGATCCCGTCGTCGAATAATCTATCTTAATCTCTTTTTGCTTGGCAGTGATCAATAGGTAGAATTCGCTGGATAAATTCCTTTGGACGTTGCGCGCGACGTGCAACCGCGTTTCGATCGTTCGTTGCACGCTTGATCCGCGTGGTTGCCTTTTTTGGTCACGTCTTGGACGTAGTCCGAACTTTCGTCGGCGGATGATGCAACGGCTCGCATCATCGCGAGGATCGTTGACTCACCGGTCGTTTTGCTTCTCTTCGTCTCTTCGTCTCGGCGTGGCGCGGCGGAGGATCGATGTCGCTTTCGCGCTCTTGATTCCTGACGCGAGAAAGTGTCCAAATCAGATATATGGTGGTGCAATCGTCGATCAACGGCCACCAGCTATCTCGATTATTCCCCCGAGAATCAAAGTCGATTGCAATCCTTGTGTGGTAGACGTACACGCGTAGAATAGAAATCGGGACATATCGGAGATGGAAGGATTTTTGAATATCTTCTGGGGTGTAATCGAAGGTTGACATTGTCGTACAACGCTCGATAGACGTCTGCTACGGTACAAGCGTTGGAAATTTTGTCCGATAAAAATAAAAGTCAGAAGAAAGTTTGACGGATTTCGCTTGGATTGGTTCGTTAGATGTAATAGATATTTTTTATTCCTCGATATTGCGTCGTTAACTACACGGTCGTTTTTTCCTTTCCGACTCGCTCGTTTAAAAAACGAGAAAAAGAATATTTGTTTATTTACCTTTCCAACTGTTTGTTTATCTGACAGCATGTTTATTTATACAGGCTTCGAATATGTTTATTTGTACTTTAACAAGACTCTACATTTTGCAGTTGCCAACTAACGTTTCCTGTTTCTCTATTTAGATTCCTCGCCGTTGTTATCGTAGGTGTTCGACGTTATATTTTCGACAGGTGCGAAGATAATAATATCGGTATTCGCGATATTCATTCATAAGCGTTCATTCAAGCATTCATAAGCAAAATTCCACTGCATATATTCAGCTTTCCGCATCAGCCTTTCTCAACATCGACCGTCCGAAATAAGTCAACGAGTCATCGAATATAAGCTATCTATTAGCTAGTACCGTAATGTACTTAATGTTCGTTGTCCACTACGTGTTCGACCCCGATCGGTTACTTACGATCAAATTTTATGCAAAATCCGTAAATCATCGTGCGCGCGTCGCTTTGCTATTTCTCCAACTACCATTTTCGATTTACCATTCGATAAGAAATTCCACAAATAGCAAACTTCTAAATTAGCAAAACTTTCTACCGGCGAATTCAGTCAGGAATACTCGCGAGTAGAATTCGACACGGTCAGAATGGTTGGATGCGATCCAAGCAACAAGTAGAATCTGAATCAATTCGCTCGGAAAAAGACGGTAAAATCCCTGTAGTAACTGTGCCTGTAGCTTATTTATAAATATATTACCAGCGAAATATCAATATCTCTGGTGATTCAACTCGCGTAAATGCAACCCTAAATACAATTCTGACGCGACTCTCGATCTCGTTGACTCGAGAAGCAGAGGAGTCACTATGACGACCACCGAACGAATCGCTTCGTATTCGCTGGCTCCCCGGTTCTTCTCTTTTTTCAAGGTAATTCTCGATAATTAATTCTCTATTAATATTTGCGCGATCTTTTCGCTTCTATATTTCCTTTGACAATCGTTCGTTACTTTTATAATCTTGTACAAATATCAGAAAATCATTCTGCGCGTCCATCCGTGCGTTCAGCTCGGAATAAACATTTGTCAACAAAATGTACGGTATCAGAGACTCGAATTTATTACGAATTATGAATTAAAGTTCCGCGAGGCAATTAGACGAAAGGCAACGCGTTTTATTTATCGCTTGCCGTTTATTTGAATTAGACTATCTTACAAATGTTTATTTTGCTAATGCGATGGATCCGGACCGGTTGTGCGATATTTTCACTGGAATATTTTAAACATGTATCTATGTGCGGGCAATTAATCGCTGACGCAAGGTAATTACAGCGATCGGACTTTTGGGAGAAAGGACTTTATGAATTGGAAAACGAGTGAACGAGCGGTACGGTTGTTTGCATTCGATATCGCGGCATAATGAATTCTCCGTGGAGGAAAACCGAGGCATTCTCGATCTCAAGGGCTCATCGGTTATCTAACGCGTTTCTTCTTCGTTATGAAATATCGTTGTAGCATATAATCGCGAGATAACGATATAATTACACAACATAATTTCTGCCGGCACTCATCGGTACCTGTAATTAAATAAATTCTACGTACTATGTGCGTTTTATCGAATCCATAGTCTCCTCATTGGATGATTCAACGAACAATTTCTCGCATATTCTATAACATACGTGCAAAACGATGAAATATTTTGTTTCGTTTGGAATTAAATATATCGTAACTGTTACGTCACACTCGAACCGTCCGGTAGTTGAGAATAGAATTCGTGGCATGAATCATAACGAAATAATTTCACCTTGCTGGTTTGCACGTCGAAACGACGGGGTACTTTCATGCGCAGCCACGCAAATTTTACGTAACTCGAACGCAAATTGTTTATCGATTATCGAATGGAACAATTTTCGATGACGACGAAGAACGTTGAAACTCTTTGCATTGTTCGCGGAGGAACGAGGAAGTTTACGAATCGAAATCTATCGTGTTGGAAGATAAAGCGAAACATCGTGAAAGGCATAGATCGTTTTCCTTTTCCCGATCGAAAGGACAAAAGGGACGAAGGATCGTTTAAATGGGACGATCGACGATCACAGAGGACGAGACGGAACGAAAATGGATCGCGCAGCGTGGTTCGTCGTCGACGTTTTCGCGTTACACGTTCTGCTACCTTATTTGGTTTCGTCTTCGTGCGAGTCGCGGCACGAAATTGCATAAAAGGCTTCCTGCACGATCTTTCTTGTCGCCATTCTTATACATCGTCCGCATAATGCAATCTCTTTGACTCGTGTCAACGCAAATCCCTTTATCGTTGCTTTCACTCGTGAGACTTTATTATGGAAACAGAGGTTCGAATTCGATGTAGTTGCGACAAACTGCTTATCTTGCTACAGCCTGTTACGGATCAGTTACTCGTTCAGGGTGCTTTCCCCTCCCACTTTTCAATTATTCACCATCCTTTGAACCTCGTTCAGATTCAAACGGCAAATTGTCTTCTCAGCACCGTTTTTACGCTCTCCTTTCTTCTGTTCTTCTGTTTCGCATCTTACCTCTATTTGCGTTTCGTAACCACGTTTTAATCGCATTTTTACGAGCCGATTAAATTTCATCGAACGAGTAAAAGAACGAAAGATTTCACCCAGATTCATTAGATCGCGAGACCGTTGTTATTTCGTTTCTGAATTCTCGAAGCAAACGGTGCGACGGCAAAGAGACTCCTTTGAGAATTCACGCGAGAAACGAACGGAAGCTGAAGCGAGAGCGTCGACGAGGAGGCGCAAAAATCCGTGGAAAACACGCGCTCCCAGCCGGTCGATCTGAACAGCTTGCAAGCTGCAAGCTGCAACGCAGCTCTTTTTCTTCTTATTCGCTGCCCGTGTACACGTACAGCAGCTCGTGTTCGCTTCTGAGTTAAACGCGGATCTAAATACGAAACGTGCGATACTCTTACTCTTGGAGACCGTGGGATCTGAACGATTCGAGATACTCGACAATGCGTATACTCGTATATTGCAAGATTTTAGAGAAACGAAACGCATCTTTATTGGAATAAAAACAATCGTTCTGCATCTTTTAGAATTTTTAGAACCTTTCTAAAGGTTGTAATTGGGTATAAAGCAATTAGAACAGACTCGTTAGGAATGTGTGAAACGCAAGGTATAATAGACGGTAGTAAGTGGCTCGTAGATATATAGGGTGATACATAATGTTGGAACATTAGAATTCTTTTATCGAGCGACGGAAAGTTTGTTCGAATTTTCCGATACGGTTAATTGGTTTGTAACACGAGGCGGATCCACGCGTATTCTTGACTCATTGCTTCGATAAGACCGAGCAAGCTTTTTAGACTCGTCGGCGCGAATAATTCGTTCAATGTTATCAGGAAAGGGATGTTTCAACCGCATTGCGGTTAGCTCGACTACTATCTGAATTAACGACACGCCATGCGCTGGAACTATTATACGTCTCGTAATATTAAAAATGAAATATGACGAATATACAGGGCGTGTCGTGATAAGTTCGTACGAATATGTATCCTGTCTGACCTCGTTTCAACGTTACAGCCATTTTTGCGTTTCGGTAAACCGCAACTTTTCTTACCTTCTCAGAAGATCCTCGAAATGGCTACGCTCGGTGTGTAATTGTTCGACACGCGCGTGGAATTTTTTGGAAAGACTGCGAAATTCTTCGATGTGACGATTGCAAGCTTACGTACGAACCAAGAATAGTCATTTCGTGGACCTTCCACGAAGGTAAGACAGGACACAGGTTCGTACGAACTTTTTTCATCGTTCTTGCGCCACCTGTCCGCTCTTGAAGCGGGTACCACCTTGTACAGCACAACGAATCTGAATTTAATCTCTTTCGTCTCTTTCATGTATGAACGTGTATGTTAAAAGATCGCACAGAGATTCTTAGTTGGCAGCGTGTCTTTATAGGCAGATTCACGTTTGCGAATACGTTGAATCGTGATCCACCTAGATCGTTGGAAATTCATCTGAATTTCAACGTACACGTATCGCGTTACAAGAAAATTAAAAGGTGCTGACAGAATTTTAGAATGGGAACGAATGTTGCGGTAAAATACTTGTTAAACAAAGATAGTCGAATAGTAGGAAAACAACAATTGGATCGATTCTTGGTATAGATATACGCTTTGTTCTTCTTCTATCTATCTATATATATATATGTGTGTGTGTGTGTGTGTTTGTGTGTCTTTGGTTGCTATCGATGGGCCACACGTGCTCTTCCGATTATGTTGTGAACGCCGGTTTCAATTACATCGACCCGTTTGACTAATGGAATTTTCGTCGAAGCTTCGCAAAGAGTCAATATTTACAATATAATCGAGTGGCGATACGCGAGCATCACCCGGTATATGGCGTCAGCATTGTCCGTCTGAAGAGGTGCACGTGTCCTCATTAACGGGCGCACGTTTCACCGAGTTAGGGTAGAACTTTAGCGAGCGTTCAGAATTCTCTATTCGTCTCGCTGTATACCGTTAATTGCATTTGCACCGATCGACTTTCCACCCCTTTTTTCGTTCCAAACGCTCTTTTCGTTGCCTGCTTCTGGCTCTTCCTTTCTTCCTTTTCTTCTGTATCGTTCGTACGTATCGAACACAGCGTAGAAAAATTATATTTTCGAACGTTTCACCTTGATTCGTCGATAGTTTGATAAAATTTTAACGGAAATTTTAAGCTATCGACAGAGGCAGCTAAAAATTTCTCCTGTAGCGTCCTTGACACCATCGATTCCACAACTTTGCTCAATTTCTCGAATGTTCGATGATCTAGACGAAAGAAATTACGGAAAATCGCGGAGTCGGAGGTGTCAAGGACACCGCGAGAGAAACTTTTAATTATCTCTGATAGGAATTTAAAATTTCGTTTCCGACTTGCGATGGTTCGGGTTCAATGTCGCTTGGCGATGATTCAAAGGTCGTTCGAAGGTCAAAACATACGTACGATACGCACACGACTTTTAACGCGTAAAAACATCGTAACATAATCTAGTTTAACTTTCTTTAGAAAAATGTCTTTAGTTGGAATTCTGAAAAGAAGAGAGGCTGTTATTCGTAAGAAATGTTGAAGCGTGCTGCAAGAACGTAAACTACAGTTCCTGTGGATCCTCTCGAGTACGCCCAACTAATTTCACATTCTCGAAAGCGACTTGTTCAGTCGTGGAACTGCGCGTAACAGAGCACGGTGGTAATAGACGAGGGGATCTTTTTTTTTTTTTCTTTTCTTTTCTTTCTTTCTTTCTCTCGAATCCCTCGATGGTCTTAATAAAGAGCAAAGCGAGTTTTCTCTAGTAAGAAACTTAGCTAACGATCCCCGGTTGACCTCCATTACGACTGGCGACCTTTGCACCGCGTCGACGGAAAGCTGGGTCAGAAAGGCGGATGAAAGCGCTGAATGGCGGCGCGACCCTCGATTCCACCGGGCTCCTCCTTGAATTAACGAAGGAACGAACGCGCATCCGTTCCTCGTGCGCGATACTGTGACCATATAAAGAATCCTCGTTCGTCTGGGCGGAAATGAGTATCGTCGTCAGGCTTGTCCGAAACTTCACGATCGAAACAACTATGTCCTTGTAGCAAGTGGATCGTATACGTCTTCTCGTCTTTGATTTTTTCCAATTTGTATACTCTCTGGTTGCCTCTCTCCTCTTTAGGCGTCGCGAGTGAAAAATTATATTTTATATTTTCGACTTACTTTTGCGCGTACGATCATTTCCAAACCCGTTATACCATATTGTACAGGTCATCCTGTAGGTATATCCAGTGACGAAAAAATTGTCATTATCTCCTCCACTTATGAATTCTGTTAATGCTCAACCGGATCGGACGATAGGACGACGTGTTGGCGATATCTTATCAGCCGATATCGGTCTGCTTTTTTAAAAGTCTCTCTCGCATCTTTATTTTTTAAATATATTTACAGATGGATTCGCTCGATTTGCTTAACGCAGGTTTCTATTATCGTGTTTTTTACTTGATTCTTTATCGTAGATTATCGATCAATGGTCCGAGAACAGAGTCATGGTCAGGTTGGTATCGATCGACGATACTTTGATCGTAACAACGTTGCTATAATATCCGCAGTCGTTTTTTAACTAGAATATTACGCAACCAGCGTGAATAAATATCTGAACCTGGGGGAAAAAGACACGGAGACCTCGGAAATCATTATGATTTCAAGCGTTGAAGTAACACGGTTCAAAGGGTCGAACGTGTATACTACACCTGATAGGAAAAATTGAAAAATTCTCTGTTGCGATACGAGAGTCGTACGGAACGTCTTGGGTACAATAGATACGGAATAGCGATGGTACAGTGAATTCCTTTGATTCTCTATTTGTACGTTGAAAATGAAATCTTTGTTGCGTATCGTTAGCCCAGAAAGAAAATGGATAGTTCAATTTACGATAACATTCGCAATACTCGTTTCACTGTACATGGACGTTTCTTTATTCCGAATGCAAGAATTCTTATATTCTACGTTACTTCAAAAGTTATATAATCACGATGCGGCCAAAAATACAGCGATGCTTCATCTACACGAACAAGTATTTGTATATAAGTAATTGCATTAGTAAGTGGAACCAGTATTAGAGGCTACTACATGATTGCTATACACGAGAAATTGGTCGAATAATATTTCCTTTCGCACCTTGTATACTAATCTCCGAGTTGGATCAGCGAATTAGAAAATTTGTAAGTTACCATATTTTCCAATCAATAAGAAACTATCTTAACGAATTAACGAGCTACCGCTAGGTTGAATTAATAAGTTAATAACTTGATGTCGGATCGGTTGTTAAACGAATCTTTTACCTTTGAAAATGAGGGAAAGAACGGAGCCGTTAAATCTTGATACCTCTAATAAGAATCGATAGATAAAGCTTCTAAAAGGGAATAGTAGTCGTATAAATTTATTCGAGCATCGATCGGAGGCTATTCGCGCACGATTCGTAATTTCGTCAGCATGTCGCGACCTATTTCGAACAGAGAAACCTCCGGCAGATGTACGACGGTTATTGCATACCCAGAACCAGCCGTGCCACTCGACGAACTCGCGGATATCGAATGTTTGGCGATGATTTACCGCAGACACGCGGCCCCTATCGATCATACACCGTTCCCATGGAGCGCGGCCACCTGCACGGATTTTATTTTCGCGCACCAATCGACCGGTGAAAGTCACGAAATTCTCATGCGACTCGCTGCATCGCGAACCTCGTTCTTCTTCTCGATACCTTCACGACAGATACTCCGGTGTCGTACAATTAAAATATCGATCAGCGGTCGTGTTACGATCCAAAAACTTCGTTGCTATATTTTTAGTCCACCTTTTGGCCCGTTTCTTTCTATCGTTAAAAAATATTCTAGCTTTTTGGAAAATATGATTGTTAGAATAGTCGTTAATACACGCGAAGAAAGTCTTCTCGAAGATCTGCGTTGAAACAGAAACGCAAAAGTGAAATATGAAAATTCAAAGGCTGCGAGAAATCGAAGGAAAGAAATTTAGGTATCGAAGGGAGCGAAAGCGAGAGGTATACAGGAAAATAATACGAGAAACTTTGACTTTGTAATACGTAATTTATTAGACAAATGCGCATCTTCCATTTGATACTTGGTATCTTTTAATTTTCTTAGCTACACGTGCGCTGAAATATACAGCCATTCAAATATTTAAACTAATACTGCAGATTTCGATAGAAATTTCCTTTTAGACTGATAGATCTTTGGTTACAGAATTTTCTAAAACGATAGAAATCCAATTTATCTTCCTTTCTCTCTTCTTAGGTGGTTGGATTCTATAGTAAACATAGCGTAATTCCAAGTTTTCACCGATGGCAATAAAGTTTCGCTGACAATCAAATCAGTACATATTTCGCCATACGCAGATACATATATCGGTCGAATATAAAGTAAGCTCGCTAGAAATTCCTAACTTAGAAGCTCGTAAATAACCATGTCGCCGAGTAAAAAATAAGCGAAAGATACTAAATCGTATCGGCATATTTTTCTACTTGTTTTTGACTAGTAGGTTAAGTATTTCACGAGGTTCATTATCGCTCGTGTTTATGGAACGTGTTTATACCATCTATGGTTTGTACTGTTCGTATGACAACGATAACGATAAATAGATAAGAAATAATGAGATACTGAAATATCGATCACACGTACAATTGCTAGTTACTTATAAATATTTCATGGGCGTTTACCGTAATTATTAGAACGTAATTGGATGAACTATCGAACAAATAGATCGTACTTGGGGATTTTCAAACTAACTCGATTATTTATCTATTTCTAATGAATAAGTAATTGAACAAAACATTCGTAATTAACAAATTATGAAATTAATTACAATTGACGATTGAATTATTATGATCTATATATGTACACGTGAGACGTAAAAACGTTAGAAATCTGTTTAAAAATGTTCGATATCTTGGTCTCTACAAGATTAACAAACGAAATTCACGATTAGGAACTAAGAGAATTATAGTTAAAAGGAAAAATACAATTAAATCATTTTTCACTGGAATATTTATCAACTATTTTCGAAATTAAAGATAACCCTGGTTCTAGTTTGATCGATCACGATATCGCCGATGTCTCGTACCTACGTTTTCTTCCGATTACTCGATTCCGGGCTTCCCAGATTTCGTCGAAAAGTTCTTCCACGAAGAATCATCGAGGAAGTATCTTCACACTAGTCACTTTTACGCAAACGTTCGATCCACGATCAGATAATCCTCTTCAATGTTTTACCAGTTCTAACTCCATCCACGTGTAGGAACTTTAAGTCAGACTTAGGTCGCGAGAATTTAACCCGTTTTTTAAATTTTTTCTTCGACGTGGTTCGACTATTGAAATCGGGTATTTCACGATTTTAAGTCGAACATTGCCTTTTCTAAATGCGTATCGTCAAAATCGAAATCGAACAATTTCAGTGCTAGTCAAAATAGGAATTCAAGACTGAGGTGATTAATTACTACGATAAATCTACCACTATCGATAGAGCATGCACCTCTGGTTAAGAACCATTCGATCGTTTTCTGATTTAGAATCTTCTTCTAGAATCGTACAATTTTCCCGTTATTTGTCACATTTTCTCTATTTCACCTCGATTTTCGTTTTCGTTTTATGCGGCACAATCCTCACGGAGGAAACTCCGTTCAAAGTCCTGGTGGACGTTTCCGGATTCGTGAACCACTTTTTCACGGTCTTCTCATCGTATACAAAAGTCGTAACGATCTTAGTTCTCGTCGATCTTCCCTTCTTCTCCTCCTTACCACCCAAATCGCCTCGTCTCTCCTTTCTTCTATTCTTTTTCTTTTCCTCGTTCTCCGCCTCCGAATTCTCTTTCTTCAAGGCATCCTTGCTTTCCTCGGAGCTCCTCCTTCCTTCGTCCATTCCTTTTCCCGTCTCCTCCTTCGAAACTTCCGACTTTCGGTTCCTCATCCTCAACTCCACGTCGAACTTTATTCTACCGCCATCACCGTGATACTTCACTTTATCCTTGATCGACTTTGGACCCAAAAGAACCTGTCCACCATCCCCCGTGTACTCTACGTCTCCCATGTTCTGGTCGATCCTCAATCGACAACCGTCGCCAATTATTTTCACGCTACCTCGGTTCTTCGACATCGAAATGTCGCATCCGTCGCCGGTGATCTCGAGGACCTGTTTGTTGGAACATAGATTCACCGAGAGACCATCGCCAGCGATCTTCCTCACCTCTCCTTCCTTCGCTCTCATGTTTTTCAAGCGATGATCGTCTATTTTTACGGTCTTTCTCGCAATCCGGTATCGGATGTAATCGTAGAGGTGTTTCTGTAAAACGAAACGTCCGAGGAGCGTCTTATGCAACGCTCGCGGAGATCGATTTTCCGGAGTTGTTGTTCCTCCTTCGTCCAGTCGAGTCTTTAATCGCCAGTGGTTTCGTCGTTTTTACCTGGCTTCTTCGTTCTTGGCAAACTCATTCGATAATCGGCTAGACGAATCAGGCTCTGTTTTTCTTCTCCATGTTCGCCAGGAGGATCGTCGTCAGGTTTAACAGCCTGGTGTTGCGGTTCGACGAGGTGAGTGCTTTCACCGAGGTTTCTATGATTTTACAATCAGTTGGATCAGAAATTTTCCGACCATGTTCCGGTCTTATTATAACTTATACGTGGTATATTTGATATATTTGAGTGTTGGGCGACGATATTTAGGTATTGCCATATATAATACTTCGTATAATATTTAAATATCGCAATTTCCGTGGCGATATTCAACCAATTCGAGAACTTTGGAGAAATATTCCGAGGATCGCGTTATTTTCGAAAGATAGATTTCGATGGAACAGCGATAGGCTTTGGTTCCCGGATAAAGCGACTTTTTATTATCTTCGGTATTTTCTTCGCTAGCTATCTTCGAGTTCTGGAAAATATAAAATATTTAGATTAGCTTCGCGTAAATAATATTCAGGCCAAGATTGCCGCGATAGCAATCTTTCCCAGCAAACGATAATTTCAAGATTAGACCAAAGCATTTCAAACATTGAGATATAGGTTCTTTTTTTTCGTAACTAACCGGAGAAGCGTTCGATCGGTTTCAAGCATTAAGTTTGTTAAATCGATACGAGACTCACCTTGATCTTCTTTGTCGAGACTCCTTCGCTTTCACCTTGGATCGCACATATTTATCATATATATTTGATACCGGTCCTATCTCGCTATCATTTTGTAGTAGAATCACTTCGTCAAACTCGCCAAACCTGTTATTTTCTCTTCGCCAAGATACAGCAGTCAGCTTTTCATACTCCGTTGCACTTCTACGTCACCGTTCCGAACAATGCTTTAGGAAATCGATATACACTGTTCTTCCGTCAACTTTCTTTAGTCCAAAAGGACGCACGTTGGAAGAAATTTATTCGACCTTTAATCAACCAACTAATTAACGAAAACGTCACTTTTCTTCTTCTCCCTCCTCTATCGATTTTCTTCTTTATTAACGCGTTAAGAAATTTCTTCGGCCTTTGATCGAGCGCCCGCAACTACAGACCGGTTAGTTAGTTGAACAAAAAAAAAGACAGGAAACTTGTGTTTCTCTGTCGATCTTATCAAAAATGGACACGTCGATGTATTCGTTCGTCCAACGAACCAACTACAGATCGATGAATTAACTATAGAATATTAACCACTGAAAGAACGCAACGAGAGGCGGAATAAATTACAAGAAAGTGGTAAGACGGTGTGAGGAGCGTGGTGCCGTGGATCCAACGTGGGATCGAGTGGTTGTTGGTTTGTTGAGTAGTCGAACGAGACAGCCAGCAGCAACAGCGTAGCTGCGCCGTAATAATGGTTGGCGCGGCACGAACCGGGGTTCCTTGTCGGCCAATCCGGCCTCGCCGCTTTCGGGACTTCACCGAGACCTTCTAGCCGCCACTGGCACGAGAACCGCTTTTACACGGTTCTCGCCGATTATCACGGTCAAGCGTAGCTCTCTATCGCTAACGATATCGACCTTACGTATTTCTCAGAGTCGAGCAATTTCTTTGAGACGCTCGTCGGGATCTGCGCCTTTTTTCGCTATAACACCATTATCGATAGCTTCGTTCGAAATTGGAATATGTATTGAGATTACAAGGTACTCGAATAGATGGCTTTTATTCGGAGGTAATCGTCGATGAGATTTAGATAGGCTAGACTAGGTAATAATTGTTTGGAAGAATGGGAAACGACGTAAATTTAAATGAGAGGATCTCGTTCGTCGTTTCGCAGTGGTCGCTGGTAGGTTAAAGTTTCCTGTTGGACGGTTTGTGTAATTGGAGGAAACTCGAATCCGGCTGAATTGCTCGAGGATTCTAGTAGTGGGTGGAGTGACCTAATCGTTCGTAGGTCATTGCGGTGTAGAACGTTTTAACGTTTCCTCTGATACAACGTACCGTGGTACGTTGAGATTTTTTGGATTGCTCGAATATCGAGTAAAGCATTCTCGTTCTAACGATGTAGATTTTAGAAATATGAAATATCAAATATACGTATGAATTTGCTAACTTAAGCGTTAGAAGCGAATTAGAATTTCTAGAATAGAATTGCGTCAATGCAATTTAATTTAAAGGAATATCTCGTCGTTCCTGTAATCTTTGCCTTACGACTTACGATGTTCGAGCATCCTTAAATTAGGGATACCAGAGCTTCTTCCTTCTGATATTTATCTCGATCGTGGAAGAACAATTTCCTGTTATATACTTTAAATTACGACACAGAAGGAATCGTCCAATTGTAAAGCGAAAAATTTCGTTAACGAGTCGAAATGACCCAACTAGTAAAATCCTGGCACAAAGTTCGATAAGAGAGTTTATCGGCAGATACGTGGACGTATTCGTCGCCAAGATTTCTTGTCTTTCGTCAGATATAAATTACACGAAAGATGCGCAGCGATCGATCAACGATAGATTGCACACTCGTTCAATGACTAAGCACGTGATTAAACGCCTTTTACGCGATCTAAACACGCTGGGAAGGGGAAACACCGCGTGCTGACGTGATCTTCCTCGCCGATTATGATTGTAGTACATAGTGCGTACGTAACCACGCGGAAGAGAAAGAGAGGAATATATTGCGGAAGCAGTGACTAAAAAGAGAAAGGAAAGCATCGAGTGAGAGATTATAAGACGGAAGTGGAGGCGAGCGTACTGATGTTTTTACCGCTACGGTCACGTTGAACCTTTTTTTTTTTCGTGGACTTTGTTTTCGACTTTCAATGCCTTTTAAAACCTGTGTGCGTCTCGAGTATCGCAGTACACTGATCGAATATCGCGATAATATGTCATTTATATCATGATAATATGATCAACTGGGTTTGGGAACCAAAAAATGGCTGTGGATCAACTGATTTTGTATTAAAATAGGGTCGACAACATTTCCGAATAAACGTATTTCTTTCAACGCGGAATGGCCAATTTTAGTACATCGTATTTCTTCGACTATGTTTTTCTTCCTTATTACCGCCTCTTTCGTCTTCTAGTTGGTAATAACTTAATTGAGGCGACCAATGTGTTTTTAAAATTGATCGTCCAAATTGCGTTCTTTTTTTTTTTTTTTTTTTTTTTTTTTTAAGACACGTAATTTAACACACGTAACGGTTATCTTTACCGTATGCTTCGAGGACTTTGGTCGATTCGTCTTTGCAGCGAGTTTTATACGTTTGACCAAAAGGTATATGTCACAGATTCCCCGGCTGGTAATGAAAAACAAATTGCCGACGCGATTACGCGATCGTACTCGCAATTTCTCGCTAGTATTTCGCGATATATCAAACACGTGCATTCACACGCATGTGCGATGAATCAACGAAGATGTCGTACTAGCGACGCGACACCTTCGTTCCCGTAATAAGTAAGATTCATTCATTTAATTCGCAGGTGAAAGTTGCAACGTGAAACTCGAAAAAGTAAAACAACGATACGACGAAACGATAAAAGAAGAAATAGACGAAATTTAGAAGAAAGCTAAGAAATAACTAAAGTGCTTTCAAGAAGAATTTATCAAAATGTCCAAAATCACCCTATAGATTTCACACTCGAATTCGTTTAGCCCCTTGTATAATCGGATGAACGGGGAATTTCCTTCGGACGATTGGACGGAATATTAAATTTTCATCTGGATCTCCAAAATCGTTGGCCCTCGTCCATGCGTGTCTCATTTTCGTGAATTCTGGAAGGATTGCCGGATATGGTCCGAAGTAATCGAATATCAAGCCGATTGCCAGTGCATGGTCAAGATCCGGATTTTAATTGCTTTATCGATCTGGCAAGTCTGTCCGGTCTGTGCTGAACGTTGCTTTGTTCGTTCAACCGTGAACGGTCCCTTTCGATTATTCATTTCCCTGGTTCGAGAATTCGTCTGTGTCTGAGTTAGTCGGTCAGTCTCTGATATAGCGTGACTACGGTAACTTCGCTGTGCTGTCCTTCTTTGGTATTCTAACTTCTTTCGACCTAGATTATTATCTTTTTTTTTTTTTTTTTCGTGGAAAGAAGAGGAAATCGAGCCCGAATACGTTCATACAGGAATCGATGCATCCTACGCATCCTCGATGCGACGTTTACATTCGATTTTCTCGGCAACGAGGTCTGCGAGGATAAAATTGTATTTTACTCCGCCACACTGTACGATACTTGGTAGAGTTCTTCTGCTATACCGTATGCGTATTACGTATGTAACGCGTAAAAAATTATATAAAAAGTCGTCGTAATAGCTAAAGCCTGAAGCAAACTTTTACTTAGGTTTCTTCCGTTCCTCGAATTCTCTTTGTATAAAAGTTCTATCCATTAAGTTCGCACGATTATCCAGCATATATTCAACGTGGTTTATTATTTGACTATCTTGAATTACAGAATGGCAACCGCGAAATGAGCGTGTCACCGACGAACGAGCAACCAAGCCTCGAGATGGAGAGGACGCCGCTCGAGGACAACAGTCTGAAAGTTTCGCCAGTGCAGAATGTGGCGAGGCAAGACTCTGGAGTCCCGGAGGACCTCGCTTCGCCATTGGTCGAAGCCGATAAGCCTTTGCGCGAGGATGATTTGGACTCGACGATAAACAGCGACTGCAACATCACCGTGATCCACGTGACCGAATCTTCCGAGGCAACTAAGCCAGATTCAACTCTGAACAACGAGAGGAAGGATTATACGGGCGAAGGGAAGGACAGCAAAGACGGAAGCGACAGTGGAGTGGAGGGGTGCGCCACCGAGGTGCCAAGGGTGAGGATCGATCGAACCGGACCGTAGAAAAATGCGAGTCCCGGCGCGTTTCGTTACATTCCGTCATTTAGTGGTATTTCTATGGCAAAGGGTGTTTTACCTCGAATTTTCGTTTGTTCATTCGTTGTACGATAGATCGAAGGTCTGTTAAGGGATGAAACGGTTTTGGAACAATTTCTGACTACGTTATACAGAAATTCGACGTTAGAGAATATACAAGGATTTTTCTAGATCGCTTATTTTCACGTGTATCTAAGCACATCGTGGATCAAAAATTTGATAAAGGAACGAAAAACCTTGCGAAAAGCTATTTAGATGTTTGCGTATAGAGGGTACTACGAGGTCATTCTCAATTCATTCCGCTGACCTATTAAGCAAGGTTTTAAACACACACTTCGTATGAAATTCTCCGGGAAAACATCGAAGGAAGGAAAAATTCGTGCGCTTCTAACGTACGAAGGATGTTGGATTGGGAGAGCTTTCGAGATTACAGTTCACTATACAGGGTGACCCATTTCGGTCTGTAAATAAATTCGTGTGGGAAAGTGCTGCGAATAGCTGGAAGCAGTCCTAGTAGGTCATTAGTATTTCACACGGGAAGGAACTGTTGGTTCAGGCGTCAAGAACGCTTTAATCTCAAAAAATTCTCGTACAAACCAACCTTTTTTTCACGCATGCTTGAAAAATATTTCACCGATCCCTCTCGTGTAATTTCCATGGAAAATCTCTCTCAATAAGCGAAACGGTTAACAACTTTACTACAATAGAACGACGCGACTAAGATCTGAGTCACAGTCCTGAGACTTTTCTCGCTAAGCTATTGTCGTCAAAATCGTATCTACATTCACCGATGCCGGTTTCAGGTACGAAGTCGAAACAGCATAGATTACGCGAGCAGCTGCGGCGGCCTCGACGAGGCGTCCTGCGATTCCAGTCTAGTCAGTTGTTGCTCCGTGTACGAGGACCCATGCGCAACTTTGCCCGACGACGTGAGGTTGACCAACGGTGGAGAAGGTACCAGCGAAGGTGGTAGCGAAAGTTCCTCCATAGCAGGCAGCGTTTCCGCCAGGGCAAATCGAACGAACGCCAAGAGAACCATAACCGTGTCAAGCACTAGTAAAAAGAAAACCACTACGACCGAGACTCAAAAGAGCGCTAGGGTAAAGCCAACGCCATTAAGCAACAATTATTCGGCGACTCCAGCACGTTCCAAGCCACGTACAGCGACTCCGAGGGGCATCCTGTGCAAAACACAGCCAACGACGAGGGACAGGGCCCGGTCCCGGGAGAAATCCGCTGTCAAGGAGACTAGTAACGATAACACGCCAAATAACAGTCGAGTGACGACGACATTCCGTTCAGGATTGAATTCAATGCCGCCGCGAACGAGGACGAGGCCGATTCCCGATTCACTGCCATCCGTACTCACCACGGAGATCAACAAGGACCTGGCGCAGCGTGGTCGAGGTCAGAGCGGTAGCTGCAGATCTAGAGGTGGGTCCAGCACACGTGGTGCACGCACGCCAAGTTCAACGCCGTCCGAAGAGATTCGAAAACCTCTGTCCACCCCTAGGGTACCTTACACGGGTCGCGCCGAAGCTTCGAAAGCTTCTAGACCGGATAAGATGGCCACAAGTATGGATAACAAGGCGCTGGACACGTACGCCACGTTGCCTAGAAGGAACAGGAATAAAATAAGTATCGCTAAAGCCAGTGAAAAGACGGACAGGACTATCAGAAGTAGATCTGGAAGTAGAGACGCGAGCCTGAGTAGACAACAGATCGAAAAGAAGACCACAGCCAAAGATTCTTCGGGACACAAGAGTCTGCCGCCATATCCTAGGCACAAGACCGTGGAGAAGACGCGTATTTACCACGAGACCAGCGTGCAAACTGGTCTGACCGGTCACGATATTGAGAACGCTTTGTCCGGGGTGCCGAGCGCTGTCACTGGCCCGGAAGTGGTGGAGAGACTGCACGAACAATGTCAAACGGAGGGCACGTGGGAGGACATGCACGCGATGCAGACCGACTTGAAAAGGTTAAACGAAGAAACGTCGCAGCGAAAAGAGGAGAACGAGAAGTTAAAGGCTGAGATCGTGGAAGTGAAGCGTCTTCTTGAAGAAGAGCAAGCGGATCACGCGTTCGCGCGACAAGAATTGGATAGAAACGCGCAACGGGTACTGGCGATGCTGGGCACGCCGCAATCAGAACATGCAGGTAGTTATTAAGATACTTAAGTGGAAGTACTATATCTCCTTCTGGTCGTACCTACTAGATTCAGCAATTATGGCTTGGTTTTAGAAGGCAGCGATAGCTTCCTAGAGCTGGAGTGTCATTTGCAATCTTCTGGTCAAGTAGTTGCTAATCAACAGTTGGAGATAGCAGATTTACAGTCTCTGTGCCGTATGTTAAGTAGGGTAGGTTATATTACTCTTCTAATGTTGTCTCTTACTATTCGTGGCTCGACTATTTATTTGTACTTGTTCCTTCGTTATGTTCGATTCGTTCATGGAGGATTTGGAGAAAAGCTTGGCTGCCCAGAAGGCATTGTTACAACAGCAACAGGAGCTGGAAGCTGAGTCGGCAGAGATGCAAGATTTCCTCCAAGAGGAGAAAGCTACTTTGGCGGACGCTTTAAAAGAGGCGGAAACAGAGGTGGTATATTTTCGATACATAGATACAAAGAGAACCAGGAAGCGACCGACGAACACGTTAATATAATTCTTCTGTTTGATTCGTAGCTTGCGAAAAAGGAGGAACTGTTAACGAAACGCGAGTTGGAATTAGAGAGGCAAACGGAGGAATGCAAACATTTAGTGCGAATCAGCGAACAACGAAGGTAAGTATTTACATCTCAAATATATCTTGAAAAGTTTCCCTAGACACGAGTCTCTTTGCTAACATAGCGTTTCGACATACGTTTCTAGGCAAGAAAATTTATCTATGAGCATGAAATTAAATGCAGTCGAACGACGAAGCAGGGAACTCTTACTTACACAAGGCGCCGCCGTTTCCGGAGCTGCGGTTGCGCTTTCCGGTCTTGGAACTAGGCTAGAGGGATTAGTAGACCAGCTGATAACATCCTATAGTATCTCAGTGAAAGACCTTGAAGTAATATTCCACCATCTTCCTTTGTTACTCGTATCTTTTCTATTTACCATTTAACGACATCTAACAATTTTATTTGTAGGATGTGATATATCACAATGAGGCATACAGTAGAAGCAATAGTAGCATCGAATCGAGTCCTGTTAGCTCTAAACATAGCCTGAAAGAGTGTACACCTAGTCCGAAAAGCGGTTCCTTCGTTTCCGCGGTGATTGGAGCAATCCGGAACGCGGCGACGCATCCTTTTGCAACGAAAAACACCGATAAAAAATCTACCTTAGAATCGGCAAAACAAATGTATAAAGGTATACTATGTAATTTAAATTTAATCATTTGAGAATGGTTACTAACAACGGGGAATCGATTAATCGATGGTCAAAGGCATCGTGCAACAATAATGGCCTTGTCCTATGTAATTATTTAGAATTGAGCATGGAATCATCGTCCGACTTACTCGATTTCGAAACCGAGCCATGTCTGATGATGGAAAGCGTGTTAGAGGATGTTCCCCTGCCCGATACATACTCGCATAACATGGTATCGAGTAGCGACTCGCTTCGCAGAGCTTTGAGTTTTCCGGAAACTGTGGACGAGAGTAATCTGAAAAAGACGCGCACCAACGAGGAATGTTCGAGTCTTACGAATCTCACGCAAGCTATTTTACATCGTCGTAAGGTATATAAATAGAAAAATATCGAGAAACAGTTGTGAAATGACAAAGACCGTAACGACGGATTATCAATTGAAATTTGTATAATTGTTCACAGGTTGAAAACGAGGAAGACGACGATTGTGACTCTATCAGTGAGTCAGACACCGGCACCAATGAAGGCCCATTGGCTTCGGATTATTGTCCCGCTGTTGGCCTTGTCGATCAAGTAATCGACGTAGATAACCTCGTCACGAAATTATTAAAAGTATTGCGAATAATACAGCTCGATAACGACACGTGCATTCAGGAGCTGAAAGAGGAGAAGTAATTTCATATTTCTTTGCTGTACACCAAGACACGCGTATAGAGAACACTGCATAAATATATAGTGATTTGCAGATCCGAGTTAGAAACGAAATTGGAGGTAACTGTAACGGAATTAGAGGAATTGCGTAAAATCGTGGACAGCCTGCATCAATCGGACGAAATTCTCAGCAACACTTCGGACAGAAGGCGTAGCGTGATGGAGAACTGTCGCCTACTGATCAAAGAGGTAATAGCTGGTGACGTTACCGATACATATCTATAAAATGTTTCTGGTGCCGTTCTAAGAATTTGTTAATCAACGATTGACTTTTTAAAAAAGATGTCAAATGGAATAATTCCTCTGTAGGCGGGTAAGGAGGAATTAAAATTTGACGAGCCCGCAGTTGCTAATAATAGTGGAGGAGCTACGAACTGCGAAGATCTCAACGCGAACGCAGCGGCTCAACCATCTTCCTAAACACGTTTCCTCTTTTTCTTGTTTTCCTTTCTTCCCCCTCCCCCTTTCCTTTTTGTTGTCGTCCTTTATTTCTTACGACGTGCATCGTTACCGATTCCATTGTTTGCACAATTGTCCGTTGTTGATGCCAAAACGGGAGCTGCGTAGGAAAATCACCCTAATGCGTATCGTTTGGGGGAATGAGAATTGAGCTAAACCGACGCTCGACGATGTGTACATGCAAACTTTTCTCGGCGAATCACGTCGAGGTGATTAGCTAATATGGTAGTCCATAAAGCATAGGCATTTTGCGTGTATCGAAGTCGTGTACAGCTTTCTCCGTGCCGTCATGTTATGGGAGGTATTCGTGCGTATTGCTTTAGTATATTTTATCGTTGAGAGACGTATAATCCGTGTATATAATAACAGTAAATCTGTCCTCACAATTTCAAAATTGATGTAGTCGATAATTCATGATCCGATATCGTAGTCATACAACCTCTGGCTTTCTTTCAGTCGGAGATTATAATTTAAATGTATCCTTTTGAATCATTGTCGTTTTTGCGTATAACACGGTCGAAACAATAGTTAGTTATCTCGCGTTAGGATTACTCGCGATTAATCGCTTTAAAAGAAAAGAACAAAAAAAAAAAAAAAAATTATAAAGCATAGACAAATCTGTTAAGGATACTTAATTGCGATAACAGATGAATTTCCTTCTCGTGCCCACCGAATTACATTTTATCTTGATATTAATGACAAACCATTTTCTCAAGAGTATTAATTCCTATATACATACTTAGAGAGGAAAGCAGATAGGTTGTAATGTACCTTAAAGCTCCGTTCATCGAAGTTCACTACAATTCATTTGAATGTTGGAAACAAAAATAAGGAACGAATGTGTAATCTTCAAACGTAAAATGACAACAGGGTACATTAGGTTAAACGATGCACTATATAGTTGTTAAATATGAATCATTCGAATGGAACGACACGCGATATTGTTCGTAATATTATTTGATTCATCGTTTGTCGATATTTAAATATCCTTGCTGTTCCAAACGTGATTACAAACATTGCCGGGAATATCTTTTGTTTGAACATTTTCATTAAAAAGAAACGAAGAACGGAAACACGGAAAGAGATAAATATTTGTCGCAAATTATTCCCGAGCGCCGAAACGATGAAAAAACAGAAAAACAAAGAAAATACACACGTTACATACAGAACTGCTTTCTATTTTAATGGTGAGATATATTTGAAGAACATATTCTTGTACACGCTTCCATAAGTCACAATTATTCATCGTGTAAGTTTCGAAAGCATTGTATATACATATATGTAAGTGAACATCGTGTAACTTACGACTTTATTCTAATTGCGTTTTAAACGATCGGTCCTTTTTTTTATATAGGTTTCCCTTCGTTCTTTTCCTTTAATAGTAGACGTTACTTATTGCAAAGATCGTGTGAAAGTGATTTTTTTCTCTCCTCTATCTTCTTTTTTACTTCTTTTTTTTTTTTTTTTTTTTAATGAAATAAACGATTCCACCCAGATGATATATATTCTGAAAATCATAGTCCTAAGCATTTTTTATACAAAGTATTGTGATGATATACCAAAAAAGAACTCGTAAATAATGTATTTTAATTTTTAATCAAATAAATTTCGTTTCGATAAGAATCGTGTGTTGTATGCGTTTGCTTGAGTATACAATTGTTCGTGGAGGGCTCGAGTATTGGGTTCTATTCAAAGAATAACATTAAAAAGTTACAAATAACCCATCTAAACCTCGCGCCGTTCACACAGGCTCGTGCGATATTTACCTTCTTGATATTTTCTCTTCGTGATTTTATTTTTCTCTATAAAATATCTGCCCAGTTCGTTACAAGCAAGATTAAAAATAAATATAATCTTAAGATAAAATTAATAATCGGTTAATGTCGATGTAAAGGACAGAAAATGACAATAGGAACGAGGCAAAGGGTCGATTGTCAAGAAATATCGATAATAGGATAATTACATTTTACGCGAACGTCGTGCAGCGTATCGTGTAAAAGTCCGAATTCTTCATTCTTGGCGAATACGACGCAACAACGGAACTAGCAAATTCGCCAAACGCAAACCAGCCCTAAAAAATAAAGGTACTACGTCAGTTTGATAAATTAAAAAGAAAGTACATTAAAATAAAGGAAATAATATAGAAATATATACAATAGCGTTTGACATATCTGTCAAAAGTAGTATCATCGTACAAGAAAGATCAATAATGACACTGCGTCTTTTTAAAAATGAATAAAATAATAAACATCGATTACACGTAATTGTTTAAAAAGAAAATTTTTGTTTACAAAGTAAAATTCGAGGCAAAATAGTATCACGTCGGTACCGAGTGAAACTTAAAAGTTGAAAAATACCTGTGAGTCGATTTGGGCGCCGGTGACGGTTTAGAATCGACTTCCGGTTTACTGGATTGCGGCTTCGAAGAATCAATTATCGGTAAGTTAGGTTTATTATCGCCAGCAACACCGGCTAGGAGGAGCGTCTCGACGGGTGCGACGACGAGTACCACGCCGTCCACGTGGATACGGTAATTCTCAGATCCGTTTTGCCGTTGATCGTAATAATCGACCGTAGAATTGTAGGAAGGCGGCGTCGTCGGGCTCGATGACTCCACGATCGATGTTTCGTTCGCAATCGGTAAACACTGGGCAACTCTGTTAGAGCCTAACGCGGCGAGTAACAGCACCGTTTTGAAGATCCGCATGTTGATCGATAGCATCGATGTCTGTTTCTAATAATTGACGTAAATAAATATCAGAGGTTATATACGTATGCGTGTGTCCTAAACCAGATCGTTGACGAAACCCCTTCTACGACGACGCTCTCGAGTTTCGTCGATTCGTCGATTCGTCGATTCGTCGATTCGTCGATTCGTCGATTCGTCGATTCGTCGATACGTCGATACGTCGAGCAATCACGAGAAAACGAAATTACCGATGTTTTGGAATTCTCGCCTAAACAAGGTAAGTCTGACACGCGACGAACGATCGATCGAGGAACGATCGAAAATACGAAAAGGACTTATAAGTTGATTTTTGATGAGAAAAAACGATGCCCGTGGCGTGGTAGCGTGAGCAATGAACGTCTTGACGATGCGGAGGATGAGCGAGGTGTGACGACGTCTCCTGCCGACCGGCGATCCCGGTCCCCACCTGGCATGGAAACAGATCGTCAGGCAAGTTCAAGAACCTGCGGGCCACTGTGCACGTTCTGTTGCATACATACCCAGGTAGAACGTAATCTTGGTTGGAATTGATTTTTCTGCTCGGACGACGTTGATATCTCATTCTACTTTACTTTAGAATTATCTATATTACGCGTCGGTTGTCTGTCTTAAGGGCGATTTGAACGATAAATTTCAATCAACGCCAGATTTCTCTCACGCAATAACGTACTAACTATGAAACGATATTCGTGAATTTGCAAGTTACATGTCGTAGCTCGTAGAATTACAAAGGAACAGTTTCTACAATTTTTTGAGCTACATTCATTAATCGATTAGTAGTACGTTCTTATTGTAGAATATACGTACAATCATGCTTATGTTACGAAGGTATCGATAGAGAAGCAAAGATTAAATACACGGTAAAAGAGATAATAAATGTCAGCATTTATACTTAAGGTTTTACAGGATGTAATTAGTTATTTATCGTCGTAATGAAATTCGATGTCGTTACGTTTCTTGTATCTTTTTAGGTCTTAATTAATCTACGTAATTCTATTCGAGAACAAAGTTGGGTTGGTAAGAAGAAAAACGAAACCACTGGTAGCCGGTTTGCTCCCGAACTTATACACACTCTTTCGTGCGTGAAATATACCGAACGTGCGTGTTTCTGTCGGTGTGCACGCGAGCACCTACCCGCGTACACAGGCGCGCACATATACGGGACCGATTTGTAAAGGGCAACGGCCTCGTATGGCCCCACCGAGTTCATTTCCCCGTTCCTCTGTCTCAGCCGCCGCTTATTACCGTAACCTTGCCCTTGCTCTTACATTTCCGCCATGCTCGAACTTCGAGGATTGTCTTCCTGGTTCGCCTTGAATGGCGCTTACCGACGAAAGCTTCTAGAAGATCGGAATCACTTGAACGCGACTGAAATTCAAACGTTCCAACTTGAACCTACAGATAAGAGTTAATCGTTTATCCATTGAGATAAGCGGAGATAAATTTTCATCATCCGAGAACATTCTGCAAGGGAGAACATTCACAAAATTTTAGGTTAGACTTGACACGTATTTCGCAGGATCTTATTCTAGGGAAAAAATAGTAGACTTTTGTCCGTGTGTGCGTGTGTATTTATTTCTCCGTAAACACGATACAACCCTACGATACATTGTAGATGTAAATAGTACAAATGTAGAAAAAGATAGAACAGCTTTCAGTGTATATTTAGCTCGATTACGAGATCAAAGTTTGCGCTTGAATATTTCATATAATTTCTTTTATATATTTTCCTGCTTTTTATACTTTTTTACTACCTTTTTCATCTTTTAACTATAGTATACGAATATCACAATTGTCATATAAATAGATACTCTTAAATGGAACTTATGTACCTCCTACTAAACAGAATAAATTTTAATTAAAATTGTTGTCATTCTGACAAACACCTAATTTATCCCTATATCTTCCAGGTCCGCAATTCTCGATACCGTCTCCCAACAGCACTAGCTCCTGCTCCGCCAATTTGTTGCCCAATTCGTTCCTTTCCTCGGATATCGAAGGTATGTCTTCCTCCTCCTTCTTCGACAATTGTTTCTTCAACGATATACCCGGCCTCCCTGCTTTCAACGCCTCTTCTTCTTTAACCGCTAGATCATCCGAATGGTCGAGGTTCTTCACTCGTGAATCTCTAACGTTGGTAGACCTTTTACTTCCTTTTATCGAACTATCAACGAGTCCACGACGTTCTTCCGTATTCCACAGGCTTCTAGTCCTCTTTACCGTCTTTTTACCATCGATAGACACCTCTTGCAAACCAGGCTTAGAATTTTCAGAATCCATCGACCATGTTTCTAATTCAATTTTCTCTGTGTTTTTAGCGGCGGACGACTTGTCAGCATGTTTACTTTGAGCCGTGCTATCTCCCTCTTTCTCTATATGAACGATCTCGACACGGTAAGGCTCCCTCCCGCCATCTGCATCTTCTGTCTCATAAACCATCGTTTCAGATGGCTTCTCCGCGGTCTGTTGCTTGCTGCGTTGCGAGATTAGCTCGTTTAACTCCAACGCCTGTGTAGCCAGGTTCTTGAATAGACCACTGCTACCGGAAGTAGCGACGACCACCAAAAAGTTTTCGAACTTCGCATCCACATTGAAGTCACCGTCTTGTCGCTGATCGTACGTGGCCGGAGCCGCGTTTGTTTGCGGAATTAATGATTTAGATAGAATGCCTGCAAAATTACACGAAGATGATAGAGCATAAAAAAGGAATTACTCCAGTTTCATATGTAAACATCAGGAAAAGTCGTTAATTTACAAGTGTATACTCGAAATAACTTAGAAAACTTGTCTGAAGCAGCGGAAGAACGACATGTAATTATATCAAAATATATGAAAATTATATGTTAAGGAAGGATCTATCTTACGAAGAAATCTATAGCGTGTAGTTGTATACGTCGTTCTACCTGGTAACAGGATGAGGCACGCAACGTGCAGTAGCATCTTGGCGAAACCCTTTTGGAAGCGTCCGCTCGAATCAGCCGAGCTGAACGAAGTCCGATCCTCGACTGTGCGAGAGATTCGTCCGCTTCCTTGGCAGCTTTGGATCGCCGGCGTCTTGTATATAGATCGAGGGAATATCACTGCTGGGAGAGGGTAAGAAACGTCTTGTATGCCTGGCAATCGTCTTACATTAGATGATTATGAAGCGACTACCATCCGCCAAGACCGCTCATGATAGTACTGCTTCTCGCATGGTGTGTAGCTTCTTTCGCGACTTTATCCCCCTCTACGGATTAAAAGAAGAAAATCGAGCAGTTCTCGCAAGAAGTTATTGTACTGACTGTATCGTGCGTGTTTCTCAGGCACGTCATTTTAGAATTCATTTAACAGCACGTTCCTTCAAGAAGGATCGATCGATTACATATCTCTTCGTACATTTTTGGATAATTTTAAAGAAATCACATTCGAAATGTTAATGCAAAAGGTAAAAATATGGACGCTTAATTATGGCGGATGGAATTAAATAACATCAATGTTGATAATACTATAAGTAATGGCGATGATAGACGATAGACGATAGACCATAGACGACATTCGAGTATGAGTTACGTAATTCTACGATATTTTTATTCCCTCGATCAGAGAACACCGGAGAGGATAGGCGTACAAAGAATTTGTTCGCTTCTCAGGATCGCATGCTGTTCGCATCTATTTACTTATCTTGATCTGTAAAACTTTGAACGAAAACTTCCCTCGTTTTTTAAAGATTCTTTTGATAGAAACCTCTTTATATTCTACAGAATCGATCACTTGAAAAGTATCTTTTTTTTTTTTTTTTTAGGAATATCGTATAATTTGAGAAATTATTCTACAGGATGTTTTATTCAACGTTTAAATGAAATTAATCATTCAATATGGATACATAAGTTTATTGCGACAATTTTATAACCCTGTCAAGTATAATTGTTTCTTACATATATTATTATATACAGCGACTTAGGGAGTTATGGCCGAATAGAAATGTAAGACGGGGCATACGTAATTTAACGTAAAGCCGAATTTACATTCTTTCACTTTGTGTGTTTCGTTTTACGCTTGTTGCAACGCTGCTTTCATCCTCGTTTCATCCGCGGATGAAAGCAAGTGTTCATCTACCGTGTTCTTCCAATATGAAACAATATAAATTCGACTTAAGTCACGCGAGGAACATGAGGCAACTTCGCACAATCGCACAGGATTCGTCGAATATTCATGGCACGGCTCAGTTTAAATGCATTCGATCGTCCTCCTCCTGCGCCAAATTCCTTGTGTTGCGCCTTAGATCGTCTAAAAGTTTTGATGGCAATCTCATCGTCAATCTACAAGAAGAAAAGAATAAGAAAAGAAAACGAGGAAGATTCAAATCTACTGTTCGTTTGAAATGTTTTTTTTTTTTTATATATCTCATGTTTATATCTTCTAACTCTTATTGCAACTTTATATAGAATTTTAATTTCACAGTTTGTGACCTCGTTAATTAGTTTGGCTAATTAAATTCGCCGATTTTCTATCGAATGAAATATACATTTTAATGTTTCCTGTTTTCGTAGTACTCACGGAATTAACGATAATTTTCGTTGACTCAAACGACGACAACGACCCTTCCCATCCGGTGAATATCCTAATTTGCACCGTTTTCTAGACAATCTTTTGGACGGATCCTCCGTGGATGATCCCCAGTTACCATGCATCGTTGGATTTTCCTTCTTATCCTCAAACAGGTTTGTAATTTTGTCACTTAACCTCATCCTTAGTATACCGTCGTCGCTAGTTGAATTTTCTAAACTTTCGGTTGATGAACTAGCTAAGGTCTCGTTTGTTTTTTCACCGTCCATCGGTAGAAGAATTTCCGCGCTTTCCACGGTAGAATTTGTATCCGTCTCGCTGATCGAAGGAAATGTCGAATTTTGAGAGGAAGAGTCGGGTGTTTCAGAGGCATTGATTTGTTCTGATGGAACTGTTTCGGTGGTAGTTGTGGTACTGGTGGTGGGCTTGACGATCGGTTTCAACGTAAAGTCGGCATAATCGTAGAAATAATCGTATTCCTGTAATTGAAGATCGTGTTAATTTACTTAACATCTTCATGTCCTAAAAACGCGAAAATTTACTTAAATATTTTTTACAAGTCCCTTATCTTTTACTCCTCCAACCTTTACTTTAAATCAATGTTACCACGTACTACCGTAAATCTCTTAAGTCTAGATGCAACATATTTATCACGCCGAGAGTAAAGATAAAAATCAAGGATAATAATAGTTCTTGTTATCGCGTCATCTGACCGTACCGCTTATCGAGGTACGTTAACATCCCAGCGGGAACATCGCGACCGATAGTCATCGCTTTACCGTGTAATCGTCGAGCATCTCCGGGTCCAACAACGCCACCACTTGCACATCCTTCAGGTGGACTTGCACGTTTAGATCACCGGTTTGTCGTTGATCATAGGTCGTCGTCGGTAAGGACAGACCAGTCACAACGTGATAAGCGAACACGAGGAGGAGGCCGTAACGCGGATACATGACGAAGAGGACCGTTTTGCTTGGATGGGCCACGAAGCAATGGAAAAATGCACGAGGATCGTCGACGGGATTGAGACTGACCGGGGTCCGGTTAAAAGACGGCGTTATACCGATGCTCTACCTTGATATAGTGGTCAGTACACCGAGAAACCGGTATTCTTTGTCGCCGAACGGTCGTGAGAGCCTCGAGCACAGTGGCCGGACATTGGCCTCATCGTGTACCGATATACCAGGAAAGCGTGCACACGCGAGAATGCAAAGCGATTCCGATTTAAATATTAAAACGCTACTCTAAATGTCTCCCACAGCCTCGCGGGAACGGTATACGCGTATAGAGAAGACAAATAAAGATCTTCCTACAGCGGATGGCGGGATTCCTTTTATATCGGTCGCGTAACGTTGTCCTTGTCAAAAGTTAACGCAACCAGGCAAACGAGACGAATATATCGTAAATCAGGGGAAACATTGATAGAACGGAATACTATCGGCAGGTATCAAATCGTACGCACTTTGCAAAAATATTTCAAGGTAAAACGAAGATGATGCATCGAAAAGGAAATGAGTAAAGGAAGTATAGCTCTGAAAGAAATATTTGACGAGAAACCATTGGACAGGGTATAGTATTTAACATTAAAAACTGTATTTTATAATATAGTATATTACAATATTACTAATACTAGATATGTAGAAATCACCGGTTAGTGATCTCTATAGGTCGTAACTCCTTCGCAATTCACTCGCAACTGTCTCGCTACTCACTCGCTACTCACTCGTAACTCTCTCGTTACTGCAACTCTCAAACTTTAGTCGCAATTGACCAACGACTACCTCTTATTCCACGGTTTTGTTCCACAGATTTGGATGACTCGTGGTCAAACACACTTTGTTCAATTACCTAACGTCATAAAGGGCTACAAGTATATAGTCCATCGAAATTTCCGATTCTTCCATCGCTTTTCACCTGTAGTTCATCGGGACTTTCCCCAGGATTTCTCCCCAATACTACAGATATACATAAGTAAATAAAATATTGGTTCGTAATGATTAATCATTGTCGTTAATTATTATTGTAGAATATTTGAAATAAACATAAAAATAGTAATTTTTACGTTACACGGGAAAATATTGCAAAGATGTCAATGTTCCTTAATTTACGATACGCGAATAACACGGTACATATAAGATGAACGGTGTATACTGTAAATGAAAATTACTGCGACATAGTTAGAAATTTGTTATGGTAAATTACAAATTTATTACGCTGGTTGTACACACAGGTCGTAAAGTCGTAACGATAGTAAAGACGTAAAGCGCGTTAGGATGCGCTACGCAGATATTTTTGATTGTGACTTTATCCATTATTGTGAAACCGCAGGAAATAATCGTGACCCGATGAATATAAACTTTCTACGAATGAGCAACATGGCAGCAAAGAGGCGTTAGGATGATACTAGAAATAAAAACGGTCGATTACGCAAGTTCGGTGTCATCGATGTGTCTTTCGATGTTTTGATTCACGATCGTTTTTTAATGTGCGACGTCGAATCAACAAATGCCGCGGATATGCTTCGATTGGTATCGATATAGAGATCCTGAATGGAACCACGATGACACTAATGAAGACTGGTTGAAATGTCATGTGCTGTTTTATACGCACAACCGAGGAAGTTCACCGTGTCGTTTTTCTAATTCAGTGCTTAGTGCTTGGTATCGTGTTCGAAAGGAACCCACGCATAATTTTCGCCCATTACAAAAAAAAAAAAAGTCTTGCGTCAGGCATCGAAATATTATATTATCTACTCCTCTGAATATTATATCGCGTCGTTTATCATGTTTCGTTGTGACGTAAACAATGTTCCAGTTTTTTAAAAAACCTGGTAAATATTTTTCGATGTTTCACTGATGAAAGGGTTGCTCGATAATTACATCGTAGTTAACCTAGACGCAAAATATTTATGTCTTCGTCGTTCCAATCTTTAAACTCTGCTTTCCTCCGCTTGTTTCGCGTCATCGCCGAAAATCAAAATATTTTTCAAGCGTGTACTTATTAATAACATTTGCCGGGGTTGTAATTGCAGGACAAAAAGACAGACCCAGATCTTTCCAAACTTCTCCCACAAAATCAACAAGCTCTGGGAAATCATTCGGGGATGTATTCAATAGTGGCTGTTCGATTCAAACATCAACAGATGCATTGTGCAGCCTTGAGGAGGAAGAGGAGGATGAAATTCTGAATGGCGAAACGGAAGAAATATGTTCCTTCGACTCTCAGCTTTCTAAGACGCTTCCACAGATACTTGCGGACAAAGGTGCTCTAGGCTATTTCATTCAGTTTATGGAAACGCAGAATTGTATAGCACTTATTAAGTTTTGGCTGGAAGTGGAATGCCTGTGCAGTTCGTATAACGTATTAGAGAATACGACGGAGAATATCGAATGCTTAAATTGCGTAAAGAATACAAATAGTATTTCTAATTCGATAGACAACAATGAAAATCTCCAGTGCGATGTGGCACAGAATAATATAAATAGTCATGAAAGTAAGAAACTACTATTCGACGAATATGTAAATAGTAATGATGTGAAATCAAATTGCAACGACATGCCAAAGACTAGTCAAACCATAAGCAAAATGCGACAATCAAATCACAACTGCGGAAGAAGAAATATGACTACCATTAGGCAAGACGTGTTAAGAATTCATAAAAAGTATATTACTAAGGATACTTTGGGTACGAATCAAATCCCCGAAGACCTGAAAATAAAGATGGAGAAAGTCCTTACCTGTGAAAACATTGAGCCTATGTTGCAGTGCCTATCAGCTGTTCAAAAGATTGTATATCAGATATTAGAAAATGAGTGAGTATATGAACCGTGAAATGCTTATACTATTTATATTTTGGAATTTAAATGCAATTCTTTCTAGACACATTAATGACTTTTTACGAAGTGAATTTCACTGCAAACATCAGATTGATGTTCTTACAAGTGGCAATGTACAGTTAGCAGATATATTGTACAATGAAACAGCATTCTTTTATTTTATGGAGTTTATGGAACTCGAGAATAAACGTGAATTATTAGACTTTTGGATGTCAGTCATGAGCTATAAACAAAATTTATTAGAAAAAAAGGATGCAGCAGATCCCGAGGAAGCACAAACTGATGCTCTAATTATTTATGACAAGTACTGTGATTTACCTAACAGTTTCCTTCTTTTATGAATTTTGTAACTAGATCAATAACGAGGTCATCGATATTATCATTGTTCAAATCGTTATAGGTATTTTAGCTTACAAGCAACGATGCCCCTTGGTTTTAGCGATAAAATTCGTTTCCAAGTCGAACAGAACATTTGCCGCGAAGATGGAGAAGGGCCACAACCCGATTGTTTTGATAAACCTTGTAGAATTGTATATAATTTCCTGAATAAGGTAAAGATACTGTGTTAACGTAACAAAAGATGCTAGTACTCGTTCAGAGCCATTGCTATCAATAAGATTCAGTGGCTTCAACTTTAGATAACAGAAAATTCTTTTCCAGTATTATCTACCTACCTTCTTATCATCTCAGTTATATTACAAATACTTATCAGAATTAATCAGTACTATACAAAGCAGTCCATGTTCGAATTTACATCCTAGGCTAAAAAGAGCAGGTTTGTGTTGGTTTACATTTATCATACTCTATGTAATCGATAGTGAGATAAAAATAAAATTGTTTCAACAAAATTTTTAAATATCTGTAGGTTCTGATTGTAGTAGTGAGGTCAGTTCTGTTAGTATCAATATGCAGAGTACCCTGCAGGCAGGGAACGAAGGAAATAAATTGAACAATAATAAAAAAATTACTGGTGGTATGAACATTGATACCAGACAACTTTATGATCCCGATTCCTTATGGAAACGTAACAAATATAGGTAATTATAAAACAAAAATGCTGTGCAATATAAATATTTCAAGATATATCTTGTTTATTTTATAGTTTGAGCGTCGGTTATATTGATTCGTTAGGCAGATTCGTTACTGAGATAGACCCCGACCCTCAAAGAAAATACGGTGAGTTATTTCGATCAGTTACCTTGTATGTACAACGTGAATTGACATAATCGTTTCAAAATAATTTTAGAATCTCGATTAACACGTGCTGTAAAAAGGCTTGTAAATATGGAGCAGGATAAGGTAAATTTCACGCTTATCAGTAATGTTTATGTGACATTTAACGCATGACCTTTAATTTTTTTTTTTTTTTTTTTTTGTGTATGAATCTAAATTAAAATCGATATAATTAGGCCAAAGAGGAATTAGCATGGAAGATTGCCGAGATGATCGTTCGTGAGATCACCTCTTTGACTCGAGGAGCTTCGAATTTTTCATCTTGATGACAGACGCTAAGTTCGACATCAATTTATTTCTTTTACGTAATATACTTTGCGCTTTAAGTGTCTTAAGGTAAATATTCTGTTTAACATTGTGTATGTTTTCTTAATCTTTTATAAAACGACATCGCGTATTCCAAGTGCCAAATTGCGTAATGATAAACCTATTTTATTTTACTATTAAATATAACAATTGAAAAAGGAGTGAGTTCGTATCCATAAGTATAGTATCAAATTTATTATAAAATTGTCTATAAGGGACAAACAAGCACATGTATATTTTCTACGTTTATAAGAACTCTTTTCAAAAAGTAATTTTTTATTGCGATATTATTTCACTTTATTCACACATTCGTTATAAGTTTAATAATTTCGGGTTTCATGAAAATAATAAAAAAATTATTGCAGTTGAAAAAAAACAGATAATAATATTACTGTAAATAAAATACAAAGCTCTCGTTTATTTAAGGCATAATAGCAAACCGTACAAACGAAAACAATAATTTTCAAGTGCTTTAACTTCATACTCTTTCTAATGTTTATGAGATTATAAAAGTATTCGTTTCTATTCTAAAGTATAATTGTAATTTTAAGGCGACTATATTAGACGACTTATATATATTATATAAGGATGTACAGAGCATATGTATTGTTTCGCGTTCAATATAGCGTATTACATAAATTATTCAACTGCCAAGTATTTCTGTAATTCAGTACATTTCTTATATCTTCTGTGAACGCAAATGTCTCTTGTTTGCAAAAATATAAAAGATGAAAAAAGTATTTTATACGCGATAGGTAAACAATTTATGACATATCGTAAAGGAGTGTGATTGGAATGCGATATGTATGTCTTAAAAATCAACGAATGAAATGCAGTGTAGATATTAGAAAGTGGGTGGCCGTTTGACGAAATTGTAGATTTTTAGCAGTCGAGTTTCAAATAATAATTTCATTTATTTCGCACAAACCTTTGCAAGTTTACTGCAGATATGTATAATTACTACAGATTCTTTGAGGCGTTCTTACATTTTAAACGTTTATACTTGGCAGTATTTATTATAGAATTTTTAAGTGATTTATACAAAGCATTCAGTTCGTTACTCGTAGAGTCGAAAAACTTTTATATACGATCAGTCTTATTATGTATAGCTAGGATTAGTCGGTAATATATAGCATTACATAAAACTTATTTTATTAAAATCGAATATATTTTTAGAAGAAAGTATAAGGAAAATGAAAATTGCTATACATAATGTACTAAGAAGATGAGTTGGATAATGTGATGAACATATGCAATCCAAGACTAATGTTCTTAAAATGTTAGTGAATTTTAAGTTGAACGACGCACGTTAGTTCCTCTTCCTTTAAAGATAAAAGGATATTTATTTTAAAAATAGATTAATCAACCTTGCATATAAATCTTACAGTATTTTGGCGGTTTATACTTTTACGATGATTTATATTTTTAAGGCTATAGAAGATTTCGTTTTTATATACAGCAAGCATTCAAGCTTTGTGCGTTAGTATGAACGAACAAATTTTGTATTAGTTATTATATTCCTTATATTCACACAGAAATTTTGGTGCTACACGTAAATACAATTCGTTACCGGAAAACGTAGTCTTGGTACTCTTTATAAAATGTATATGTAAATCTCTGGAAAAAGGAGTATTCGATCATTTGTTAATAGCGATGTACATAAGAATTTTTTTATTAAAAGGAGAAGGGTTGTTGCACGAATAAAATTTGTTAATCAAAAAAATCAAGACATCTCTTTTGAAAATTCTACGTGTATTATTTTTTGTAAATATGTAGTCTTTAAAGGTGCTCTTTATTAACCGTAATAAAAACGACGATCGACAAATTATCATGTTTTTTAAATCGAAATATTAGTTATATTAGCATACGATGTACTCGCGCAACGTTCAGTGATGCTTAACACTTTGTAATTTATTTAGACTGAATTTCAACATGAAAATATTAGATGTATGAGAAAAGGTTACACTCATTAAACAGCACTACTCTCTATATAGGTGTGTTCTTCTTATATATATAAAAAATAAAATCTTTTAACATTTATAACAATTAACAAATGTATTTACCAAATTAGTACGAAGAATCAATTTTCCATAAAGCTCTTTATCGCAATAAGGAAATATCTCTAATCTCTAATCTCTAAGGAAAATCTTATTTTAAACGTAAGTTTATATGTAAAGAAAGAATTCTTTTATGTATACAATATTTCTATACAAATAGTGATTCTCCAGCTATATTTTTCCTTTAAGCAATCTTCATCATAATATGGGCTATTGAGCACATTATCTCCTTAAAACTTGAAAAACATATAAATATTAAAAATATAGCTTTCTTTGAAGCATATAAGGCAGTGGATTATTCGTATTACTACGATTGAAAAAGGAATTTTCGGTATCACAGTTCTCAGAACGAAGAAGATCCGTTAATACTCGTATGTGGGGGACAGCCAAATTTGGGATCCAGTAAGGGCGATGATTCCGATAATCGCGTATTTTGGCCTCCTTTCCCTAACTTCTGACAGCATTCCAATCGAAACTTTTCCCTCTTACTCCATCTTTTGTAAACAAGAGCATTGAAGAAAGCTTGAAGGGGATTTGTTACAGCCTATCAATAAAATATTCTCGTGAATTGAACTTGTCACATTGGTGTTGAAAAATATACATACCATTATGTACCAAAGAGTAATGATAATTTTGACCGGTAGTTGGAACCATAAAGTCCATAATAAAATCCCGTTAATTAAATTCGGTAACCAGCATACATAATAAACAAAATTAGTCAATGCAAATTTGAGTTTTATCGCTTGCACCAATTTCCTTTCCCTACTTGTTATTTGTGCCAAACTACAAGTGACAGCAGTTTGAAGATCTCGCGTCGACGCGAAATATAACACAGGATTGACTATCATGACCACTGCTAATAGCACATAAGTAGCACAATAGTTTGGCAGAATGCGTAATGTAACAGTGGATAATGATGTTAAATTATGACAACTGGGAAAAGAAAAGTGTCATGATACTTTAAGGAAATAACATTGCGGCATGCCGCTAAATTGAAACAAAAACTAACTTTGCATCTGGCATATATAAAACTGTTAAGCCAAATGTAGTCAAAACTGCTGGACATATCCATGCAAAGGCATGATAACAAGTGGAATGTCCAGATCTGTCTCCTAGTGACAGTTTCATGTCTATGGCGTAGCAAAGAGTCCAGATCCATGTTGCCATATAAAAATACTGTATCCAAGCCTGGTAATTTTTTTTTTGATATTAATATGACAAAAGATTGAAACAGATACAGGTTACTAATACAATTATTTTACCGACAAAAGTGCACAAAAGACAACGCTTGATGTATCATCTTGCATTGGCATTATGGATTTAAAATTCATCCATATCGCCGATCTAATAAATACACCTAGAAGAAATTCAAATTTAGAGGAGAAATGTGACTTTCTTTGTTTTTTATCTATATCTCATATTTTTTCAATATTAGAAAACAAATGTAATTACCTAATGAGGCTAAGAGGTCTGCAATTGCAAGCCATACGATGATCTCTCTTCCTCTAGATACAGATAAGTTTTGCCACCTGTGAGAATGACTAGATGTTTCTCTTGGAAGTATCTACAAAACAATTTCATCAGTGATTTATAAGATTTTGCTAAAAATTTCCCTTACCTGATACATTGCACCTAGGATACCTATAGAAGAGGAGAGCATACAAACAGTGTTGTACAAATCTGTATTGAATTCTTGCATTATTACAACTGCCATATCTGTACTGTTAGAATGATGACAACAGAATGTTTGTATCGTTGGATCAGCCATGATTTATTTATTTGATATTGATTTCTTTCTTCTTCATCAATTAAATATACATATATGTATATGCACAAGATAAGAAATAATTAAATGTTCGATAAAACACCAGTTATTTCGTAACTCGATCTATGTATTAAATGTATGGAATATGGATGGAACGATTTACGGTTACTCGAGAGACACCTTTTCAAAAAATTTTTTCGAGGAATCAATAAGAATGCGTTCATTTTTATGTTAAAACGAAGCCGTACGAGATTTCCGGCACATTCATCTGCACGCCATATTTAACACTTTACGTTTCGAACAGAAGGTAATTATGCATATACCTTCTGCGGATAATACAGACTTCTAGTAATAATCGTTATTTAAATGATACAATTTAACGTACTCTTAATCTCCTTATCTTTTTAAACGACTGGAATTCATATCTACGTTTGTTGCTTGTAATTAAGTTCAACGTTATTCCTTCAAATATTTTATTATCACTGTAAGTAAATATATCGAGATATAGAGGAAAAAAGAAAAAATCTCGATCACATATACTTTTGTTATTACTGATTATTACCGAATACACATTTAACATTCAATTATGGTTCCTGTACGAGCTATTCATATTTATTACAGAAACATCACGCTTCAACTGCGCTTTCCTCCTCCTTTTTGTTATGTTTTCTCCATTTAGAAGCTCTTGCTTCCGGATATTTTTCAGCGAGAAAACTACACACGTCGCCATATTCAGCTCTTAATCTGATTAGAACCTGATCCTGATCCCTGTGACGTTCTTGTTTACGTAAATGAAATAACCACGAAGGCAATTTCGTGAAAAATGGTTCAGGCTTCTTTTTCTGCAAAGGAATCTTTCCATTCATTACGTACTGTTTAAAATCTAAAATTTCGTCTCGTGGAATCTCTTTAGAGGTTCGAACTATCGGTGGCGAAGCAAGTACAGTAGGAAAATAATTATTTTCTTTCTTCATTTCGACCACATGCAATTTTTTCTCATTTGCCATTTCTTCGTACGTTTTCTAAAAATATCGTTAATAATATTATCATCAATTTACTGCAAAGTTCCATATAACGTGAAAAGTACCGTTTTTCTTTGCTATCGCTTAACATAGTTTCGATCAACGTACCTGTTGCAGTAAGCCAATGAAGAAAGCTTTTACGATGTAAGCCATGTTTGTAGATCCTTCGACTTTAGCGTACAAATCTTTGATACCAATTGCTTCGCAACATGTTTTAATAACACGATGACATTTCAGTCCATAACCCTTCTGTTTTTGTTGTACGAATATTTTCGTTTTCCCAAATTGTCCATAAAAGTCATGGAGTACTAGAACAAAAGGTATTATAATTTTACATAGTTATAGAGCTAATAATAGACAACAAAAGACACAAGAGGATCGTTTACCAGTATGTTCATTATATCTTTTAACGTATATCAATCTTTGTCCTGCTCTGTTTTTAGCTGCATTTATGGTTGCTTTAGATTCGCGTCCTGACATCTGTGAAAATCCAGCCAAGCCTTTTCCATTTCCAGTAATAACCATACTGCAACAACGTTTTGCTCTACCCATAGTACTCGTCATAACAGATGAATTTTTGGCAAATAATATCCAAGATTCGAATCCATGGAAAACATCTGAATTGGTAAAAATTTCACATTTACAATTTATATGCGTATATATAGATATATACGTATATATGTATCGAACAATTATATTACAAACCGTAATTAACAGGATCGGGTGGTCCAATTTTCTTCCCACCAGGCTGACCTCCGGACCAGCCTCGGTTTAAAGGGTGTATTTTGAATCGTTTCAATCTGAATACAGTAGCAGTTTTCGGAGTATCAAGATTCTCTTGTTCGTCCAATGTAAGACGTCTTTGTCGAATTGTAAATTCTCCTTGCGTGACAGGGGCATTCAGTCCAGGAAATACGAACTGTATTTTCCCATAACCCAATTTTTGACCCTGATTTAAATCTCTGGTCCTCACAATAACTTTCCCTCTTCCCCTTCTTTTACCAGCATTACTAACGCTTGTAACAGATTTCCATAATTGCGTAGCTGATTCTAAACACAGATGATATTTCCAGATTATCGGCGCTCGAGCAGAACCCAACAAACGTTTCTCAAAGCTCGTCGACGAAACTTACTTACTTCTCATATAAAAGTTAGTATTCCTTGCATGTTGCAGTAATAAAACCTGCGGTGTCAATAAACCAATGGTGGTAGCTGAAAATAATTTTTAGATGAAACTGTGTTGTCAATTCAAAGTTAAAGAATTAAGAAAATTCTATAGGACATAGTTTGATGACACGTTTTAGGTTATATAAGCAAAAACAAGCAGCGATTATAAATAAAGTTTTGTAGAAAAGCGATATGTGAGAAATATTTTACGTAAATTACCATCTCTCGCAACGCTGATACTTTTTACACAGTTTGTAATTGCTTTAGAAGCATGGTATATCCATTTTGCCATTTTAACCTTATCGGCATGAAGTTTCTAAAGAGATTTTCTTGCTGAGAGGAACACGATAGTTGAGAAAATGGACGACGGATGTCGCTTAATGTCGTATGCTGATGGAACATTCCTTTTACTTATTACGTATTGACGTATGTGCAGACGGAGAGAGTGCATCTCGTCTGTATATATATATATATATATATATATATATATATATATAACGAAAGGATAATTTTGTTATCGAAAAGCTCGAAAAGTAAAACTCTATGAAATACTAATGTAAGATTAAAAAATCCCAACAACTTACACAAAATAAATATTTCAACGTTTCAATATTAATGAATCGTTTTAAAAGTTGAGCTTTTCAATGTGAAATATCGAAATTGCACGCGTGTAATAATAATATAAGCTAGAATCGGGCATGCTAATCTCGTTGCGTTTCATTAAGGTAATACGAAGAGAACCGTATTAAAAAGAAATTTCATCTATTTCCTGTTTAAAAAAGAAAAACTGTAAATACGAGAGGAACGCGCAGCTAGCGACACGTTGCATCGTGGTAGCAAAGCATCGAACGACGTCGATCGGTTAGACAGTCGCGTACCGTCGCTGTTCTTGATAAGGGTGGTCGGTAAAATCGTGGTAGGCACCCTACGAAGAAAAATTCGACAAAATGCATAGCAGAGTGGGATGAAATTTTTCCAAGGACAATGCCAGACGTAAAACGCTAGAAAAGGAGAGAACTAGATAGGTAATCGGAGAAAGAGGAATAGAAAGAGAAGTGAGAAAGGTGGGCTGTCCCGAGGCTGGTGGCCATGAGACGATAGTAGATTAGGTAGACGAGGTGGTTCCTGGCTGGGATGACAGGGATCAGAGGCGCGATAGGCGGACGTATAACGGAAGATCTATAGGTTTGACCAACGGCGTAGCGGCGAGCAGCGCGGGACAACCCCGAGCAAGAGCGGAACCGCGCGGAAAGCGATCCAATGGAATCGCATGGGCGCGTTGATTGGCGGGGTTCCTCCAATGACAGGATGGTTAGGGTGCCGGGTTTGGCACGGAGGTCGGTTAGGTAGCCCCGCAAACCCCTCTAGAGGAAGGCGAGTGGGAGCCCTTCTCTCACACGCAAAAGGGGACATCTCATCACGACTCTTGGTAGCAGGCACTTCTCCGTAGTGGGCACTCCACTCATCGTGTCGTCGTACGGGTTCTCCGCGAGAGGCTGTGGGGCCCGAGCCCGGACGAACGAACGAACTAACGAAGGAACGAAGGAACGAAGGAAGGAAGGAAGGAAGGAAGGAAGGAAGGAACGGACGAACGAACGAACGAACGGACGAACGAACGAACAAACGAACGAACGAACGAACGAACGAACGAACGAACGGACGAACGAACGAACGAACGAACGAACGAACGAGCGAGCGAGCGAGCGAGCGAGCGCGACCGGCCGAGCCGCTGCGCTGGTCGAGTGGGTCTAAGCGGCCGTGAGGACCTCTCCAGGAGTACCCGACAGTCCTCTTCATTCATTCATCCATCCATCCATCCATCCATCTATCCAGCCAGCGAGCCAGCCAAGCCAGCCAGCCAGCCAAGCCAGCCAGCCAGCCAGCCAGCCAGCCAGCCAGCCAGCCTAGCGAGCCAGCCAGCAAGCCATCCATCCATAGACGCTCTCTCCTCTCCTACGGAGAGAGAGTGTATCCTCGACGAAGGTGGAGGCGAACCGTAGAGTGGTACATCTACCGTCGTCTCTCTATCGGCAGAGTCCAAGGACTCGAAGACCCCCCGGGTGATTTCAGTCGGCCGCCGGCCGGCTCTGGCCGGCCACTCTCCTCCTCGACCACGTGCGTGTCATTCTTCCGTTCTCGCGTTTCGTTCCGTATCGTTTCGCATCGCGTCGCATCGCGTCGTGCCGTGCCGTGCCTTCGTCGCTCGTGTCCTCGCTCTACGAATCGCGTTGTGCCTCTAGGATCTTCTTCGTTCTGCGAAAGACGTTCGATCGGTCGTGTGCGAGCGCGAAAAGAAACAAACGTTCGGTCGGTGATGACCTTGGCAAACCTTTGAACGTTGATCGACGTTGGTTCGTCCTCGAAGATCGGTGCTACGCAGCGGTGGATCCACGATTTGCGTAGTTGCACGGCGTGTTCGACCTCGTTCCACTTTCCGGATATCATCCGACCTGGTGAATGCAACACGAACAGAGGAATGCGGCGAATGACGCGGTGTCGCCGCTGGACGCGTCGATATAATGGACGCGTTCCGCGTATTACCGCACCGAGTCGGTTGATCTATCGATGAAAACCAAATTCTGAATGTACGTCGTTCGGTTACCTGGACGATGAGTCGGTCGAACGTCTTGCAGCGATCGTGCCAAGGATCGTTAAACAGTGTGCGATTATTTATCGTCGGCCGATGAATGGAACCAAGTGCGACCGTGAATCGTTTAAAACTGTGGCAAGAGTGACGCGGTTCTTCCGTCCTCGTTTAAATAGACGATATCTCCGCTGAAACCAACGAGAAGAAAAAAAAAAAAGAATTTTGTAAGAGAAGCGATAGAGCGCTAGAAAGCGGAAGAAAATTAGGGAATCGGAGATATCCGTAAGAATCATAGCGGTGGAAAAGAAAAGGCCGAGCGACGCGGTTTAGTCGCTGCGAAGCATCGGCGATCGAAATTGTCGGTTGAACGCGTGCTCGGCGGTTGAAGTCATGTCGGTATCCAGCGGCTAGCGCCGGCCTCAGGATTCCGCGAAGCGCGAGCTTCAAGTACCTCGAGGGCGCGGGCCTCGTCGAGATGAGCGGTGGCAGCGGCGGGAACAGCGCCGGCAACCAGGGGAACGGCAATGCCACCAGCTATCACCAGCATCAGCAACAACAACAGCAGCAACAACAACAACAGCAACAGCAGCAGCAGCAACAGCAACAAACCCAGCTGGAGCAAGCTAGCTTGCTGACAGATCTGAACGGTATCGACCTGGCGATGAGCCTGTCGCCCAAACAGCATTCGTCCCACGTACAAGCCGCTGGTGGCGCTCATACCACTCCGTTCAGCGTCACTGACATTCTCTCACCCATCGATAACGAGTCGTTCAGGAAGCTGGAGCAGGTGATCGGCGTCGGCGTGGTCACGCATTCTCAGGTATCGCCTTACGGAAACGCGTGCGGCGCCCGTGTCGGCGGCAATACCGGTAGCTCGAGCGCGAGCAGCGGCAGTCCACCGCTTCACGGAGGCTCGACGCCCGGTGGCGGCACACCCGGACCGGTTTCCGGTCCGAACGACGCCGCCGGAGGAGGCAGCGGCGCTGCCGGTGCCGGGTCAGGCATGACCGCCATGGGCAATCCTTACGCGACCATGCAACTCACCTCGCAGTATCAGTATTGCGCCGCGGAATTATCGTATCATCATGCGGGGCCAGCGGTCGCCGGAGGCGCGACCGCCACCGACCCCATGAGATCCCATCATCCGTGGTACGCGCCTACACCGTCGGCCACCAACGATCCCCGCTTTGCCAGTGAGTACTACTTTGTCTTTCCATCGTTGCATCAAAATTCTCGCCTCGTCGATGCATCTCGCTTTCTTTTCCGTTTCTCGGTTCGGCCGCTTTCGCGCGTTGCTTCCTCTGAAAATGAGTCACAACGTCAGTGTCTTACAACGCGAAACGTCTTACGTACGCGTAAGCGATCGAGTTACAAAGGCGCTGATCGATCGAGTTGGCAGACGTTTGCGGCAATTAGATTCGCCGATTCGTTAGATTCTGACACGTCCGCGACCTTTTGCCGATTAATAATAACAGCGTATCGTCGATCGATATCGGCAAGTTGTGGATGATTGTCGTACGAATAAATTTTAGAATCCTTTTACCTGGAATCGTGCGATTTCGCTAGTAATATTAATTAATAGCAAGTATCCTCGTTCCGATCGAAATGCGAGACTATCGTTTTCAACTTGGTCGTCTAGAAAACATTCGTGAACAAAACGTGAAAAGGAGAAAACCGGCTTGTACGTTGAAACGAAGAGCGGAGGAAAGACAAGAGTAAATAGGTAGGCTTCGTTCTCCGAGAGCGGAAACGTCGTTTCGTGTGGGTAGGTTGCACGCGATCATCCCTTTCGCCATCGACTAGGCACGTCTGCCCCGCTTTTATTGGCCTCGTGTCTACCTTTGTTATTACTAGCTCGCACTTACGTCCATTTAGCCATCGATGAAGTATCAGACTCGTATTTCAAAGTCCACAACCGCCTGTCCTTCCGTCACGTCGCGCATCGTCTCGTAACATCGACTCGTCAATTCATCCGTCGCTCGTTGCTCCAAACGTTTCCACGTATCCACCTTCTGGACGACTATCTGTCCCATAAAATCTCCAGATTAACGATCTCCAAATATGCGATAACGCTGATCGACGATAACGATGATCGGACAAGCCGAATAATTAAAAAAAAATTAATCGCGATCCAAACACTTTCAAATGTCGATCGTCCGGCTCGAACTTTGAAATTTCTATTCTCCGAGCTTAACCATCGCAGTCAGCTACTTCTCTCGAGTACTCGATACTTGTCGTATCGGTAAAAGTACCTTGACACGCGTATCCAGGACAAATCGAATCTGCATAGACGGTCGTGCTCGCAGATAGCACGGTTCTTCAGGCTTCTCGCGTTTCACAGGCCGCTGAAGAAGATTGTCGGCCAACAAAGCTCGCGTCCTTCGGACTTGTGTCAACAGACGCTCTTCTCCTTGGATTTCTGTCGGCCGCACGCGCCACTCTGCTAGCCGCTAGAGAACGTATATCGATCCCTGGCCCCCGAAATGCGTGGCTACCGGACACTACCGGAGATTTTAGTTAAACAAATAAGCCTGAACGACCCTCGTCGCGCCAGGCGACGTTACTCAACGTACAGAACGTTTTCAAAATCAATTTCTCCCGATTTTCACGCGTTGCTACGCGTCTCTAAAGAAGAAGACGACAGACACGGTGAAACGGTGCGATTCGAACGTTGATACTTGCGTCTCTGACGATGCCCGAACGGACAATAGTCGTGGTTTCTGCTCTCAGCTGGCGATAAGATAGGCAAAACAATTTGTCGTTCGCTTGTCTTCCCACACTACTTGTCTACTCTTCCGATAGAGCGTCGTTAAGAAACATTGACGCTAGCAACTCGTTCTTAGGATCTAATATTTTGTCTTGCGTCGTTACTCGGGGAAGAATATATACGAGCCATCTTTCAGATTAAATTTTGTTTACCAGTTCGTGGTACCGTGAAACAAGACGCGGAATTTGATCGACGCTCGATCGAACCTAATCGTCCTTAAAAATAATTCACCGTTATAAAGTTACGCTTCGACTTTGTAACGACGAAGAGCAGGATTTTTGTTTGCCCGTCATATCGGCGATACCGCGTAATTATCCGGTCGATTGACGCGTTCGACCGGCTGTTCAGAATCTCGCCTAACGGGAGATTCGACTTCGGTGGTCAGGTAGAAGACGTCAATTTGCTTAATGATATTCTTACGAGCTTGAGCGAGCGAGATCCACCCCCGTGTTCGCGCTCCGTTTCGTCGGAACGATGAACCCGTCGTTTCTCTCCGGGCTTCCATTGTCCCGGCCCATCGTCCACGTTTCATCGACGATAGTCTTGAAACTTTGTCGAGAGATTCGTAAACGGCTAGCATCGTTCGTTTCCATCGTGATGCTCGTAGTTTGATATCTTCGCAAGTTAGAAGATCTGGTATTGTTAATCGCGTCGCAAGTTTCTGCGTTTCCTCGCTGTTTCTCTTCTCTCTGTCTCTCTCTCTCTCTCTCTCTCTCTCTCTCTCTCTCTCTCTCTCTCTCGAAAGTATATTTCGCGAAATGTCTGATTCTCGATTTGTCGACAGACGCTTCGCTCGGATCTTGCTCGAAGGCGCCACTCCATCTTCGTTCAGCGATTCGTCGAACGACAGGAAACTCGATCAACGATTTACAACTCGTACATTCGATACACGAAATATCAATCTACGTTGAGAGTGGCGCACGGTGGACAAGTTTCCATCGATTTTTCGTCATAAATGGATGCGTGGCGTCGCGTAAACAAATTCGGTCGGTGTTTGGTGTCTCGAGTGGTATTTCTTTCCCGAGGCGGGCACGGACTGACAGGCTGAGAATACGTTCTCACAGACATAATAATAATTCGGGACTTCATCGTCGGACCTCCCGTGCTCGATGACGTAGCACTTTGCGCGGCTAAATCGCTCCTTTTGTCCTGGTCGAGACGTGTCCGTTCTTGACAGCTCTTCGCCAACTGACAAGGGATGGACTGCTCGTTGGGTTTCAGTAGCTCGAATTCAGAGGGCCGATCTTCGCTCTCCCTTCGCTCGCCTGTGGCTGGCTGCCTCTTCTGCCGCGGCGTGTCTCGCGTGCCTCTCGTCTCCTCTTCGCGATCCTCCACGGATTCCAACGGGATAAATTATCTCGAACCGTTCTTCACGACGTAGGCCGACGGGGAACTGAACGTTCTTCGGCAACCAAGCACGCAACAATGCGCACCGAACGTTCTCCTGTAATGGAAGATCGACCGAGAGAATACCGCTGTAAGACGAAGGCATACGAGGAAGCAACGAAGAAACTATCGTCGTGTTCCGTGCCGCGCGACGTTCCTACGGAACCGTTTTTCTCATTTTATTTCGTTCTTTTTTTTTTTTTGTTTCTATCTAATATAAAACACGGTACGGTAGAGCGTTGCCCGACGTAGAAATAATCGCGATGTAAAATATAAAAGTAATTGCGATTACTTGCTACTTTCCTTCGTATTGCTATTTTGTGTTCGGTTTCAAATGCGAAAAAAAGAAAAAAAAAAAAAAAAAAAAAAAAAAACAACGTATCGTCATTGATATTTTCAATGCTCTGTTATAGTCTCGCGGCTGATGGGCGCCGCGGCGGCGGGCGCCGGGACCAACATGGCCGGCTGCCCTGTGGGCCAGTCAATGGGCGACGTGACCAAGTCGTCAGGTATGGGAGTGGGCGTCGGCGTCGGCGTCGGTGTCGGCATGGGCGTCGGCGCCATGCAATTCCCCCACCTTCCCCAAAGACGAAAGCGTCGAGTTCTGTTCACTCAGCAGCAGGTTCACGAGCTCGAGAGGCGGTTCAAGCAGCAGAAATACCTGAGCGCGCCCGAACGGGAACACCTAGCCGCCCTAATTCACCTTACGCCCACTCAGGTACGTGTTAAATGTTTTCCTTCTTGGTTTGCCGTCGGTTGTGCAGCGATCACGCTGCACGATCCATCGGTTCTACGATCGATTTGCCATCGATTCAACGTTCGATCCAAACGTGAAATTGTCAATATTTAGTCCACCGATGCGTTTAATTTGAGAAGTTTGTCAGGACGATGAAAGTAGGTCTGCGAAAGAAAGGTAGATCGCGACAGCGATTCTTTCGTTACGTAGTAGGTAGTAGATACTCGACGCTTGGTTACCGAACTATCGTCTCGAACGTACGTTCTGTAGCCTGTTTCAAACAGCCACGTTTTCTCCGCGATCTTGTCGACTCGATGAAAACATAAAATATCGATTTTTCGTTATCGTTCAAATCAATAATCTTCTTATTGGCAGCTTTAAAATTTCGTCTTGCGTCGTAAATCATCACCGATGCTTGCTACGCGTAACGTTCAACATGCCCAATTACAATGTAGCGACAACGTCATCCATCTCGATCTCGATCAGCCGAATCGGTCTGGCCGCTTCTGCTACCAGAATGCGATGCTTGAAATTCTGCACACACGCTTACACGCCTACACGTTTACACGTTTACACGCTTACACGCTTACACGCTTACAGGCTCGCACACACGTACACGATGAGGATTAATTGCTGAGAGGAGATTAATTGCAGAGAGCAGGTGGTGGGTGTACGCGTGGGTGTATCTACATCTCTCGGCCAATCGGATCGATCGACCTCAGGGGCGTTGGTTGCGTCGGAGTTGTTAGCCGGAAATGTCGAGGCGACTGCCGACGAATAGACGTTCGATTACCGCTATAAACGGGCTTCTGAACGCTCGAAAATTCCTGAAATTAGCCGATATGTTTCAAGCGATCGTTAAACCGTCAGGCCACTATCTATCTACGTGGTTGATGGAATTTAGGATAAATTTTAAATACTTATGGCATTCCCGTGATTCTAGATCGCTTTCGTCCTTGTCCTTTTTACTTCCTCCGTGTATTTTGTAGCAGACGGTTGGTATACCAAAGTGCGAACACGTTCTCGAAGATCGTTCTTGGTAGAATTCTTGAGGAAAGTAGATATCGGCCGTGTTTGAGCGATGTTCGACGCGTTAAAGTCGGACAATTTGACACGTCCGCTAACTTTAGTGGCAAGACTGTTAAGCAAATCGTGCAGGACGATGCGAATACGTCGGAAATAGTCGTGGAAGTGGTGTGTTTGTTCGAAGAACGAAAAATGGAATTCGGCCAGGTAGAATCGTCAGCCAGAGCGTCGTTCCGACTCAACGGCATGTAAATATTATCTTAGGAAGCCGAAATTTTTCTCTATCGCCGGTTCTTGATCGCCACCGATTAAAGATGCCACGAGTCTCGCAAAAGTAAACGTGAACTGCTCCTTAACAGTAAATTGCCTCGAAAGGCCGTAAAAAAATTAATTCTCCCAGCTAAACTGAACGCGCTAAAGCATTTTCTAATACATTAATTATTCGTTAAACGATACTGTTACGACGATATACTTCACTCCGTTACCTATCTTATTCCTTTGGCTTTTATTATTTCTTATTAAATTAAACTGCTCTTCAGGATGTTTCCCATGTTCGTAATACTCGTACACGATATATATATACACACATTTTAATGTGTTTAATTAGACTAATGTTCCTGTGGTTTCGTTCGTGCCGTGGGCCGATTTGGTCGGCTCGAGCGAATCGTTTCGGCGGTCGCCATTTAAAGCGGTCCGCCAGAATCAGATTTTAACGAGCAATCTTCATTGGGCAGACAGGTCTGCTCGGCACGATGCGGCAGTCTGGCAACAATAAATAATTGTTGCGCGGCTCATTGGTTGCATCCTGGTCGCTCGTCCCCTCGTTCAGTCTGCCGTTTTGTCTACCGCGCGTCTCTTCGTTCAATCCGCTTGTCGTTCATCTAGTACTTTCGACCTACGATCATTCATAAACATCGTATCTCGAAGGAACTTTCTGCCGGTAATTATCAACGACAAAAAGGTAACAAAAGCGGCCAACTTACCATTTTCTCAGTCGATACGATATAGCGAATATTACGTTATCGAGTATCGTATTAACATAGTAATAGTTCCATCGTAACATATAGCATTAACGTGGTACTACGTTTCTTTCATAAAATGCTCGAGACAAGCTTCATTCTCTAGAGTTTAAAGGGACTTTGTTCTACAAAAACTACTTCGTCTCCTCGTTCTTCTCTCCTCCCTTCTCTTTAACGACTCATCGTCATCACCATCGACGTCACTATCGTCATCGTCAACCTTAAGCTCTATCCATTGTTTTTGCTAACTCCAAGAAGAGAATCGAAACAAGACTTTGAACGCAACCTATGCGGAGCGGAAGATGCGCGCTCGCGCGTTGCTCCCTAAACCGGAAGTCGTCGGGGCTCCCCTGAGTCCGTGACTCGGCGCGGAATCTATGCGGAATCGAGCGCGGAAGTTCGCAAAGAGGGCTGATTGCAATCAGCCGCGGATTTTCGCGTGCTTTCGCCAGGGGCGAGTCCGCTGTTGTGCGCTCGCGCGCACCTAAGTTTCGATAACGAGTTTCGGACTCGATGGTACTCGGATCTCGCCCGAGCCGTGAATGCTGGCCATGAAGGCCAGCCTCGGAAACGGGACGCGGAAAGAGACGTTCAAAGGAGAGATAGCGAGGCAGAGAAAGAGATACGAAACGCGGCTGGGAGTTGATGGTTTTATATATGTACGTGTGTGTACACGTGTATACCTGTATATATCCTTACATGTATGCGCACGTATATGTATATATATAGCGGACTCTTGAACTTCTGGGGACAAATAGAGACCAAACGAGCTCCCGGTTTGTCGTATATACGTGTAGATGTATCGTGTGCGTGCGTGTGTGTGTGTATCTGCGCCGCCACCCTGCGGTACCATCCACTTACGGCCACTCGAAGTCTACGTACGAAGTCGTGCTCCCCGTAGGTAGCCCACGATGGCTGCACGGGGAGACTAACGAATCATTATGCGAGAGCTCTGTGAATCTTACGTGCCCTCGCGCCGTCTCGAAAGCGATATTACGCGAGGAAAGGTCGGAAGAAGCGGAGCATGGTCGCGTTGCTACGAGCGGTGGAAGCGTTTCTTGCGAAGCGGAGACTCGCGTGGTGCTCGAATATTATCGGTAATTGTTGTTTCGTTCGTCCGAGTTCTGTTCTTTGTTCTCCTTTTTCTTCCTCTTTCTCTTTCTCTTCCAAAGATTCTACGAGGAATTTTTTGGATAAGTTTCATACGAAACCACGTAGGATGTCTATCGTTCGTTTGAAGTGCTATACAAACTCCGAGATTACGTTCTACTCCGTTCTGAAAGGAAATTGACAACATTCAGGTTACCTGCGCGTTTTGAAAACATATTACAGAAATACAGCTTCGTGTCATACGCGAAAATGTACCTACCGAGGAAGATTCGTTATCGCGCGTTCCATCCGTGAAATCTTTTTTATCGCGTGTTTGCGATACTCGATGCTCGATTAATTTATAGATAAATCTGTTTCCTTAGATCGAGATCATTTTTGCGAGCGAACTGCGACGTTTAAAGACAGCTGAAAATCCGTGAAAGCTTCCAAGTTACGTTCGAGGTAGTCGAGCTAAATGAGAAGACAGACGGAGATTTTTTCATCGCGAGAAAAGGCTATTGCGGACTCGACGGTCCTCGAGGAAGATTCTTTTGGACGCGATCGAGAATCGATACTGAATTAACGAGTCGAACGACGTAACGAACGGAAAGAAGATATACCGATCTACGCTCTTCAAGACACTCGAGCCACGAGTTCGACGCGAGCACACTTTCGAGAGCTTGCAAAGAATCGAGAGATGCCAAAAAAAAAAAAAAAAAAAAAAAAAAAAAAAAAAAAAAAAAAAAAAAAAAAAAAAAAAAAAAAAAAAAAAAAAAAAAAAAAAAAAAAAAAAAAAAAAAAAGAAGAAAAAAGGAAGGAGGAAGGAGAAGCAAGTAGAAAAGAAAAAAAAAAAAGGAATTTTCCGCCTGTCGTTTGCCCGATCGACGGGCCAAAGTGCCGCATCGATCGTTTCCGGGAGAACGTCACGCAAAATCGACCCCGTTTCGAGTAACGAGACGAGCACTCGACGAACGACGACGAGGAGCACCGATTCCTTTCTGCTCGTTCAGCTCGATGACGATGGATCCCGATGAGAACACAACGATAGAGAATCTCGATCATTCTCCCGTTGTTGCGTCCGTTGTTTCCGTCGCCATTTTGGTTTTACGGTTTCTCCACGAATCTTAACCGAAAAACATAGCTTCGATTTCTCGCTGCCTTTCGATTTTGCCACCAAAAATAGCAATCATCTTCCACTTTTTCCATAACCGTAGCAATTCTCCAGGAATATTACATCGCTTGACCTGAAATAAATTTACTCGTTTCATCGTTTCTACGTTTAAGCGTGTTCGATTCCGGAATATGGAATGTTATCCACGAGACCCGACAAATGGTGTTTAAAGAGATAACGAGGTCGTGTCACGTGTCAAAAGAGAAGATCTGCAATCCTGTCGATCATTTCGCCGAGGAATCGCCGAGGCGTTTGGCGTGTTTGCACGACATTGAACTCGCATAGTCCTCTTCGGTGCTCCTCCTATTGGGGTTGCTGTATAAAGTCGAAGAGGGTAGATTCGGTGGTAGGCAAACCCATTATTACGATTATCTCCGTGGTTGAATCGCAAGGCTCGTGCGCTAAGTTGTCACGGTTCGTTCCAACCTACTCCTTCTTCTTTCCACCCTCGTCTTCCTTTTTTTCCGGGCGAGCATTTTTCCGACGAGAAATCTTCTTTGCTGAAAAATCTCCATCCTCGTATCTTCGTTCATCTTTGTGTACCTTACTGCCTTAGGAAACACGCATTACACGCTTTTTTCTTTTCAACTACAATTTCTTACAGTAGAATAATATTCCATTATTTCGTATTGTAACCTATTGTTTTTTCCCGACGATGAATCATCCATGTCTGTCTAGAACGTAGATATTCGGCTATCGATAGTCTCTCCACGTTGCAATTGCGTAATATTTAGACAGAAAACGTTCGATCCAATTGATCCTGAAATTCGAACATTAAATTTACCGTGACAGTCGACTTTTATGTCGCCAGATAAGGGACAATTTACGTAAGGACAGGATAAAATACCTTAAAAGCTTGAGCTATCCGTAAACAGTATTAAAGGCTCCTTCGATGGACGAGCAAATTTATAGCGAGCTTGCCCAGATCCGCCCTTTGCATGTGCATATAGAACCATCTAATATTCCTTTCTAATCTATACACAGCATGCAAAACGTTTATACAGGGTTGCTCGAAGGTGGAACAATATTTGCGAAGCAGCCTTCTCTTCAAATTTCCTGTCTTTCGTGGCTAAAGTATAAATAGAATCTTTGCGAAAAATGGACCAAAATCTCGAGTAATAAAAATACTCTTTCTCTTTTAATATTTGTTATTGTTGTTAGTTTATTTTTAAGAATATCGAACGCTCCTCGAATATAATCGTTTCGCGAGCTCGCATTTCCTTTATTTTCAAAGTATCCACTTACTTTCCAAAGTCCTTTCTATTAATGGACCAATTCTAAGACGATAAACGTAAATTCAACGCGATGGAAATGCTCGACCAGACAAAATCCTATGGAAGCTGGATGTTTACGTCGAAGCGCCTTAACTCGACGCGACGCTACGTTCGAAACGTTTCGTTCGCTGGCCGAAAGCCGTAGCAGAAGGAGCCAGTGGACGATCTGGCTGGCGCTAACAATAACGTCAATCGTCATTGTTCAAGAGGAAACAATGGAAGGCGAGCGGCGATTGTTTCGTCCACCGGTTTCGAGACTCGCGAATTCCGCACTTCGGTGATTTTTCATTAATCCGCGATCTCGCCTGAACTTCGCGGTTTCTATTAATTATTTAACTTTTGATCAGACTCGCCGCACGTTTTTTGCACTTTAATTAATGTCTCCCTCTTTCGCCATGCTCGCCAGCCGCGCGGCAGGCCGTCTAAATTCCCCTTGATATAAATTCTCTTCTCTCTCTCTCTCTCTCTCTCTCCCTCCCTCTCCCTCTCTCACTCCCTCTCTTCTTCATTTCCATCACGTTTCATTTTTTTCTTTTTCCTTTCTCTCTCCTTTTTTTACTTCCTTCTAATTAACTTCTCTCTCACGCACAGGTCGGTCTTTCGCGTTTTAACGAGCTTTAAACTCGTTGTAACTCACCGGGCATAATTTGCGGAGACCCGTTGCGCGGCCTCTCGCGATTAAATTGTTGCGATCAATTTCGTGCTTCGAATTGCTCGTTTAATTCGTCCACGTAGCGACCGATTAATTATGCATCCTGGTTGACGTCGGTTTCTCGTGCCGTTTTCTTCGTTCCCGTTTACCGTTCTGCCTTCTTCCTCCGCGATTATCGGATAGTTTGACCGAAAAGTTGTTGCAGGCTGCTCTAAAAAGCATTATCGCACCTATCGAGTCCATGTGATCTCGATTCTTCAATTATGTAACTGTTAAGACGTATTGCGAAACGATACGCTACTTCATTTGGTAAAGCGATCCTAAAAAGCTTAGGAATTTTAAGCGAGTGTCGAAGAAACCAAAAAGTTGATAATAAATGCTAGAAAAGAATGTCGTTGTATGAAATATGTTGGAGAGAGATTGATAGCGTTCGGTAGGCATCGTTCGTTCGAATCCGATACCGATCGACCATTCGAAATTTCGAGCTTAAAAAAGGGGTGAAATCCAGAATGTAACTGAGAAAGAATGAGATAACCAGCCTGCAGGGACATAGCGAGAAAGAGAAAAAGAGAGAGAGGAAGGCGGGCCAGAGGGAGTGTAATTTGCCTCTAATGCGGCACTCGACGAAGCAGCTGGCTCTCCTCTTCTCCATTCGCCGGTCGGCCGCAACCGGTAACAGTAGTGATAATAATAACAATACCGGCAACAATGCCAGGAGTGGCCAGCCATTGTAACAATGGGGAGACTGCACTTGGAGTAACAATGCGAGCGCAAAATGGAGGGACGCATCTGTGTGTCCCGCGCCAAGGAGACACGGGGAGTAGGGGATGATGCGACGAAGAGGAAGAAGAGAGTGAGGGGGAGAGAGAGAGAGAGAGAGAGAGGGACAGCGTCGTCCCAAAGACGGGAAACGGATCTTCGACTGGACGAAACACCCGTGGAAAAGTGTCAGCCGTGAAAATTTTCTCGCCACGAAAGTTCTCGACAACCACGAGTAAAGCTATTTACATTCTAGGATCGCTGCGTCGACCCTGCATCCTTGTACAACAAATTAATTAACGAGAAAACAGCCAATGTGTCTGGCCTGCGATTTCCATTAAGAACTATTTAATATTGTTGTTCGTGACGATTAAAGTTCCTCTTTTATTTCAAAAACGTTGCTTGGATCAGGTACTCTAGACTCGTTGAGATTTCTAGCAGATATTTACGAGCCACGTAGTCGAGGAACGGAGATCTTTTACTTAACATATTACCGCAAAGATGTACCTTTTTTTTTTAGGTTCTATATTCGAAGATATCGGTAATGATCTTGGAGGATTGAGGCGGGCATGCGCGCGTTCCACGCGTGAAATTCCTTTGGTGACGAAATGCGTGCGGTTAATTGGACGTCGTGGAACGCGTGCGCGTATCTCTCGAGTGCACTCACGGCTCCCTCGCATAATAACGCACGCATGAATATGTCGTCGGCTTTTGCGGCCGCCCCCGCGTCATACCGCGCCATCGCCACGCACACCGGCAGCATGTGGCCGGCGTAATTGCGTTCCTCTCTTTTTCCTCGTCTTCTCATGGAACCTACAGGTCACTGCAAAAGTCGGTGATCGGTTACAAGCACTCGAGGTAGCGGCATCGACGATCTGAGAAAAGAACGAATCTGTAGAAGTCTATTAGGCACATAGAAACGTGGCAAAGAAGAAGCGTCGTTATTTGACGCGCAACGACTGATCTTGACTGGCTTAATTTACCAATCGATTTTGGACAAGATAACAGCCGAGTTGGCAGATTTTAAGTGACGTTCGTTGGCATCAAAGCGGCGATAGATCCGTAAATCTCTGCAGCTCTTTAAACTTTTGACACGGTATTTAAAGGAATATTAACATGCCTCGAAAATCTGTCTGTAAAAGTTTTAGATTAGAAGAGGTTACGTTGTAAGGCAGTGATATTAACGGAATATTAGAAATTATACCTACAGTTGTTTTCTACGTCTCTACTTCTACGACGAAACCTCGCATAAATGGTGCATTGATCGCAACGGAAAGGATTCCGCGAGTGTTTCTAAGCAGTCTCTCCAGCTGTTTGAAAATAATCGGCAACAATTGTTCGCCCAATGCGGACAGACCTACGCGATACAGCCGTCGTCTTATGAGTTTTTCGTCGTGTTTGCGTCAATTATCGCGACGAAGAGGCAGCTTTACGAGTGTATTGTAAATACGCTGGAACGTGCCTGTCGCGTAATACGCCACCAATTTCTTTTTACGCTACGCGTACCGTAGAACTGCCGCGGACCTGTTCTTTTGTAATCCCGCTGCACCTCCGGGACGGTACGCGAGGGTGCATACATTTTGAACCGCAAACATCCGCTTCCCAGGCTATTGGATCATCCCTGCCGTGAAACGACGAAGAAATTAGAGGGCGGGAAAGTGCGATCAGAAGCAAAAAGGCTGGTCAAATGGTCCTCGCGATTTCATCAAATCTTCTTCTTTAAATTGTTTAGACCTTTGCAAATGCAATTGATCTGATACAATTCTCTCTCTCTCTCTACCTGTAAAGTATTCTGCGATTAAAAAAATTATCCTTTCCAATATTCAAAGCGTGTGAACACAAAAGTTACATATTTTGGAGAAATTTAAAGCATGTTAACCTTTCCATCGTTGAAGAACGACGAAGGGACGTTTGTTCGTTATAAGTTGAACGCGAATTAGTTCACTCGTTCGTTTGAGAGAAACTGGAAAGTCATTTCTATTTGCCGGGCCGTAGACCCCAGGTTTTCAGACATCCGACTAGTAATCGGTAAGTCATCCCCGGCCGATGGTATTGAGTTAAAACAACAAAAGGGAGGCGGGAATCGTGTTTGCCCACGGGCCACCACTCAGAAGAGTCAACACGGGACAATTAACAGCCCTAATCATAATTTGACGTTGCTTGATCCTGGTATTCGCAAGCTCATCGTTGTGGTTCCTTGCACTTTGCGGTGGAAACACATCTGTGACTAAAGTCAAGCCTCGCAAATGTAATCCCTTTTTCCTGCGATTTTTCCTTCGCGCCAGCTCCCTCTGCAAATAATTGTAATTGTCGATTTAATAGAAGAATAGTTGGTAGTGACGAAGAGATATATCCGAGATTCTGAAACAGTCCTTTTCATTCGCTTATACGTTACACGCTGTTTATAAAAGACAACATTTCCGTATTCTATTTAATACAAATCATTTTGTAAACTAATAGAGATAAAAATCGAAAGACGCGCGATTTACACACTGGATCGATTACACCAAGAGAATAGGAAGGAAGAAAGGAAGGAAGGAATATCAACATCCTCCGTACACCCCTAACAACAATAGATTAGAGAAGACAATCAGTCGCGCTGCCCGAGGCAAGCGGATGCGTTCAGAAACGGTTCGGAACACCTCGAGTGGCAATTCTCGTCAATTACACGCGTCTTTCTTTCGAGCAACATCGAAACGAGCCCCGTGAATTATCCAGTAGCCCGAGGCTGCATGGGGTTTCCAACGGATAATCCGTCGAAAGTTGGTGTCGGATGAAATTGCCCGAGGAAACAGTTAGCGAGGCCACGAAGGGTGGCGACGCCCGATACCACTCGGTTGCTTACGATGGTGATGATGATGATGATGGTGGTGGTGGTGGTGGTGGTGGTGGTGGTGGTGGTGGTGGTGATTTTGCGTGAACCCTCAATGTACGCGACGTAATGACGTTACGCTAACTTGATCAATCGTCCACTTTAACCGCATACTCCCTGCCGGAACGGATGTACGAACTCCGGCCTCTGTCGAACATAAGCCGAACAGGTACTCCATGTTCCTCCCAAATGTTACATGTTCTCCGCCGCGCTTTGATGAACTGCCCTCTGGATTTATCGCTATTCGATACGCTAATTAATGTCGAAGTAAGAGACGAACAGTCCGTGCGGAAGCGACCTCGTGTCAAATGGATAATCGCCGGTTAAAAGCTGGAAATTTTCTAAGTGGAATCGAATCGTTCGAATATCAGCGAAACGGAACAAAGTTCAGGATTGATCGGTTCTGATGGCCGTATCGATGGTGGAAAGGTTAAAAAGGTTTACGTTTGTTCGTCGAGGATGATCGCGGGAAAGCTGCGTTGAAACAGGAGCTTCAAAAGCTTCTGTATAGCTTCTATGCGATCTATTATAGCACGCTAGGAGAAGGCAGGTTATTTTGGTTGCAACTTCTTGAAAATGTTGATTCTACGGTCAATATTAAGTCGTCAACCTTAAATCAGCCGTGAAAAAGCTCGTTACTGTCAATTAGCTCGAAGGAACGTGTCGACGGGTCTTTGTCGGCAGACCTTTTAGGATGTATGCGGAAGAGAAGAAAAGCGCAGGGTGTTCGCAGATCCGCTCGAACGGTTACGGGAAGGCGTTTCATTTACCTGGCTGAACGAGAGTTAACCACGAGTTAATCGAAAGTTAAAGTTAAGCTCCCCCTTTCTCGGTGTTGAGTAAACCTCGGTCGGACCCCTGCGGGCCCTGCTGCCTTTTTGCATCGGATTCGTGGTGCCCATCGAAAATAAACAAGTTGTCCCTGCTTTCCTTTCATTCGTTTCGAACAAGCAGCCATTTGATAGATTATTTTTTCTGAAAGAATAGGTTTTATATTTAACAATCGCAAGAATGGAAAATATGGCAAGAAGAAAATCGAAATAATAACGCGATAGCGCAGACAATACATTTTTCGATTCGCTTCAAAGTAAAAGTCGCGTGCCGACGAAGATGATATCGAGTTGTCGTCCGGTTATTCATAAGCTCGGCTTGGTTTGTAAACTTTATAGACACGAAAGTTGCTCTCCTCGTCGAGAATCGGCATTCGCCACGAATTTCTTTCCTCCGTGGTCTGCGAGTACACACCAGTTATATCCCTATCTCGTCCAACTTTCTCTGTTTACACACCGCACCGTTACGGGAGCGACGGACAAACGGACTGACGGACAGGCCGTTCCCTTGAAATAACAATTCTCTCCGACGGTTCATCCCGTCTTCATCTCGTCGGATCTTTCATGCGTCGTTGCCTATACGTTTATAGCTCGAACACGATTGCAGATATCGATACGTGCTCAATACGAATCGCTAGAAATTACAAATTTTTCCGGATAATGTATTTCCCACTCTCTGTATGGCGTCAATTGTTCGATTAAAATCTCGTCTCGGAAAATCTCACGACACGAGTGACGATCTACGGATGCAAAAGTTGCTCGAAAGAAGTCTCGCGGCAAACGCGAAAACAGTAACAAGGTTTTACCCAGGACAAAAGGAAAGGCGAAACGAGCGGGTGACACGCGAAAGTGGAGAATGCAAGAACGCGTTGAGGCAAGCAAGGCTGTTTGTAGACCTCTCGAAGTCGCCGCACGCCCGAAACTCCACGGGCTTCGACGAGTGGATTATCGGTGGAAAAGGAATTAACGAATGGGAGCGGCGAGAGAGTACTTGCCTCGTCTAGTACCTCTTCGTGGCTTTTAGATAAGGTCTCTCCGCCCTACGCATCAGTCGTACTACAAAACACACGCGGAAAGTCGCGCGGAAGGGCTCACCACCAGCGGATTCAATGCGCTTTTCTTCGCGACCTTCGCTCCTTTCCTTTCTTTCCATTGTTTACAACCAGTCGTCACCTTCTTCCATTATGAGTGATTTATGCGCGTTATACTTGCTGCTGGAAATGAGGCGAATTAATCGGAGCCGGCGTTTCCAATGGAAAATTTTGATCTCATAAATGCGCAATCAACTACGGATGGGACTAAAGACGTATTTGTAAAAAGTAAATGCTGCCCACGGTTCTTGAAGATGAATTTCCATAGTATTATTAATCATCATTGCCGTCTTCTCACTAACAGCATCGATAACAGATTAAAACCGAAAGCATAACTAATTTTACTCGGGAAACCTTTTAAAAAATAAAACAAGCATTAGAGTTTAGAGAGACATAAAAGACTACTTAGTAAATGAGTAAAATGTATACTTACTCGCTCATTGGTACTCGACGCTCACAACAGTTGTTGATTTATCCCCATAACGCTTAATTCGAGAGCCAACTCGTAAAAGACGATAAACTAAAACATCGATTATTGTAACAGGCAGGCACAAGTATTCCTGGAAATATCGTAATGGGTAATCACTCGAGAGAAGGGCAATTGGAAAATCGCGTTCGCCATAGTACGATCGGTATTCGTGGCGTACACGCGAGGCGGCGAACGAGCGCCGCCTCGAAGGGGGAACAAGAATTTTCGAGGGTGTTCGATCCCGCTAATATTCAAAGAATTAGACAGACGGTGGCAGGCTCTTGAGACACGGTCTACTGCGCGGGGCCCCTTAAAGTGCTTTCGTTGCATTCTACGGCGCGCATAACTCCGACAATGGGGGTTACACGGGGCGGCTACGCATGGGGATTGCAGCGGGTTACAACCACTCGAGTAGGAGGTTACAGGCAAGGCAACATATAGGTCGGACTCGCCTTTGATACGTGCGATAAAGATCGGGCTTAGGCGTACCTTTCACACATGCCTCTAATTTACTCCTTTGTCCTCCTTTTTTTTTTAAATCATTCAATCCGCTGTTTCCTTATCTTCCTGAATTCATCCCTACTCTGTTCACTCGCGCTAATCCTTGTACACACATTGTCGTAGAAAGACTTTGCCTTTGAGAAGAAGCAAAGTTAACGAATGAACTTGACAGTTTTACCGGATCATCGCAGATATGCTCGTTATAACGTTCTAAACGTGACCAACGGTTTAACGCGCAAGCGACGTTATCCTAGCGAGCTCGTGTTAAGGATTAAATCGGCCGACAGAAACGGAGGGCATTGTTTTCGTCGCTCGACGACAATGCCACGATGATCGGGACGCGCCCCTGTGAACGTGGCATAATGTACAATACGGATTATAACGCGCCGCTGTCATAAGCAGATGCCGATTTCGATCCCGTCCGCACGGCCGGCTTCCCTAATCGCGTTCAATTGCCGTAAAAGCGATTTTGAACGAGAGCACGACTGCTCCTAGGCCCAAACTTCATAAAACTGCTGCGTTTTTTTCCTTTTGACATCGTGCATGGGAGAAATTGAACCGGCAGAACTTCCGCTTCTGGCAATTCGATTGGCGGAAATTTGGTATATCGGCATCCATTTTGTTGTTCTGAAATTGCGCGATGAAAATCCACGGGCTTTTTAAGAGAAGGAAAAGATTTTTATTCTGTATTTTCCTTATTTATTTTATCAATTGAATTTTGAGAAAATAAAACATTATTAAAAAGAAATTGATAGCGAGGCGTGAAAAGATCGTTGTTCAAAGTATCTAGCAAAGTGAGCAAAGCGTTAAATCCCTCTCGTAGAAATAACAAACTTATAATAACCGTGGATTATGAATTTATGGTGGCCACGAATCGTTTCAGATTACTTGAAACGTACACACGCGACAAAAGGCTCGCACTCGCTCCCCCTTGTAAAAATATTTCAGTTCCTACCTGGTGACAGTTCGCGCGTCAAAGATGCGTCGCAGCTTTTTTAAGAAACGGGAAAAAGGAAAAATTCGACTCGAAGCATCTGGTATCGCGATCCGAACTCTGATTCCTCTTGATATCTTCAAGTTCTATTTGTTTCAGAAATGTCAAAAATATATTCTCATTGGCATAGGCTTTACACGGGCAATTTACTACCTCCTTTTCCTCTTTTTTATAATTTCTGCCAATAAAATTCCATACTAATAGGAACAATTCCTTTTTCACGTTACAGGTGAAAATATGGTTTCAAAATCACCGATACAAGTGCAAGAGGCAAGCGAAGGAGAAGGCGATGGCCGAACAGAATGCTCAAAATCAGGTAACTACCTGTTAGAAAAAGAAATATAAAGATATTAGTCTGAATGCGTTGAACAAGTCGCACCGAAAAAATTGTAACGTCGAAGAAAGACATTTCTAGAAAAAGACAGAGTAAAAAAGAGGAGAAAGGCAGAGAGAGAGAGAGAGAGAGAGAGAGAGAGAGAGAGGGAGAGGGACAAGGATTAAATTAAACTCTGTCGTTCGACCGTTTCTCGTGTGATAATAATACGCGTCCTCGATAGATCGGATTTCCCGAGGGATTTCGAAACGGCGAGACACACGACAAAATATCGAGCGTTTCGAAATGAAATGCTTTTAAATGAAAAATATTCCGAACGCGGCGCGGATCCTCGCATCCACATCGTATTTCGTTTCGAGTGGGCCACTCGACCGACTCGAAGCGATTCTGCATTCATTTCGTTATTTCAGCCGAAATTTTTGCAGGAATACCGACCTCCCTGCAACATAAAATCGCCTGTGTTAAACACGTAATTACCACGATGTTTCAGCGACTGGCTGTTGCAATATGATTTTTATTTTTTACCTCTATTTCTTTGTTTTTATTTTCCTCCGTCCTTTTCCATGTATAGCTTGTTACGTTTTTTTAATGTTTTTCTGCTTCTAACGAGCGACAGAATTCCGTTTGAGTCTCGTCGAGCTCACGATTCATTGACCAGTAATACCGTCCATGTACATAGAACGGTAAGCAAATTACGACGTTCGAAGCCTAGGTGAAATAACTACAGAATATTTGTACGTCTACGTTAATGTCGTTGCCTGAGAAGGTTTAATATAACGTGTACAGTCTATATATAAAATCACATAAGAAAGAAAAAAAAACATAATTTCGATCCATTAAATTCTACCTATAACGGACAAAGATAGTTTCAAAGTTATGGATTTCGAAAGCGCACGAATCCTACGATATTATTTCGCGCCCATAGAAATGCCCCTTCTCTGCTCTTCCTTTTCTCTCTTCTCCCCTTTTTTTATCGGCTCTAATAATGACGCGCCAGATTCCCGAGATATCGTAATTGCAAGTTCAAAACGTGCCCTGTCTCCATCTCGTCGCACGCACTGACGAATACGAATCGTCTCTCCAGCGGCTCCCTCTCCTCCTCTGCAATAACATTCAAAAGAGATGTCAGAAGACGGCGATCGTGCCGATACACACAGATCCGTCCTGATGAATACATTACAGCCGGTTACGAACGAGTATGCGAGATCACGGATGTCCCGGCATGCATTAGCGGCAAATCGTCCGATTCGAGTTAGCGGGAATCGGCGTGCCGTGTCGTTTCACTCACGCTGAAAATCATTTTCGTGTCAACATGACGTCGATTATTTGTTCTCCGTCAGTTTTTTGCGCTTCAAAATGAATTTCTTGCACGGTCACGGAACGTGTAACACGCTTCTTGGAAATGTTTTTTAGTCGTTTCTATCCAGCTACTTCGTTAACGTTTCCTTTTTCCCTATTCCTCTACACCGGCGTGTTTTGTTCGTGCTAAAAATATTTTTTTAAAGAATACCTGTACCAACACGGGCGACACTCCGCGCGGAATGGCGTTTCGACGTAAGCGGATTTTCATAGCGATTTTTTCGGTCACCGTCGACTTTCACCGTTTCATCGAATTTCGATGGCAACGAGCGCATACACGTCGAGCGATTTTCGTGCAAAACCACTTTCGCGGGTGACGGGGATCAAAGTCATTCTCTGTGTTTCGATCCGTCCTCGATATCGTGTTATTATCGTGTGCGCGCCATATCCAGCTTTGCGACGCAACGGCCATCTGCTCTCATATTGGATCTCAAATTTCCTTCTTTATATATATGTACTACCTTAGATTTAACATCACCTTTAGACAGCTTTACCTCTCGATCCACACGGTCCATCTTTTACAATATCATTCACGTGTGACAGGTAGTTTTCCGAAAAACATTCATCGCACTCGCAGAGTGTATCAATTTCAATTTCGATCTTCGAGCGTGTAACAAATAGAGTTATGTATTTAGATCGCGATCGATCTTGTCTCTAAGTAGGGTCGACATAGTCGCCGCCAAGCGGCGGCTCGTAAACACCCATAGAACATTAATGGTGCTGAAAGTTATCCGGTGGCCCGATCTGTAAACCGTCCTTTCCCCTCGATTCGTCCACGCTAGGACGAGCAGCCGCCCCATAATTTACTCGTTAGTTTTTCGTGGTCCCCGTAGACTCTGTTTCCATTCATCTCTGTATCGTATTCCCTATCTTTTTTTTCTCGCTTCTCTCTCCTCTTCTGTAGCGTGGCGACTCGTCGTTTCTTTCTCTATTTCTCCATGACAGCGAAGGTACCGTAATCTCTATTTCAATTCAATACACGTGTTTACTATTATCTCGATCTGCTCGATGGTACGTGTAATTGGGTGACCAGAATCGCGTGCACACCACGACGCGAAATTGCAACATACGCATTGGGCGTGGCAGTTACAGTATTATTAGCGTTTCGTACAATAGGTATACCTCCCATAGATAGTTTTCTTAATAGAGAAACTAGATCTTTCGCGTAAACAGACCATTCTCCCGCCGAGTACGTCCCACGATAGAATTTCTTGCGATTAATTTCTTCTTTGCGAGCCTTTGATGTTATCCCTGTAAAAAAAAAAAAAAAACAAATGCATCAGGTATCTGCATCTCAGTTACATTCGATAGAGAGGAGGAATACTTGAGATTTCTTACGAAATACATATACCTCTCCCAATAACCGGCCAAATAAGCGGTAGATACCTTCTTATCGTCATTGTCTTTCGACTATGAGAGTATTCCTCTCAAAAAATTGCCATAGAATTCGTTGCAAGTTGGAAAGGGTTGGATGGGAAATCTGTAATTTTCAAATTAGTAGAAATTACTTGGAAATATTTGTTGGCACATAGCAAAATTGTTAACAGCGAATAGAATTAATCATTTACGGAGTTTAAAACACCATGCGACGGAGACGTAGCAGTTACGACGGCAACGTCGTCGTCGACGTTGACGACGAGTTGGCAGCCAGAGCTCCGATTTTTTTCCCCCTTTTTCCCCTTTCTTTCGTTTTATTCCATTTCCTCCCCTCGCGGCGGTAAAAAAAATTTCAAGTGGCAGCGCGAGCGAGCGAACACGAGAAAAGGAAAGAGAAAGAAAAAGACGAGGCAGAGAGAGAGAGAGAGAGAGAGAGCGGGTGAGAAGGAGAAGTAGAAAGAAAAAGAGAAAGAGAAAGAGCGAACGAGAGAGGAGAAGGGTGAAGAGGTATCCTGCAGGGAGCGCGGAAACGGGTGCTCGAGGACCGGTCGCCATCTTGCCGTGAGTACAGTCATGCACAACACCTGGACGCGAATCGGGGTTACCAATACTACTACTATTGATATCGATTAACCCTCCCCTGGAGACGCGAGCCGCCGATCTTTCGACCCATCGATTGTAACTTTGTGTTGCAATCGAGATTAAGCTGAACGCCTGCGACATATTTATATCTAGAGCGTGGAGATAGCGAATCGTTCGAAAGTAACGAAGCCGCTTTGATCGAATTTTACTCTGTCTGTCTCGACAACCGGCGAGGATACAGCGAAATTGAAATTTTCTCGCTTTAAGATACGATGGAATAAATTACATCGATTATTCTGTCTTCGACGGAATATACTATTCGAGTCGATAGTATATTCGTACGCATTCAAACGAATTTGTGAGAATTTTGAAAAATTTCGTCGAACCCGATAGAAAACTGTCGTTGTCGTTAACCTGTCGATACCACCCTTAACGACAGAAGACAGAAATCTCAGTACATCTTTTATACGTTTCGGGAAATACAGGAATCGCGGAAGGAGAAATCGGTGGCCTGGTTTTCACGCTTTTTTTGGGGGGGGGGAGGGAGAGGGCGCGAGAGCTGTTTGCCGGGTATCGAGAGATCGCCTAATGTAATTACACTCGTGGTAAAACATCGGTTATTAAATTTAAAAACCACTTCCTCGTTTACGGAACCCATTGAATTCCATTCGTCGCGGAAATGAGAGGTCCCGGCAGAAATCTTTTAATATCTCTTCTCGTGGTTCTTTGTTCGACCGAGGCTTCTGTAAAGAAACGAGACGTAGACGGCCGTCGCGTCGGGCTGGCCTGTTTCATGGTGGTAGTGGTTTTAGAGGAGGAGGAGCGAAGGAGGGAAAAAGCTGTGCCACTGGTAGAGCCCAGCTTTTAGTTAATTATATCAGTTTCAACGATGACGAATGTTTTTCCACGAGAGATGCATTCGGGTGAAAGTCACTGGCGCGCGCGAGCGGCGCATTTAGATATTCGATGCGGCTGTATACGGCCTGAACATCGGCCGCCACCGCGTAGACGTTTCAAGTACAATTTATTTTGCACGTATCTCTGCCCTCGTTCCTTGTCCTCGTGATATATTAAAGGAATTAAAAAATCTGATCATCGCCGGAGCAGATTCTTCGTCAGCCGTGTGTCTTTCCTCTTCCTTTCATCTTCTACGGATTCGTCTCTTTCTCGATACTCGATTACTCGATTCGTACGATTGTATTCCCAAATTATGCTCTATGTAAAACGCAAGAGCAGAAAATTGAATCTGTAATACCAATAATACCATTAACTCCCATGAAAGTAGAAATAAAAAATAGAATCTCGGTCGAGTCCTTAACCTAAACGGCATATATATATATATATGTATTGTACATACCGTTAAAAGGGGACGGTATTCCACGAAGGGGAAGAGGGAAATCCACGCGTAATATGTTTCCCGAGAATCCAATCGCGGCCGCGCGATCACGGCAACATTGAGGCTCATTATGCGTGGCGCGGTGGTCGCCGCTCATAAACACGTACTACTCCGTTCCTAAGCACGGCCATTTTCGCCGGAAATCGCTTAACGCGTGTTGAAGTGGCTAAAGTGGCGTGACGCGTGACGCGCGCGCCGACCGTCATGCGTTTAGCGTAATCGTCACTTTGTCAGCGTGAAGTGCACGGCATGCCTGCACTTATGTTCGCGGCCAGCAACGTGCACGTAAGTTCGTGTCGGCCACTCGAATCGAATCGTTGTTACACACTCCACCCCCATTGTTTCCTTTCGTGTAGGTACAGATTTGGTTACCGAATCGTTACGATCGCAGAAGAATTTATTCTCGAGACATTTCATGGATGAATCTCTAAAATAGAATAGAATCAACATATAGGATATCGTACGTAGTACGATCAAGCGAACGATGATGGTCATGCTCCTATTAAAAATTACATCTTATTACTTTACCCGCGGCTTCTGCGTTCACTCGTCTTTCCATTCTTTCAAACTTCGTCCGAGTGTTGCACCTTCCGCAATGTGAATATGTAGTCGTATTTATAATGTCGCAAGAATCTTTTTAATAGGTACTAGAGAGCGATCTTCGTTAAAAGTAACTTCTCTTTTATCTTTACTCGCCGCTTTTGCTGCCTTAAAATATGGGGAACGAAGCACGAGGCGCTTCAAGATCTATCCAACATCAACCCTCGACCAAAGTCGAGCTTCATAGTAGCTTGATAAAGAATAAAATTCGCTGCAATTCTCCGTTCGATTTTCTTAAAAAATGATCCAACCAGCGTGAATCCATCAGCCGAAATAGGCGTTATTTCCGAGCGGTCACGATCATATTATTAAAGCGTCGCTGGCGTGGAGATCGAAGAGGAATGTCGTGTACCGAATGTTGATACAGCTGAGTGGTCGTCCCGGCAGGTACTCGGCCGGCTTGCTTCGGCTTCTGTTTGGCATGCCGTGGGGTCCCGCTCGTCGTATTGAATCCCCCCGGACAGTAACGCGGGGAGACGAGGGACAGCAGTTCTCGATGTTGACGCGGCTCGACAGAGCCCTGGCTAGAGAATCCTGTGGTCCACGGTAGCTGGTACTGTTTATTCGTAATGCGTGTGTGTGTGAGAGAGAGAGAGTCTCCGGCTGCTAAAGTACGAGTATGCTCGAATGCTGATCACGAGGTATCGCGCGGGTTAAGTACCTGTGCCTACCGAGCCCACGTGTTTGCTTGGAACACAGAAGCCGAGCCACGACGTCGTCCCACGTCTTCTTTACGGTTCGTCGTACGCAGCCTGTGCACCTACGTGTGGATTGAGTTTACATACCGGTGGATCGGGTAGACTAGGCTGTCGTTTCTCTTAGACGAATGATGATGTCAGAAATTCCAGGCGAAGTTCGGGTTGTTCTCCATTCCTCGATGCAAATAAGAAATTAATTCTACGGCAATAGTTCAAGATTTAAGTCAACGATTCGCGCATCCTGCGTCATCGCCGTGTAGGCTATTTTTCAAATATTCCTCGGTCGGATTTCGAAATTCTGCTAAAACGTTCGCGTCGTAAAACTTGCGAATACCGGAACTGAAAGCTACTATCGAGATTCAAATATACCGATTCAAAGAACGACGCTATTTTTATGTTACAGAGCGCTAGTTCGCCGCGACGAGTGGCTGTGCCGGTGCTCGTGAAGGACGGGAAGCCATGCGGAAGCGGTGGCGGAGGCGGAAACGAGGGCAGCCGCGGTGGACCAAGCGCGGCCTTGGCGAGTCCAGCCCCTCACATGACCGCGGCGTCGAGCCCTCACGGTTCTCATCACGCGGCCTCCTCGGTGCCTCATCACTCGGTGGTCGGCGTGAACCACGTGATAACGTCCAGCCAGAGTCTTCAGCATTGCTCGTACCCGAGAACTGGTACCCAGCAGAGCATGCAGCAGCAACAGCAACCGCAATGCGGTGCGTACCTGCCATTCCAAGGACGGGCTTGGTAGTACATGCCATCCGCGGCGGGGGCTAATCCCTCCGTCGCAGGTCCAGCTGCCTGGTATCCTATGGAAGACAGCCCCTAGAAAGAGTCCTGTGTCGCGTACTCCGATCTGTGTGAGTCGTTTCTAGAACAGCTTACCTGGCCTGGATCGTTGGAATTGAACGACGAGATTGATCTAGGGGAGACTGTCTTTCCTTGGTGACGAATACTCATCGCAGACACTGGAAAAAGACTCGGTGAAATTGGTTTATCGAGACGATACACGTCTGCTTGTTAGGAGACGCAGACACGTTTAGTAATTTGTCCAACGGACAAAGATGGACTGGTTGTTCGAAAGATGTGTAAGAGGAGAAAATTGTGCGCGAACCGCAGGACGGTTATAATCGGAGTCAGTGATCAACGCGAATGTCCCTCTCTTGTATAGGGTCTGAAACGTGCGAATCGCTCGAGTATCGGTTGCACGTCTGGATCAATGGAGGCTTCGAAGAGATTGGATCTCGATGGATCTGAAAAATTTGGCATTACGAATAAGTTTGTTAGATACAAAGTACTTATATCAGTTTTCTCATTCGTTTTGTCAATTATTACGGAGATAACAGTTCTGTTTGCCGTTGAGTTCGAAGATCTGTCTTGCGGAAACGGTCCTTCCAAATTTGAAGAACGTCCAAGTTTCGAGGCATATTCAATTTGATTCTACGTTGCAAAAGAAATTTGATATCCGCAAGAAAAGAAACGAGCGTGAAACTTTCGATAATCTTACTTGTTTATCGTGAAACGAAATCTTGACAACGAGTTCCGCTGGAAAACGTGTTAGACTACTTACTATTCCATCGTCTGCTTGTACTCGGAGGCTAACCACGTATAAGACAAAGACTAGGAGTAATCCGAATGATAATTCGATGTTGAGGATGTCGGTGGTAATCTGAATTTAACTTCCAGCTTTTTTCGCAGCGATAAAATCTCTGCAAATAAATAAAAATCTTATTCTGCATTCATTAATTCATATAAAATAATAGTTTCAACTAAAGAGAATTTCTATTTTAAACGTCAATTGAATTCCATTTACACGAAGGCTAACATCCTTAACAAAATTATTTTCTAAATTAAGAATACCGAGGGTTGCAGAGTCACTCGAATGGACGAAACAGAGTAATTAATTTTAATACTAGAAAGTTTGTTAACAAATTTGGTTTTATGCACGACCAAAGAGGCAACGTCGGTGGATGTGCAAGCGAAACGTCGAAGCAGATTGCAGAAGCGCGGATAATCTGGCCAGTACACTCGAAACGCGTCGATTCCAATTGCGAGAAACCGTACACCGGTTGTGTGCATTGCGTGTGTCATCGGAGACGCACTCTCGCAACACTGTTGCGTTGCAACAACACGTATCTATCATCGAGGAGGATTCGGATTTCCGGTGGATAGCAACTCCTCCATGTGGACCAGTTACGAACGGTCGAGCACAAACTTGAAACTTTCAATTATTCCAGTTATTTTATTCCAACGGACCAAAGAGAAAATAACTTTGTACAAAAATATATCCAAATTAATTCGTGCATCTTCTTCTAAACAAGAAAGGATAAAGCACATTATGTGGCAAATTTTTTTTTTTTTTTTTTTATATATAAAGATTCGAAATGGAAGGAATAGAAATTTTCAGCAAATTTGTACGCGATTATAAATCAACTTCGTACGATTGTAATTTGCGGAAAGGAGCCAGTGAATCATATTAGGAATCGGTGCCTACTTGACGCGATACTAAAAATTTCTGATAGGTCGAGTATTTTATCTTCTACGACAAATTATAGAATTGAGCCATTCGATTGACACTGATTGTAGGATACATTGGTTAGCAATAAATCTGGAAACCTAAGAGCAAGGAATCATCCATTTGAAATACGCGACAATGAGGTAAACCCGAAAGCAACAAATAGAAACAAAATTTTATATGCGTTTGTACAGTTCAGTAAGGTTTCTTTTGTATTTTATCAATTATGTATCTATCATGAATTATTTATAAATCTATCGTGGTCTCTCTGAAATAATTTGACTCAAGATCAAAATTAATGATTATGAATAATCATGATTCAAGTTCATCTTTGTACAGATCAATCGCCTATTGCGCTCAAACGGATCTAAAATGTTCGCAAACGTGAAAATTCAAGTTACGAAAACCAAAAGTTTTACAGATTTATAAATTCGTTGCCATCGAGTTTCGAATGTCCTAAAGAACTTGTCGGAAACCTTGCTTCGTCGTACATCCTAATTACCAGAACAAAGAACAATTTATAGCCAGAAAACGACGACAAAGAATACTTATTATCTGAATTTAACAACAAGCCGCAAACTCGTTCTCTTACGATCCTTCGCATAAATACATCTACCCGCGATTTTCTTTGAAATGTGAACCACGATTTCTTGGATTCTACGAGCGAATGACTCGGTGGAACAGAATCTATTCGTGGTGAAAAGGATGAGCGGTAAAAGATCGACCAATCGGCTGCCAGTCGGAGATACATCCGCGAATCACGTAGTGAAATAGTATTCTTTCAATTTTCACGATTCCGAGCGGCAGAGTCGAAAAAGGCGGAGGTGAAAGAGCACGAGCATGACTAACATTAGAGTCGTAAGAGTCGAAACAGATTAATCGACCGAGCGCGTGGTTTGTTCAATTGAACGACTCGGATCCAACGTTTCCTTTCTTTCTCTTCGCATGGAAACGATGAAACCGTGTCGCGAGCGTGTTTCAGGCGGATACGTCGAGCCGGAGACACGCGTGTACATAGTTAGAGATGTATATTACGGCGTATTTCTCGCATCCGTCGCGAAATTGTGACGCGGTTTGCTTGTGCAGAAGAGAGAATCGATTTTCCACGGTCGACAACGACGATGAAGACGAAAACAAAACGTGCCGAATGTAAAAAGAAGAGCGAGAGAGAGAGAGAGAGAGAGAGAGAGAGAGAGCGAGAGAGAGAGAGAGAGAGAAAGAGAGAAAAAAGGCGGCGTGCGCGCTGTGATAATGAGGTCACAGGTGTGAATCCGATGGTGTAAATATAATGTGTGGTATGCTGGTGTTTAGGCGCATACGCGACGAAGACGACGCGAGAAAGAATTATAAAAAGAAGTGGTAGAAGTCGGCTCCAAAGTTGGAAAGCGGTGAATTTCGACGACGACGCCGGTAAGGAACATTCACGTTCTGCTGTAAACGATTTAGCAAACTCGAGCATTATCGACGTTAATATAACACACGCACGCACACACACACAAAGACATACATGTACACACTGATTACACGGTACATACGTACACAGGTACACAAAAGCGTAAAAGTATAACGATTGACGAATAGCGAGTAGCGTGTGACGGTGAAGAAAATTAGAGATTATTACAAAGTTTTGTAAATAACGACAGAGATATTAATAAAACGATACTTATTCAAAGGAACGAGCATATTGCGTGGAATACGCCGAAACGTGTGTCGATCCTATCCTATCTCATCTTCTCTGTGTTTCTCTTTCTTTCCTCTCTCCGCTCCCCCCCCCCCTCCCCCGCCCTCCGCCCTCCCCATCTTCTTGTTAACCTCCGAGGGGTTGGACAAAGAATCGAATACATCTGAATGGGGTACGGATTGACACGAGTCCGAAAGCGCTGATCGTCGAGATTCAGCAAGTCATCGGAATGCCGAGGCGGCTGTTTCCTTTGTATTATCCGACTCGGTCTATTTTTTAACATCCCTCGTGCAAATAAGAAGACACAAACTTAGGGAAAAAGTATGAATAAAATTCTAAGAATTTCCAGAATTTCTAAAGATGCTTCATAGCAAATACTTCCTTAGTCTGATTCACCTCTGAGAAAGCTATATCATTTTTCATCGTTATCGACTCATCGTGGCATCCGTCGCGTATCATGGAATTAAGAAATGGGAAAGATATCTGTATAATTCTCAGAAACTCGACCAATTTTACTCCTCCGCGTGGAGAAATCAACGCCCCAATCGAACCCAACGAACGATCCCGCGCTCCTCCTATCCAACGTTCTATCCAAGGGAGAAGAGGTTAAGAATGTTTCATTACATCTCCGACGATTTTTGATCATACCTGTTTCACATGGTGCGGAACGAACCAGCCTTGCGACTAGTGCCATGGAAACACCCTTGCGCGAGCCAGCGCCGCGTGTTCCTGGCCTCGTAACGTCGTAACCCCCTTAGACTGCGACGGTGTAGCTCTACGATTATTAAGGTAAGCCGATCTCCTCGATAGGTGAAGGTTAATACCCGGTTATACACGTAGAGAGGCGAAGCGACCGCCAGGAGTCGGACGGCCGTTATTGGATATTTGCCGAGGGTCTACAGCCGGGACTTAACCCCACGGGGGTAGGATTCCGGCGATTTATCAAGAGCACCGTGACTAATTGCTCCTGGAAGAGCGGATACAGGTACACGACGTGGCTGGCGTGCGTGCGCGCGCCCGCGCGCGCGCAATTTACCGGGTCAAAAGGGAAAGGTTGCACAGCAGAAAACTGTTTCCGACTTCCGCGGAGGAAGTGAGATTAATGAAAGCCGAGGGCAAACCGGCCGTATTCTTCGCTCTTCTTTTCTTTTTTTTTTTTTTCCTTTCCTGCTCCAACGGTTCGTCGTGATATTATGAAATTTCGCGAATTACTGCCACCACCGACGACGATGACCCTTCAACGATTTTGCGTTTTCATGTATCTCCTAGGTCGTGCGATTTCCCGTGGCGTAATTTGTAGCTCTTCCGAGAGATCTGAAGCGAAGGAGAATACATGTCCTGTTAATCGCGTAATAATTGCATCGAACGCTTTTATTAAGACGATCAGATAGGACGTTTACGATCCTAACGCTTACTACGACTCTGCAAACGCGGTACGTGTTGATACATCGTTCCAACGAACGTGTCGTAGAAGCAGAAACTAAAACAGGTTCCTAAAGATAAAAGAGTCGACAAATTTAAGGAAGACGGCCAGCTTTTTTATTTAAATAGTTGTCGTTGGAATCAAGTAATCGCGTCGACGATTATATCACGGCAAAGGACAGAAAAATGGAAGAAAAAGATAGTAGCGCGCGTACCACGCTCGATGCTGTGATCGCGCGCGTGTCGCCACTTTGTATGTGCATGTATGTATACGTGCGTGCGTCGCATGACATACGAGAGGTCCTGACGGTGACAGGCCTCTGCTTCTGCTGGTCACTCTTATACACTGGTATCCCATATCGCACCCCACACACCCCTCTCTTTCTCTCACTTCGCCCGCCATTATCATATTTATTAACTGCCGCTCGACGCTTATATCTACACCTATTCGCTGCCATTCCTATATAATATAATCTGTGCCAGTGACAGCAGCACGTGGCTCCAGCCTCCATCCGCTTTCCCTCACTACATTCACCCTCGCCCACTAAACCTCCAATCTCTGTCTTCCTCGTTATTATTTCTCTCTTTCCCTCGTCCTTCGACGCTAGCGTTCTTATTAGCCGGACCATGGATTTGTTGCCGTAGTTTGATACGATTAGCACAACTAGTCGGCTTTTTAGTCACGTCTGACAACTATTGCGGAATCTACAAAGGTACTTATGTTTGTACAACTGCGAGGTACTCAATACGTCTCTGCGATGTCAGTGATAATTTCTCAAAGGAGAATAAAAATTCATCTAGAAAATACGCGCGTATTGCGTTAAAAGTGTTTCTATCCCATTGTTCTTTGGGCGTACATTACGTCAAATCTTATAACTCGTACCTAAAACGATGGAACGAGCATCGAAGCTTCTGGTATTTAGCACTGTTTCTCAGGGAATGGCACGCGCAAGCTTCGTCTGCGCATTTCCTTCGGTCGATTGTAAATTCATGAAGGAGAAGGAAGTCGAATGCCCCGCGTCAGAACCCCGTTCATGAATACCGAGCCGACGAAAACATAAGACGCGAACGCGAAGCAAGGGTGTCCTTAGCCTCGATGCTAATGTCGCCTTCCTCCCTTGATAGCTGCGAAATTCTAATGCATTGCAAAGGGTTGCCGGGCAAGTTCTTCGCTCTTCATTCATAGGTTCCAATGGAAGAAAATCTGCCAAAGCCAACTGAGGGAAGCGATACACCAGTTGCTAAAATACAATGAACATTCCGACGTTCGTCAGGCTTAAAGTTCATCGCGATGTTACTACGTTTTAAATATTCTATTAACGTATTCGTAAATATGTACGCGTGCAAAATTGAATAACAACTTTAATAAGATCCAATGAATCGATTCAGGATTTCAAGCTCTTGGTTACACGCAAGACATTCAAATTTCTCGAATGACGATCGATCGGCAGTAAAACTTTTTCCATCCTTTCGCGTTCCATCCAATTCCGAGTATCAATCGATCGGTCGTTTCTGCAGCGTTTCCCTGGCCGCGTTATTGAATTGGAAATTTCCGGCCAGGGGACAAAGAGTCGATTTCATTTGAAATCATGCCGCGGATCTCATAGACTTCCGTTCAAACAGGTAGAAATGCAGATTGCCGGCGACACAAAGCATTCCAGTCGGGATAACCGAACTGGATAACGGGTCCAGATATTGCTACTTGACTCCCTCGCCCTGCAGGTAATTGCTACGCCAGAATGCCTTTGCCATCCGTGCCGTCAGGCAATTTGCGATATTCCCTCGTTCACCGTATGTAAGATGTGTATCTATGTGCAGCCGATCGCGCCACCTGAAATGGATATTTCCTCGATGCGTTATTAAATCCCGATATCGATCAAATGGACGACGCAAGGCTCGATAAAATCATACCGTATCGTGGATAAACTTTCCCATCGCGATAACTAAATAGCGCAGCTACAGCGCAAGCTAGACAAAGTTTCCTTTGGTTTCTTCCATAGTCTGCTCTTTCTTCTGTCACCCGACTCGAAAGATTCATCAAAAAATACTTTTTCAATAAGAGAATTCGATCAAGCGTTTGCTAAGCACGTATTTCCATGGATTCGTAGCAAAGAAATGCGTAGGTAACTTATGCGATTTCCACTTGCAGAGAATAATCGTCGGTAAAGAATGAACAAACTTGATCAAAACATGGCGCATGGAACTGATTACCAGCTGTGAAGGAATCGGATATGCAGAAAGAGGAAAAAGAAACAATTCGTAACGTTTCGATATTTTGCGTTTGACACAGTGTCATAGCATGGAATAAGGCTCACTGAGGTAGCTAGTAAAAAACATCGTAAGGCAAGGAGTTAAGAAACACCTGACGATAGTCGAGTGAAAGTATCGTTGTCGCTCGGTGCACTCGCGAGATTTGTTCTTCGTTGAAGCGCACTCTGTCGAGAGAGAAGACAGAAAATAAACGAAGAAAAGGACGAAGCGTGGTTTCGTTCGATTCTCGACATCGCAGCGTTCAATGTCGCGGCATAAGAAATCGTTTAGCCGGCGATCGACCGAAGAAAACTCGGCAAAGCCTACTGTCTGTGACCCGTGTCCGAACGTGGGACGTCACGGTGTTACTCACACTGACCCAGAAACCAACCACTTACGTGTATATATACGGTGGAAAACGCGTGTACGTTCCTGGCCGAGAGCAAAAATCGCGCGTTGGAAACGGTGGGGAAACGACTCCGCCTCTGGTACACCCTACCGCTTTGCGAACACGCCCCGTGGATACGCCCCTGGAGAAAAGCCGGTTGCGTGGGCGAGCTTGACCTCCAGAAGTAAATCGCTCGAAGACGATAGAAAATGTTTATCCGTGACAACCAGCTTTCTACCTACTGACCGAGACTTTCTTTTTCGCGCTCTTTTCTCTCTTTCTCTGGGTCCGTTAAACTTAAACTTACACATCGGAGAAAAGGCATACGTCAATGGCCACTGGTCGATCTTCGTTACAGTCGTCTGGATTGTTCATTACGTCAATAAGATTATTCATCGACACGTACGTGTGTTAAGGAATCATCGGAAATATCGACGAATGGAAAACTTACAAATTTTGTCGTACGATTCACCGTAGATGTCGTTGATTGGGAAGATCGATCCTGTCGTTCGCTGCATTTCCGCCATTGATCGTGCGAACATTAACATCGTCGTGACAGTACGATATAGATACGCATGTACAGTTTCGTTAACAGAAGTTGTAGTACAGCTACTGGGTATACTTGGTCCGTTATTAATTTTCGATTCTCGCTCGTAAAGAACGAGGCTCGCGCGGACTTGGCTCCCCGGACATACTCGACCAACGCCCGAAAAAACAGTTGCTGCGACACAAAAGCTTGACGCGACGTGTGTATAACGAGCACTTAAGCACTCAACAACAACGGTCGAGCTCGAAAATGTCATAAGATGGCATTGTACGGGGAGACCACTCGTCGACCCGTTGGCGCGTACACGATGGTATATTGTTTATCGAGCAGAAGGTAGCACACGGGGTGCACGGGCAACGCTTTTGTAAAAATTAAGCCCGCGCGCACTTTCGGTAGCCGTGACAGATACGCATATGCCTATCGGCTATTCGGTGAACTCTCAAGAGGTTATGTTCGAACGACGAAGGAAAATCGCGAGATCGGAGGTTCCCACACACGGCGAGGCCACCAGGGGCGAACCGTGCTAGCTGCGACTCGACGTTCCGCGCCCCACGACAGGGTGACGATATACCGGTGGCATTTGTCGCTCCTTTTTCCATACGAACGTATCGTTATTTCCGCGAGACTGGACAACCGAAGTCAAGGAGTCGACGTGACGCGAGTAGGGGGTCTGTTTCGCACGGGGGGTCAACCACGGAATCGCTAGCGCTTTGCAGGTGGACCCCTTGTCGGTAACTGGTACGGGACATTATCGACAGGCGGGTGCCCCGCGCGGGAAACCTCGCGGGGGGTCGCATCTCGTCACCTTCCTCTCTTTTCCTGTCCGACTGCTCACTCTACTACGGAATCCCTTCGTCTTACGTTCGAACGTTCCTTAACCGTTGGGTGTTCGTGTTCGTAATTACTAAGGACTATGTAATGCAACACTTTTTGCCACGTAAGATACCGAAATCTATATATTTCTACAAGTCGCTAGATTTGTATCTTATTGATCAAATTGTTCCTAGAATCAAGATAAAATTTAAACGCTAGACTCTCGAACACTAGTGGCTGAATTCCGTCGAAGCAACGATATTTTTATCGACGTGTACCAAGCAAGATTACAATTTCGTTTAAACGCGAATTCACGAAGGATGTACGCGGACACGGGGCTAAAATCACGCCGAGGGATCCGGGCCTCGAGGTAGGGTAGCGATCGAGCACTTGAGCACGAGCTGAGAAGAAATGCGGGGAGAACAATGGACTAGAGGTAACCAGGAGCCGGTGCTGCGTCATCCCGGTGTCTGAGCCCGTCTCCACCGACGCGGTAACGAGGTGCGCGTCAAGCAAAGAGCTCACCTTCCTGCGATCCGTCACGAAAACCGACCACCCACGGTTCCTTCCGAGCAAGATCGTGTTACCTCGCACAATTCTCATCGTCGACGAATTTCAAGATAATCTACGCTCCGCGACTAGTAGGCGTTAATTAAAGATAAACGTCACGTCATCGATCGAACGACATCTCGGGACTCAACTATCGCAATAGATACATTGATATTATCTTATTTCCTGCGTCAAATCAGAGATGGCTCTTTGACGTGCATCCGCATGAAGTACATATCCCATGGTTAAGAAGATAATCGGTAGGTTAATGCACGATTTTTAGTCCTTCTCGAGTTTGATCAACCTCCGTTCGTTCGTAGAAGAGAGACTGCAGAGCATACACGAAAATTTATTCGCAGCTGCTTGATCTTTCCGCGTGGTTTCGCGCCGCACAAGCGACCGTACACACTCGGCCAATGCGTACTTATCAAACGCAGGCGGCATAGTTGGTACGAAACGAGAGAAGGAGAACGATACATATATAGATGCACGATACGTACAAACGGGAAAAGGACAGGGTAGGGCAAATCACGCGAAACCAAGCGAGATGAGAGAGAAGAACGAAACGGGAAAGAGAGTGGCGTATACTTGGCTACTTGGCATTTACATCCGCCATCCATTTTGCACGCCGGTACTTCAGTCCCTATTCTTTACCTTTAGGTGCCTGCACCCATGTACGAATATAGAGAAATGCGCGCGCGCTCGATTGCACGTACACACACCGACAGAGCGTCCAACGTATGTCACGTACATTAACACGGATTGCTGCGTTTTTATGTTGCCCGAGAGCAATGCGTGGCGTACACCATGGCGGGAGAGCGCGTAAGAGAATGCCGGCTACCGGGGGAAAGAAAGGAGGAAGAATCGAGAGGAGAAGAAGCATAGAGAAGAAAAAGGGAAAGAAAAAAACCGAGGAAGGGAGAGAGAACGAAGGGAGAAGAGAACTCGGATGTGCCGTGAAGCAGAGTCGTGTGAGGCGAGGGCGCACCTGGACCTTCTTCTCCATGGGCGTACAAGGGCTCTCACTGCCTTCCACTCCACGATTCAACCACCCAACGGACTGCCTCCAGTTATGTGCACCAAAGTTTCTTCTTTCTTTGTTTTCGCCCTTTTCTTTCTCTCTCTCTCTCTCTTCTTTCCTCCTTCATTTTTTTGTCGTTGTTTTCATGTTTTCTCTTTTTCTCAGCCGCATAGATCGCACGAGTGCATTGGAATCTACGCCCGCCGACACAAACGCGTTTTACATCGGCTTTGCCAGAGAGAACGACGCTTGGTATTTTGTAAAAACATTGTACTTCTCCGGTGTTACATAAAAAAAAAAAAAAAGAAACCGAGGAAGAGAGAGAGAATGGAAAATGGTTCGGAAGAAACGATACATTTTGGAGAATCGCCGAGACAAATTTCGTTTTTCGCTGACTTTTCTGCTTTTTACTTTATGAGAAAAAAAAAAAAGAAGAAAACAAAGAATCGGTAAAGCAAGCATCTTAAACAAAACGCCGAGGATATGCTTAAATTGAATTATGCTTTTCTTTGGGATCGGCACGGCATCGAAAGAAAAGCGGCACGAGTGTTGTCCGAGCGAATCCGAATCGAGGTAGTAGGAAATGCTTGGAGACTCGTACATCCGTATGGAAAGTGTAGAGCGAACGCATTACATGCAAGCGACGACTCGTACTCGATGAAGATGTAAGGGCCGCATTGTGTCCTGCACCGTCGAGAGAACTCGAGAATCGTGCCCTCGTCTCACATATGCGATGTGTATATACGCGGAGAGAGGAAGAGAGAGAAACCGGGAACCGCAACTACTAACGTAGGGTAGATCTCGCCGCGGATAGTGCTTTATTTCATCAAAGGGACAACAAGGAAGCCGAGATAACGCCGCATGCTTCACAGAAACGAGTACTTCGGAATGGAGGAGTATGCGCGGCACGCACGACGTGCCTCGATCGTCCATAATCGTGTGCAGACGCAATAACCGAGCTTGAGATACATCCTCCGCAAAATTCCTCAAAGAGGAACACTATATTCTGTCGAGGAACATCGATGGAAGTGACTTTCGTAGGTTTGAAAGAAACTAGAATTCTTGCTTGAAGGAATAGTCGAACTCGCTATTGAAAATAGTCTCTACTCGCAAAGCCCTAATTAGACGTTAAGAAAGGTGAGTTAGAAATAATTATTGGTGGTAAAGTCTGCATAGAAAGTTATAACTATGTCGGATAGGGGAGTGGATGAAGGAATTATAGGAGCAATGAAACAATGTGAGAAGCTGGGGCCGAAAGGGTTGTTTACTCTTACTCATGCGGGTTATCGGAAGTGTCGGCTTGGATCGCCGAACGATCGGAGGATTTTATGCGGGCACTGCGAATTAAATAGGCTATGCAGAACACAATACTCTGCCCGTTATAACGTTTATGGCAAGTTCTCCGATGTGCGCATGTCGTACAAATATTTTCTTAGAACTGTTACGTTTATTTTAAAACGAATATTTACCACATACAAAAAGGTTGGTATAAAAATTTGTCTTTCTTATATTATATAAATAGACATAGGCGTTACCTTTAACATCGACACATCGGCCAAGATCATATTGATTCGTAAAATTTGTCTGACTAAAGAGATCGACCGCCTCCGGTTCCGATGAAACGGTTCTACAACGTGGGTTCCAGATTTCAGGGTGACGATAGAGAGCCAGCGAGAGCGAGAGAGAAAGGGAGAGAGAACAAGAACGTTGCTCGCTATTGTTTTCTCGAGTGGCGCTCGCTGGTTCAATGCTCGCCCGCTCTGGTAAACCGGTACCAGATGTACCCGGACCGCCTGGTTTCAACCGTGATATCACATCACCCCATTCGTCACGATTACGCTTTTCAGCATTCCAAAATGTTTTCCGTTTTTCGCATCAAAACTAACATCTTACAAATTTCCAACGATAATAACTAAATTTTTCGTTTTAGGAAGGATTGGTCGAAAGGATTTCTGAACATGCAGTCGTATCAGGAAATTCAACAAAGAAGATATTTAACCAACGCTAAATCATATATATATATATATTTTTTTCTTCAAGTAAATACAATATAAAAGTCACCACATGTGACGTGCAGGATATCATAATGAAAAGGTTTTACGCATTTTCTTCGCTTAGTTGTATACCAAAGATATGTACGAACGACGGGTACGCGGTGCAATCTGTGCAAGCTGCGGTGGTAAGAAAGAAGAAGAAACCTATCGAATAGAATTATAATTTTTCAAAACAGAATTATTCGTCGCAATACTATTCCGTGTAAATATATTTCTCAATTTCTTCAATATTATCATCTCTTTGTTTATCAAAATAATCTCGGTATTTTGGTTAGGACAAGATCTAAAGAAAATAAACGAACAGTGCTGTTTCAGCAAATATTTTGTATTACAATCAATGATTACACATATTCTATTGTGATTCAAAAAATATCATTCAGTCCTTGTACCGCCAACGACAAACAATTTCTCTATCGAAATTCGCGTTAAAATCCTTGTTAGAGTTCGTTCATTCACCGCTGTACGTCGATAAACTTTTTCGTAACAAAAAAGGACTAAATTACGCTGATTATCAACAATCGCACGAATCGTGTTTCGACATAATGTGACTACTCGAGTTTTGATTGTACAATGAAATTTCTGTTAACAAATTGTGCTCGCTTACAGATTGCTCCTTCTACTTCTATTAAAAAGTTACACAGTCGAAGCGCAATCTTTAGCGATTATTTAATATTATACATTTCTTTCTTTCTTTTCTTCGTGTTCTTAGGCTGAAGTTTACAGGAAATTACAGTTGATACGTCAGTTTTTTACATCTCTAAGTCGTATAAATAATAATCGTCATCACAGATTATATTATGCGTTTACTATATACCTTGCCATTAAAAAAGAAATTATATTAATCGTATAAATGCTATGTAAATGATAATACCCCGCGTTGATCGTCACTTCCGTGAATTTTCTCATAAGAACGAATTCTGGAATGAAGTCAACGTATTACATATTCGTTATATCATCGTTTATACCTAAAAATTTATGGATATCTAGTAAAAAGGGAGCAACGCAATCGCATGTTCACGACGAAATAAATTCCCGTCCTTAAGCATATTTTCACGATTCTAAATGATTACAACGAAACGTGAATTTCTTATAAACCTAAATTACAGATCTGTGATGACGTTAATCGATCGAAAGTGAACAAATTAAAGGTCTACATCGATCGTCCCCATCCTCCTCCCCTGTTTGCCGCACTTCCTCCACTATTCCCTTGGTAGTTAGAAGAATAATTCTAGAACACCATAAAAAAAACCTGATTAGTCGTTGATCATACCTTTGCATCGTCCTGTTAAATCGCGATGGGCGTATTTCTTAAATCTCTGCTACTTAGTTTCTTATAAACCTTTTGAATGAAATGAAATTCATTTAATTCGAATATTATCAAGAAAGATCCATTTTCGAACAATGAAATGTTTCTAGATTCATTTAATCAATCGCTCCATCATTTTCAGGGATAACCATTAAAATTGAAATATTAAAATCTTACCCGTTGCCGATTATACTGCGACCCATAACTGTTGTACTGCGGATTGTGGTAATTGTTTCGCCTGTACTGTTGGGCGTTGTAATTATTTCTTTGCTGGTACTCCGAATACTGTTGATAATTATGGGACGTGCCGTAACTCCTCGCCCATGGACCAGGCATCATAGCAGGCTGGCTGGATCCTGCACTCTCGTATCCTCCTTGGTACTCTGTACTCCGGTAACCTGAACAGTGAATGAAATAACAGGTAGTTAGTTTTAGAATATAATAGACGATGAATTAAAATTCAGACACTCCCCGTTCCAGGTCGAAACGTACAGAATTTCTACAAAATGGACATCGAACAACTTCAAAACTCCTGATTGCCGCAGTCAGTCAATGAACCTGTGCGTCAACAGGAAAGCGTAACCATACAAATAAACCCATATATCGAGCATCTTCGTCTATCATCGACACGGAAGACAAAAGAGGAAACGTACGCTCCTGACAGAGGCACGATATTCGCGTAGGTGAAAGGGTCCGGAGCGTGGCGGCGCGTGTCCCATGTTCCCTCGAATAATATGTAAACGCGCGTGCATAGCCACGGCTAACACGGAAGGCAAGAACAGAACGGCGAGGGCTAAGTATTCGTCAGCATCGCGAAACGTCATAATGGAGGCTCGATGCTAATAACGGATTTTCGAAAGGGCAATGCGCTCGGTGTAGGCGCGTGCCTCGCCCTGGCGAGTGCATCAGCGTACAGGAAAATCAGGCACGCACGCTGCATCGTATACCAGATGTGAATGAGTACCAGAGCGAGTGAAGAAAAAGAGAAGGAAGGATTAGTCCCCGGTTATACGCGAATCGTGTCGTTTCAACCGCCTGTTCACGGCAGGAAGCCGTCGAATCCTCGCGCTGTTGCACGCCCACGTAAACACGACTGCCACGGAGAGACAGAAAAAAATTGAAGGTATACGATATAACGACGACGCTGACAAAAGAACAAAACGGTTACGAGCGACCCCCCGGCCCCCTCTTTTCTAACTACTCGCCCGGCCCCGTCTTTGACTCCCGTTGAATATTTATAACTCGGTTTCGAATCGCGATATCATGCTTTTTACGATAGTCAAGGGGGAGTACGAAATAAGAGCGGTGCCGCGAGAGCATTGAAAAAAGAAGCGAGAGAGAGAGAGAGGAGGGGGGGTGGGGGGGTGGGGGGGGACCAACGGCCCGTTTTGTTTGATGTATCGTGACGAGTGGAAATCAATTTTAATTGAATTGATTATAAGCTACCCGCGGAGGAGCTGTGCAGCCGTCGATGAAACGCGGTTGACTGTGTACCCCATGGTCGATGGGTCGCATCGTGCAAGTATCATTCGAACGTTCCGCGACTTGGCAGACTCGCGTAACGTACCGGTAATGAAGTTCGAGGATTTCGTATTCATGTATTCCACGTGCGAGCGTCACTCGTTGTCTGCTATGAATGTATTTAACCAAGGGACCATCGATCCACTTATTCTGGTTAAAGACTGTTTCTCGGAACTGTCCACGATTAAACCGTTCAACTGGAAAGCACCACCTCCCGTAAGACTTCTCGCGCAACTTGTTATTTAGTGTATCGATCTTTAGATAAAACTTAAAATTCGTCTATCGCATAACGTATAATTCGCGATTTCCGTTTGAACGTATCGTCTCAGCCATTATTAAACAATGAACGATACGAATATAGTTGACACGCTCTATCGAATCTTGACCCTAACGATGCGGTTTCTTTCTTACATACGTAGCCACTTATATTATGAATAATTCCCTGGATGGTTTTCGTCTGATCTTATTAAAGTCATTCATCAGAAGAAGGAAAGCTCACCCCGTATTCGTAAACGTACGAATCGGTATAAAGATTATCTTGTTTGTTCCGTATACTTCGTATGGAAGATTATTGCCAGAGCTGTTATTACTGGAGCTTTGTCAATAATTAACGGCAATCTCTTGGAGTCCTTAGCGATATGTTTCCGGATAATGATTCTATCATTAGAGTCAGTGATATTCAATAAATTGTCGATTTTTCTGCGTCATATTTCACACTGATTTATGTTTCTCCGCTTGTAGTCTGTTCACGCTTTTCCAGTAATCGTTGCATACACCTATCCAACTTTGATATCGAGGAGGTATTGAGGATATTTTTACTATTTGTAATACTAAAATATCGGAAGGTGCTGGCGGTATCGCCTCAATTTTGTTCAAGTGTTGCAGCTTTATGCTTTCTCGCGCGATATGGTTAATCTTCGATTGTTCCTTTCCCGATGCACGGAAAACTTTCTTAACGCAATATGAATTTGGTAATTTCGTGCATTGGTGCGTGGTCAACGGCGTGCCATTGATTTATAATAAGCGTTTTCTCATGAGATCTTCGCGGAATCTGTGTTCGGTTGGATATGTGATTTGGGTGACCTTATCACGCTTCTCGTTTACTTCGTCTCTCACATTCAGGGAGTCTGTTAGGAGGGTATAAAGGCCACGGTTTTCTTAGATGATGCACAGCGAAATTTACATACTCCAACACCTTTAGGCTGTTGTATCGCGTATTGGTCGAACCTTGCTTAGAATACAATGTTCGACATCGCGCTTCCTTAAGCTTGCTGCATGCAGGATAGGAGATTGCAATCGTTGATCATAACTATTATCTTATCACTAATAGGCTTAACTTTGTTATTATCCGCAGTAACCCTATTAACCGGATATGCGAAGCTGCGAATTTTTTCAGTAATGACTCGAACATGTCCACTATTTATCTATTCTTTTCTTTTTTCTATCTATTTTTCCAAACTGCAGAATCATTCATTATATACTTTCGGTTTGTATTCTAGCCGGAATACTTTCCAGTACGATAAATAAATAAATAAATAATATTAATTGAGACATGACAAGAACTAGCTAAAGAATATATATTAATTCTCTTATAATATGTTACAGGGTAAATTATCCTCGGAGCTCTGTCCGCTAGACAATCGTTTGAGTGACTTTTCCTGTGAGCAGTAGCTCTAGTTCTCTAGTCAATGTCAACTACTTTGTCTAATTCGTTTTTACAACATTAGATACCTATTTGCAGATCTGTAAACGGAACACTCTTCGTCAAAGATTCGCCGACCTCTCGTCACTCGAAGAAATTATCATCGAAATGCTGAAACCCTGCAACAAAGATCCCCCTTATCTCCATAGTCTCAGGACCCGATCCAGTCTGGAGAGACTATCAGTGACGCATGATAATCGTATAGTTTGGTTCAATCGAGCTCGTAATAGGAGGCGGCAAATACCGTCAATATTATCGAGGGTTGAACGGGATGGTCCCGTAGATTTCTAGCCTAACAGTTACAGAGTCCCTCTACACTGTGTCTATTTCCAGCAGCTCGACGACCGCTTTCTCTCGCTCTCTGCGGCAACAATAACATCCCCTGTGGATTCCAGCCCCGGGAACGTGGTTCGATGGGCCCCCACGGTAATCCTCACCCTCGCCGAAAAAAGAGCCAAGGGGGAGGAGGGTTTAACAGTTTACACGTCGGATCATCCCTCGTTATTGTTGCGTTTATGATAATAGCAGCCGACTAGCACGCATGCAGCCCCGGCTAACCGCTTCAACCCTATCCCGAGGGTCGCGATCGTTGCCACGCTCAGGTATTTAATTAGACGGCTCTATGCTGAATTTCGCCACGGGTATTAATTTCTCTGTTTCCATAGGAGCCGCGTTTGCTTCCTCGATTGATACGCCAAGATTCTTTCTTCGAATCGCATAAATATAACGATGCTGAAATTCCACTTTTCCATAGACATCGAAGTAACCGGATCACTCCCGGATTTACGAGACGAAACCTCTAATTCGTACAATCTAACTTCGATGATCGTGCACGGACACAGACTGGACGCTACTTGCAAGAAAGAAATTATTTTGAAAGAGACTGTGATCCCATAAACAATCTTTCGTTGGTAGACTATATCGTCTATATCGAAATCGTCGAACAATATCATCTGAATCACTACAATGTTTCATCGCCGACACCGTTCTTCATGCCAGAAACAACAGGAGAATCCATGTATGGCTGGTGATTTAATTGGGAAGTCGTGGTCGCCGAGGAAAAAATGATTTTCCGATGTTAAAATGGCGGACAATTAATTACAAAATGAAGGCTCCGCCTGCTCGACGCGAACCCCGCGAAATTGTATTGGAAAGCAGACGGGAAAGCGACAGGGCGAGGGGGAAGAGGAAGAAGGGAGAGAAAGAGAGGGAGATACGTTCATACGTGGATAGTATATGCACTGTGTGTTGCCTATCCGCCATGGGTATTGGATTGGATTGGATCGCCGCGTCAGCAATACAAACACTCGAAGCCTCGATGTGGGTCGGCCTCTCCCGTTCCTGTTTCAAACTGAAATTACACTTTCCCGACCGACCCCGTCGTTCCCCGAAGCCCGCACCCCTCCCCCCCCCCTCAACTATCTAGCCCCATAATTTTCCTTCTCGTTGTCGTTTTTCGTTCGTCGTATCAACAGCGTCGAAGATTTTGCCAAAGTTTTCCGCTAAAATCGAATCTATCGTTCACGGTTCCGATAGAAACGCAAATAGAACTTTCGACCGAAAGTCCGTTGGCTACAATTTTACGCTCTAGCACTCTGAACTATAATCTTCCTTGCAACAAAGAGATCCGGGATAGAGCCTTAAATATTTGATCTCTCGTGCAATGACAAGATTCAAAGTAAAATTCTGAAACTCTGACCCAACTAGCAACGAAAATGGTGGATAATTGTTTGGCGAAATTTCGTATTCCGCTCTTTCGCTGTCTTCGACAACTTCGATAGAGCGTACATAGTTTGAATATCGCGATTTTGCGCATCGTGAAAGATATTGACGGAATCTTGATTGCAGGTGACGCGGCAGGCGACGAATCAGAGGCGACCGGTTACCCGGCGTTTCCGTTCGAAGAATTAGAAATTAAAGGCGTGCCAGTGAATTCGAGGCGCGTATAAATTTTCTCTCCCGCGGATGAAAGTGAAAAAGACTTGTGCGGCCGCGGCACGGAAATCGAAACCCTTTAGCCTCCGCTTTCCTCTAGAGGCGAGACCAACCGACTAACTCGAATGAAAAGGCACCAGTGCTGGTAAGAGACACTTCGTACACGCTCCTGCTGGCGTGTATCGGAGCACGAAAAAAGAAAAAAAAAAAAAAAAAGAGAAAGAAAGAAAGAAAGAAAGAAAGAAAGAAAGAAGAAGAGAAAGAAAAAAAGATAGAGAAAGAGCGAGAAGACAGACGAAGAGGAAGCAGAAGACGCTTATTTAGCTTTAGCTTACCTTCTACTTACACGTGCTATACAATGTTTACCTACACCCACCTAACCCAACTGCTCGAGAGGAATAATGTTTGCGTAAGAAGTACGGATAGCGATTTCGATATTTAAAAAGAAAAAGGGAAAACGGGACGGTCAAGGTTGGCGTATCGGCAACTTTCGAATCGGGATAGATCTCGAAGGCATATACGATGAATAGAATTTGGTACGGAAGAAAGTTACCGGATAGCAAGCGAAAGCTAAAATACCTTGTATTACCAATACTAAAGCAAGTATCAAATGGTAAATTACAAGAATCTTTTTTCGAATTGAAGGCTCAAGAGCAACGTCGAGAGATCGACGGCTCAGTCTACAGCGAGCCAAATTTAACAGGGATAATAGCACGTTACATCTCCTCTAATTAACAACGTATCCAACAATCAGCTCCATCAGATTCTCTAACGAGCACCAAGTACTCGCGTCTCCGCGTAACATCATCTCCGGCCTCCAAACAACAGAGTCTCGACATCAAAGTGGTCACAATTTCGGCGCTCCTCCGTCACTTGTCTCAAGACATCTCGCAACAGAGAGAAGGGTGCAACAAAGTAAAAAACAGAGGGAAAGAGAAGAAGGAAGGTGGGAGATGTTCCGTCCGAATGTGGCGCAACTACCTGACGACAAGAACAATGAGGGAGTAAAGAGCGTGCGTTCCCCATCGTGGCTGGTAGCCGTGTACAAGATGGCGCCAGGCAGGCCAGAGTACCACTCGGGCGATTTCCGGTGGCTTTGTTCCGCGTACCACTCGTACACGGGGTGTATTCGATGAAACTCGAGGCTTAAAGGCGCGTTTTTCAGCCACGCTACCAGCTTACGTGCGTGCGCGCGAGATATAAAGAGGTTTTTCTTCTATGAAGCCAGTTAGCCAACGAACCGGTAATTCCTCCGACCGCTTTCTTCCTTCTTCTCTTTTTCTGTATATGGTCCTCTCCGTTGCCTCCTTCAGCTTCCTCTTTTCTCGCCGGTACCTCTCTCGCGTGCTGGCGATTTCAACTTCTTCCACTCCCCCTCCACCTCCATCTCCTCCTTCTCCTTCTTCTTCTTCTTCTTCTTCTTCCTCTGCTTCTCCGTCCCTCTCCTTCCTCCTTTCCGTTCTTTCGTCATGGTTCTTCCCTTTCTTCTTCCGCCCTTTGCCGTTTGCACGCATTCATTCTCGCCTTTGCCAGAGCCGTGGAAAAGAAGAAACGAGCCGGGTGCAACTCAAGATTTCCCCTACCCCACGCCCCCTGGCCTTCTACTACCCTCTTCCTCTTTTTCTCTTAGCGTTTTCCTGTTCCTCTTTTTTAGTCGTCGGTAATGGAGGCCCTCGAACGCCGGCCCTTCTAGCGCCTCGACGAGCCTGCCTTGCCTGCCTGCCTGCCTGCCTGCCTCGGCGAAACGAAACGAAACGAAACGAGAAAGGAGACACGTTTACCCCTTCCCCCTTCCGCGGACGACTTTTACTTTCTTCCTCTCTTCGTGGTTCAACTCCGTTTCCCTGTTTCTGTCGACCGCGGTGATTCGCACGAGAGGAAAATATGTACAAGCTTCTCCTCTCTCTTTAGCTAGGCAAACCAGCTACCGTCCTTGCTGGTACACCCATCGACGTATAGCTCTCCTTTTAGGGTTAATTTGTGTATCAAAGTATTACCGTATCGTACATCGTATCGTTTTATAGCCATTAGGGAATTTCTCGATATTTTATAAGATAATTTCAGAATTATTCTATCCAGAATTTGTTAAACCTTTTGGAAGTCGAACTGGTCAACTTTACTATTTTTTTTTTTTTTTTTTGTTATTATTGAAATTAGTAAGTTTCAAGATAAATTAAAAAGAAATAATGTTTGTAACATTATTTTTCATCGCTCCTTGTAACTTTCGAATTCGCGGAACAGATCGATGTAACTTTCGAAGGACTCGATTCATTTATTGATAGCCATTTTTTGTATTGTACAATACTCGTTAATTGTCGGAATTTTTGATGTTTTACGAAATAGCCGTAGGATTTTACGATTATCGAAATTCACATTGACGAAATCTGCATCGCGATTTGGAACGTTTTATTGCGCGCCCATCGATGATTATCGGAATCCGCGTCGCATCGTTGGACGTTTGCCAATGCATTCACGGCCCGTCGATTGTTATCGAAATCCACGTTGAGATTTCGGCCGATTTATCCCGTGATCGTCGCCTCGTAATTATTACTAAAATTCCCAACGAGATTTTCGACGTACCGCGGTTTTTCTAATTATCGTTCGAACGCGCATCGAATATTTCCAAGCCCACACCGATTATTGCAAACGTTTTTAGGACTGTGAGATTCTGAATATTTTGCGATTCTCCTAATATTTTTATATCGTGCCTTTTCAAAATGTCAAAGTTCCGTCGTGATTGATTATTTATCGCGAATTAATAATCGTCAACCGCGAAGAAAAAGAGGCGAAAGACGGAAAAGTAACGCGCATTAGGAGAAAAGTTGGACCCTGCGAGCAACCGCGTTTCGTTCTCCGGATATTTCAGCTTCGGTCGAGGCGACCGTAGAACCCGTAGGGGGTTGCGGGGAAACGGTGGGGGTACAGAGTCATGGGTAGGGGAAGGTACGCGCGGGAAGGTGGGACACAGCGGTCGGCGGGGAGGCCGAGGGGGAGGGGAAACGGAAAAGGGCGAAGATCGAAGAAGGACGGAGAGAAACACTTGACCCTGCCTGGCTGGTTGCCGCACAGCCGATGCTGTGCCAGCAAACCCCACCGTGCAACGTGCGTTAATAAACGCAACGACGGTGTGTTGGTCCCTCGTCTATGCGCTCCTCCCGACCCTCGACCCTTTCTCTTTCCAGCTCTCCGCAAACCTAACCCTCCTACCTTGTCTATCTTCGTCCGCTTCGTGCAATGCACGCCCACCGCGGTGAATGAGCTCGCTCGGTTCGCGCATGCGCACCGGCAAGCAGCGGTACACAGGCACGCGTGTGTGGCGCCACGCAGCGGGCGCACACGTACGAACAAGGGGGAGGTAAAGACGAGGTAGGGATCGGTCGCGCGCAAGTAACGTGTTGACTCTCGCGATCGCGTAGCTCCTAATTTATTTACAATTTCGCAAAGGGGGAACCGGATTGATTCGAGTCCCATCGACAGGCGAGATCCAATACCAAGCTGCGGAGTAGCCACCAATTCAGGCTCCACCGTAATTCGCCGGCCGTTTAATTGCGCGCCGGCTTAGACGACGATCGCATCGTTCGATCGTGATTAACGGACGTTTTGTACGTGCTTCCTGGTATTGTGGATTATATCGCTGCGTCTTCGATCACGTATTTCGAAAAGCTTGAATCTCTATGTTTCGCTAAATTCCGTCGAAAGTTGGAGAACATATGAAACAGGTAATAACCAGATCGTAGAATTGATCAGGCGTTAAAGTTTACGGTAATTTCGGACATATTGGAGCTCGAGGTCGCATGACTCTGAGCCGCGCGGTATCAATTCGGAACTATTCCATCGTCCGTACTATGCTCAACTTATTCGATGAGATCTAATCCGAGTGAGAAATTTGACGTGTCAATTTACAAATGGCTATTGCAGAATGAGATTCAAAATACGTAGATACGTATCTACTCCTATAGAATGCGTGAGACATCTAAGTATATATTTCTAAGTTGCCCGTAACTGCTCGTAACTAGAGATTCTTTCCGATAGCTAAAAATAATAATCAATCGCCAGCAATCGAAGACTAATCCTCTTTCGTCGGAAAGAAACAAAGCTTAAAGCGGTTGTTAACGGTCGAGGAGATGAGCTCAGCGTTAATAGGGTAAGCCGAAATGCAAGAGTCGCGTGACATTTCGCGAGGTCCCGTGGCTGAGCATCGGCCAAGAAAATATCCCTACTTGCAAGAACGGTGTATCCGAGCGTGACAGAGATGACGTTATAAGACGAAGTACCGGAGAGAAGGAGAAAGAAGTATGCAGAAGCACTCGTGTCAGAGGCGACCAATAAATTTATCGAGCGGGTGTTGGCATGGAGACTGCCGGACAGAGCTCGGTTGGATGGCCCAGAGGGCGATGAGAGGGCACTCGAGAATCCTCCAGGAGCCCGTCACGGGGAAATTGGAGGCAGCCACGGCGGCGGCCACGAGGAGGAACACAGAAAAGAGAGAGAGAGAAAGAGAGAGAGAGAGAGAGAGAGGAGGAGGAGGAGGAGAAGGAGGGTGAGAGCGTGTACTCTCGGAGGAACGACGGAGACAGAGGTTGAAACGAAGAAGGAGAAGCTCCGAACCGGAGAAGAGGGGGCTGAGGTATCGATTTCTCGCGGTGATCCAATCAACGATGGTGCCTTATCTGACGCCTTTGCCACCCGCTTTAACACATCGGTGTCTCTGATAAGAAAAAAGAAATTTCATCCAATCGTTCTTCTTCCTATTTTACTTATTTATCGATTAGGTACTATTAAATATCAATCTACGTAATCATGTATAATATATATATATATATATATATATATATATATATAAGACTATATATATATATAGTGTTATCAATTGTCATCAATTTGATGGAAATTACTGTAAAATCTTTTCAAATTAATTTTCAGGTTAACAATGTCATATTTCAGGGAATGTATTCGTTCTTCAAATTAGAAATTATTTATATACATAGTCAGAGACGCGACGAAATCAATACACGTTGGCGAAGCTGCAAGATGCAACCAATATTTAACGAGCCAACCAGTCAATCGCTGGCTTTCTTTAACCCACGGTGATCTTTAATTCATTAACGACATTAATTATTCATCGCCGATAACGACGACGGAATCGCTGATCGTCGTCCCTTCTCGATTACAAGCAGAGCAGATCTCGTCGTGTGCCACGTCTGCGAGAAGTTCCAACTGGAAAGACGGATCCTTTGTTATTTTCCCGGCTTCTCCTGGATAAATCGGTATAGCCGTGTCGGTACAATTGTAACGATGTTGGAAGGGGAACGAAACGGAGCGTTTTCACGTGGACGCTCGATGTGTACGGACTGGCTAATCCCTCTGACATTGTTCCAAAACAATACGATATCCGCCCCTAATTTGTACCGCCTTTCAACGGCCGCGTCTCTTTCGCGTTATACGTTGAACCGACCGGCTGACAGAGTCAATATTTTCGCTTTCTAGTCCTCCACGAAGGAGACGGTATATCGGCGGAACATTGGCGGAACATTGGCGGACCACGAAGAAGAGAAGAAAAACGCGGATTTCTGCATAGCTGGCTCCGACGATGCTCGCACGGCCTGCTTGCTCAGCCGTTTTGGACTAAGTCGCGTCTCGCGTGCGCGCGGAACTTGCCCCTTCCTTCCCGAAAATTTCTTCTTTGATATCTTCTTGAACGGATCAGTATCGTTAATTATGCGCGATACTTCTTGATACAATTATTATAAATATTTGTAAAACACTTGATGCAACGTTGTAACGGTTTCGTATCATTTCAGGCGTATTCTGCAGGAGAGTATTGTTTCCGGATAGCTCGAAGAGACAGGGTGTACCGCGAGAAACAAGCAGTGAAAATCGCATTGACGATGAAAGTAGCAGAGAGGAGCCACGGTGAGAGTGTTTGAATCGCACTCGCGGGACCTATGTCGGTCCAACTGGTTCTACGTTTGATTTCAGGGAGGCAAGAGGGAGTCGGGGTAAAAAACGAGAAGGCGAAAGAGAGAGAGAGAGAGAGGGAGAGAGGAAACGAAAGCAGAGGAGCGAAAGAGTAGTGCGCTCGGCGTTGTAGGACTCTCCGCTGGAGAGCTCTCCCTCTCTCTCGCCCGCTTAAAGCCCTATCCACTACTCATTTATCAAATAAATCAACACAGCTACTTGTGCACCTGTGAAGAGATCCAGCCGCTACCCGTGCCGTCCAAAAGCCCGTTTCAATCCGTAAATCGATTTCTTCGCTTCATCGTGTAAGGCGTAAGGAGTTTGACTTTAAGAAATCGATAGCGAGATCTGATTTGATAACGCGAACAAGTATTCTTTCTTATCGATATAATTTTCAGACTACAAACGAATAGATAAAGGAATTCTACGAAGGTTGCATATTAAAAGGTTTATATCAATTAAAGATCGTCGAGTCGAATTTCCTGGGTAATAAGAAAATATTACAACTTCCTTAAGAAACATTAGTAGTAAAACGAAAAACGTAGCGATTATAGAGCAAAAGAGACCGATAGCTGTTTCCACGTTGTCCGTTTGCAGATCGAGCGAAGGTAAAGCCGGAAAGACGGAAGAAGAATGCGAATACAAGGGGGTAAGGTAAGAGGAGGAGAGCCGAAGGGAAAGAAAGAGAGAAGGAGGGCATAATCAAAGAGCTTCGAAAAATCAGGATGCACTTAGAAGCACGTACTCGGCCTATAGAGAGGCATTCAGTTATACCGGTGAGTTTGGAGTCAAAGCAAGGACCCTTGCCTCAGCTGGCGCATTACCTCCGCCGCTCTCGCGTCCTCTATGGCCGCGTTTACATCCACGCTACCTTTTCCTCCGGAAACCACAGCCACCGTATTTACGATCATAAGAGACAGCATCGACTCGACGATTAGGAGGCGAGTCGAGTCGAGTGCTGTCTCGATTTTTGGACGATCTTTGAACCATTTCATAGCTTCAAATTGGTATTTCCGTGATTGTTCTCGTGACGAGTCCTCGTTGATTTTATTATTTCGTTGGAAGACAGGGGAGAACATAAGTTTCACTTTCGATACGGAGACGCGTTAAATGCAATGAAATTGAATCGATAGAGGAAATATGACTGAAAAATAATAAAATAGATATAGTACGACTGAAGAATTAAAACTTCGTAACTAGTAGCGAATCAATGAAACACGTAACAAAATGAAAATAGACGTTTTCTATTATGCTTCGTTGATATTCCTACGTGATAGGAAATTAAAGGATTAGAGGACCAGAAAATGATTCACATTCAGAAACTTCAGTTCGATTGCATGCGACACGAGATCAAACTCAATCCCATGAACTCAAATACCGTTCGCCAAGCGTCTAACCACAAGTCGTTTAAAGGTCCTCGAATCTTTTACAAGACGTATCGGAAGACCATTAAGGTAACGCTCGTGAACAGAGACAGCAGAAGAAAAAACAATCACGCCCCTCGTGCCGTCGAAAAGTCGTCGAGAGAAGAGTCTGTTCCCGCTCGAGGATCGTGATTAGGTGATATCGAATCCTACACACTTGCTCGACGCGCGAGTATACCGAGGAGGTTCCAGGAGAACGAGGAGACAAGCGGAAAAGAAAGAGGAAGAATAGAGAGAGGGAGAGCTGTAGCGAGGGAGGAAGCACACGAGTGCACAGGAGGTCGCGAGCTGAAGAGTTGCGGTAGAGACGCGGTGGATCCTGAAAAGCGAGAAGAGCGCTGAAAAGGTGGCTACTCGGCTTTGTAACGGAGTTAAGGAGACGAGAAAGAAGACGAACAGAGAGAGGAAGAGGAAGAGGAAGAGGTATAAACGTCGCAAGCGCAGAAACGTCACGAGAGGAAGTTAGGAAAGGAACGGGAGGAAGAAAGGAACGAAAAGAAGAGGGAAGAAGACCACCTAAACTGGTAGAAAAAAAAGAGAGGAAAACAGTGCGTCGCGAAGAAGAGGAAGAGGAAGAGGATGGTCCTTGTGCAGCGAGGACCCCAGGATACCGGCAAGGAGTATCCTAGAACTGTCGAGGATGCTTCACTCCCATCGTCCTCTTCCTCGTGGCCCCCTTTGCGTCCCGTATCTCTCCTCTTTTCCTCCGCCTGTCTTCCTTCCGTGCTCCTCTCTCTCCTCCTTGTAAATACGCCCCTCCCGAGACCCATCAGGATCTCTACTCTTGCAAAGAGAAGCGTCGTCTCCTTCAAATGCTACACACTGAGAGGGATATCATCCCCTTCTTTCTTTTTTTCTCCCTTTTTCCTTCCCATCTCGATCTTTCCTCCACTTTTTTTATTTCTTTATTTTATTTCCCTTCCTCTGTACCTTGAGTTTACTCCTTCTATCCCTCGTGTCCTATCGTAAGGCAACGCGCGAACCATCCCGTGTGTCTCCGTCGCCTCCGATCTCGGCAACCGCGTTGCGCGCCGCGAGACTTTCGTGCGGATTGCGAAATCAAGAGCCCTTCGAGAGCTCTGCAGTAGGTGGAGGAGAGCGTGGCCGTGCGAGAACACGCCAGATTTTCTAGCGAAGGTGTCGTTTGAAACCGACAACCCCTCCATTCTGTTTCTAGACTTCTCTCCGATGGAGACGTCCAGACTAGATCTCAAATTTTGTAGCAACGTAATGATTGAATTTTTGTACCATCGTTTCAAGGTTAATCGACAGAGACGCAAGATTGTTCAAACACGGTGTACCGAGGAAATGTAGTTTGATTGAGCAAACAGCGAAGAATATCCAAATTTTCGGCGGAACCGCGAAATTCGACGCGATGGTCCGAGGAAATTCCAGAGGAGCCAGTTGAAGAGGATTCCACGGCCAGATCTGGACGGTCAGCACGGTCGCGAGTCCTCGAAACGTCGGTGAAATCGGATCCTTCGGGAGTGGCTGGCTGGTAGATGGGTCAACAAGTCGACACGTTCAGAAACGAGATCGTTCCCTAACCGAGAAGAACACGGCCACCGTACGTTTCGAAACCTGATACGTTCCGCAGGAATCAAAACGTGTCATGGATCCGGCCACTTAAGCCTGGAGAACCTTTTACACTTCCGATCCGAAATGAAAAGGAAGAAAGGGACCCGCTTCAAAAGCGCCTGCAATTCTTATTCTTCCTTCGATCTATTGACCGTTTACGATCTACTAGGCCATGATCTATTGATTTCTACAGAGATGACGTGTTTACATCTGTATGTTATAAGGTTTGCGTAAAAGTGAAAGTCTTAAAGCGATTTGGCAACGAAAATTGCAACACCTACTTAATTAGGATTAATTTTCAATTAATTTTCAGAACAAGGAAACACCAGTACTTGGATGATATACAAATTGATTAATATCGTACGAATTCAAATAATACGTTGACTGCGTACAAGATGAAATTTGAAAAAGAACGATCATCGAGATTATACTTTAAAAAATCTTCGGTGACAATGACAACGAATAGGAATTACCGCATTAAAGATTTTTAAAAAGAGGTTGGGGAATCCTCTAGAAAACCGCACAATGTCTAAAAAAAAAAACCGGTCAAGGCGCCTGCTAAAATCCGATTCGACGGATGATCTTCGCCGATGTCTACAGCAAGGTACAATAGAAGAAATCCAATAGGAAAGACAGAGAAGGGTAGTTTCTCTGTTCCTCCGGATTTAGAATCCGTTGTTCGCCGCGTTCGCGCGGAAATGAGGTGGAAAACCGCACCCTCGGGACCGACTCACCTTTTCTTTACGTTCTCGAGGATACTAACCGAGGATTTCACCGACGCCGCGGTTTCTTGATATTACAAACGCGCGTAGAGCGGGTTCTCGAGGCAACCGAGCGCGAAGAAACGGTGCCAAGGTAAAAAACGAAAGAAAGAGAGGAGAGGAGAAGGAGGAACGATGAAAAGCCCCGATTCCGGGACAGAGAAAAATATCGGCGGGTCGGCAGGCGAGGGAAAGGCGGGAGAGAAAAGCGGAAAACATTTTCATTCGTCGAATTCTCGACGTTGCAAACGCGCCACGATTGATTTTCGTTTCTGTCGGTTAATCGCGCGACCCAGAAACGTAAATGTAATTTACATGGCGTGAAGAAATGGAAGAAATACAAATGAGAAGTACGAATGGAGGAACAGTCGCGAAAGCGTCTTTCGTGGATCTTTACACGAAGATGAAGAGAATTGAACCTTCGATCAAACTAGAATCAAGACGTTCATTGCGTAAACTGCGTTTTATATAAAAAAAAAAAAAAAAAAACAAACGAGAGCGAGCGAAGTGAACGTTTAAAAAACACTACTTAATTATATAACACAGCGAAGAAAGAGCAGTTAAAAACAATCACAAAAAATATGTATATATATGGAAAAACATTTAAAACGAAAACACTAGAAACTAAATGAAAAAAGCAATAAAAAGAGGATATGAAAAAGCAAGGAATGAAAGCAAAATCACCGTAGAAAGAAGGGTATTACGAAGCGTGTTTACACATATATTCAGGGAGTCGTCCAGCCTCTCCCTCTCCCCCTCTCTCGCTCGCTCTCTCTGCGTGCACATCCGTCGTATATAATCGTGCGTACGCAGGGAGGCAACAAGAACTCGTCGTCATTTCTGAATTAATCTCATTCGACTGCCCCCTTTATGCTCTCCTTCGCATCCTGCGAGGCGAAAGGCTCGTAGCCGCTTCGTGGCCTCAAGGTTAATTGGAACGAGAGCTAGAAAAGGAAAAGGACCGAATAGAAATCCCACGAGGAAGGCCACGCGAATTTTCTTACCGGATAGCGTCGCTTAAACGCACGTTCGACCGACGCACTTTCATTTCAAGGGTCAAAGTACAAGGTTGCTCCCTTTTTTCAAAACTTAAACAGCCTGCGCTCTATCTCTGATGACTGCTTTCAGATCTCGGATATACGTATGTTCGTAGATATAGGTACGAGTAATTTACGATACTATTTAGTACGATAGGATCTAAAAGTTACTACTGGGTATTAATGGGAAGGTTGTTAAGTATCTATCGTTCGTTATTAATATGATTTTATTGCTTTTAGAACGCAACGTAAAAACTGCGAAAGAGAAATTGGACATTATGAATCCTAAGTGGAAGAAAGAATTAAGGAGAAAAAGGTAAAGATTCTCGTCTCTAAAACTACACGCAGTCGCGTTATTTCTGAGAATAAAGAGAAGAAAATTAGAAGTTGGTGCACAGGTGTATCGATGATGATCCCTCGACGAAACAACGTATCTTTTCTTTGGCTGGCCGGTGAACGTAGGATATGCGCATCATTTACTTTTATTATGTGAAAGAGGCTCCTCCATTCAGGCGATCCGCTGAGATCCGAAAAAGAAAGGAAAATTCTCTCGCGGCCGTTCTTTTTCTTGCGAACGATAGAGGACCTTCGTCCCCGGTTAGCTCATGGGAACGTAATACGAGCAGACGTGTCGGTCCTCGACTCTTCAATTAGCCCCGGAAGTCAACGTAACGAGAATTTCAGGAAAAATAGACCTAACACTGCGAAAATATCCGTTCCTTTTTCTTTCGCTCTAGGCTCGGTTGCTTTCTGTCGTGGTAAAATTATTTACTATAGTACCACGAGCCTCGGATTTTTTACATATTTTTTAGAAATATGCATCGTAACAGAAATTAAGAAACAATGCTACTACATATTACAAAAGAATATTCTGAATATGTTCAGAATTTCAGATATTGTAAGGTACAATAGCTAGAAAGGAATAGGAATGACTAGAGCAAAAGTCAGAGAAAGCAATGCAACAGAGAGCATCGCAGTGTCAGCATGAAATATTAAGTAGTATCGGACAGTTACGAATCGGACGTTTCCCCGATTAAACAGGCAACTGATGGTCCGATAATATCGATCATATAAACGAATATGGGGTCGGTTTGGCTTTAAGTAAAAGACCAAACGAATCGACCCCTGCCTCCTCCGCCTCGTAGTAACTATAGAGAGTCGAGGGCAGCCTTTCTATTAGCCACTAGAAATCGCGCGTACCCTTCACAGGAACAAATCCAAACGGTACCATAGCTTCTGGCCCTTCTGGCTCTAATAGAGTTTCACGCTCGCCGAGAGAATTGCCTCGAGTCGGACGATCCTGGTGGACCAAAGCTGGTCAAGCGAAGAATTGATAATCAAAGTGATCCCAAACGCCCCTCTTGTGTCCCTTAACGATTTTGATTGCTCCGGCTGCATCGAAGGACGAGGAAATTTTTTGTTTAATCCCTGATGCGTACAAAGATTTATATAGAATTGATAATTTTCAATATAATTATGCGAATTTCTTCGTTAAATATATTCGAATAGGATGATTTAGAATAGCCAATTATCTGTGAAAATCTGAATAACGCGCTTGTTAAATACTAAGTATCAGCAATCTGTCCAACAGTCCCTACAAATTATCCTCGACCACCGCCGAAATCTTCGCCGCAAAGGAAAAACACTCGTTCTTATCGTTCCCAATTTTACCCAAGAAACCACGTACTTCCCCACGTACCTACTGCAATTTCCACCCCGCGGATCTCTGCGCGGACACCCGTGCTCTTCGAACTTTTGCGTCGCGGCAACAAGAGGATTTCTCTCATTGCTAATATTTTTTTTTTTTTTCTTCGGTATTTCAGTGTCAGCGAGCGAGGAAGAGTCGCGGTAAAGGACCTGCCCCCTTTCACTTGCCTTCTCCTCTCATCCGTTGACAAAGATAGGAAAGAAGAAAAAAAGAAAAGAACGAACGAAGAGCGAGGAGGAAGAAGGAGGAGGCAGAGGGGAGGGTAGAGCAAAGAAGGAGCAGAAAAGGGAAAAAGAAATCTGTATCTTTGACGAAACCGAAGAAGACTCGTCGTACGTGTCCTTAAGCGACTGCCAGGCTTCCACGCTAATGAGGCGCGGCGTAATTAGTGAGACTGTCTACTGGCTGGACCCTTGACGAGAGGGCGGATCCCTCTCGACGTCGAGTCGCTCTCTCATCCCACCCCTCCGGTTCGCCACTCCACGCATCCTCAACCCGTTTCACGATTTCTTACCGGTGGTGAAGAAGGAGCCGCGGCTCGCTGACACCTCGCGGATATTCACGACTTTTCACCCGTGCTTCTCCGCGAGGTAAAAAAATAGCGCGATTAAATCTACCACTCTAGCCGGACTTAATTCGCTTTTCTTCCGGCCTCACGCATCGCGCACGCTTCGACCATGAAATTTTCTCATTTTTTCTTCGTTATCCTTTTATAATTTTAGGCGAGATCGGCGGCTGCAGATCCCTGTAAACACGCTGAAAAGCTTGTTTAGAGCTGACCGGACGTGAAATATCAAGAATTGTTCGATTTTGAAAACTTGACGCCCTCGCAACTTAACGCGCGACTCGATGTTTTAAGGTAAAGAGTTGAACGAGAAATTGTTTCTCATTTTCTTGTAATTACGATTATTAAATCAATAAAACGCTGAATGTCGTTCTTTTTTCTCTTCAGACTCCCGTAAATGATCGAAAGTTGGAGAGACGGGGGAAAATTGAGTCGATAAGATAATTGCAGCTTATTATCGAAATTACCATAGAAAGCCAAATTCGCAAGAAATCTTATTAAACTGGACAAGAGATAATTCGTTGGACGTATAAATCTGGAACGAGACGAGAAGGAAATTACCAACGATTTGGCCGATAACAGGAAAACCGAGAAATAAGAAAAAAGGAACAATTCTCGTGGCGCGTTAAATGAACTTGCGACGATCCTACGGAGAGATACGGTGTAGGTTGTCCATGCGGTTGCGAAGGGGGTGGGTTTTCGAAGGCGGGAAGGCCGATTTAGAGCACAATGCGGTTCAATGCCGAGGAAATTAGCCACGGCGCTGCCAGTGACGCCCGTCAGTCCCACACCATGGAAAACAGAGACCGTATCTGTCCCTGTTGCCGGGCTATGGGAGCACGAGCGCATCGTTATCCCCGTGGTTCGTACGAATTTTCAATCGACCACATACTCGACTCCACTCAGAATTCTTTGCTAAATTAGAGAAACTCTTGTGAAAAGAATTTTCGACATTTTTTTTCTTTTTTTATCGAGGAGCTCGGTAAAAAAAAAAAAAAAGAAAAAAAGGAAAAATAGAAAAAGAAAATGCAGCTTGTCATTGATCTCCTTTGTATCTTACAATTTTTATATATATTCGACTTTATCAATGACAAATCATTCTAATCTTTTGCCTACGTTTTCCAGGCACGGAAATAAATCTATCTACTGAATGAATTAGATGGAATGGTGAAAGATGTACTGGAAGAAGAAGAAAACCTTCTGATAATAAAACGTGTATTTTCTTTTTTTTTTTTCTTTTTTTTTTTTTTTGCCTACTTCTTGCCTACTCTCTTTCTCTTTTTCTCTGTCTCCGTTGAGAGAAAGGAGCAGGCTTTGAAGTTTCAGTCCAAAGAGAGCCAAAGCGCGGGCATCATCGAGTGTCTGAAGAGATCGCGAGGACAAGTTCACCTATGCTCTCGAAGATGAATGGATCCTATAGTTAATGGCGGGGAGGCTGTATCGCAGGTAGTAGACATACGTGAAGAATGAATAGGCGAGGGTGAACGAGCATTTAGAGAAGAAGCCTCTGTTCCCTCATCCTCCTCCTCCTACTTCATCCTTCTGAATCGCTTTGTTCGACTCGTCTTCGAGATCGAAGTTTTTCCATGGAAAACACGTGTCCTCGTTACCGGTCCAACCCGTAATTACCGTCGAGTTACCGATGCTTGTAGTCGCTGACATATCAATCGTAAAGTCGCTAATGCTTGTCCGCTAATCGCCTCTCGTCGTTTACTTTTATCATCTTTTCTACATTACGGTCAATCGTCGGAGATCGAACGAACATGTTTTTAAGAGTAGATTATCGAGAATTTTCCAAAGTTTGATTATCAATGCTCTTTTGGAAATACGTAGTTGAAACTTCGTTAAGATCGAATTATTCAAAATTGACAAGTATCCTGATTTCGTTTCTATTGTTTTCGCTATCTTATACTGTTCTGTATATTTATGGTGAACCGTTTCCCACAAGATGAGAATAATAATAAATATTAAGAATAATTTCAAGATGAGCGAGAAGGATATTCCCGTGGGAAAAGATAAAGAGGAAAGCGAATGAAAGAAGGAGGCATCGGAGCGTCTAAACGTCTTTTTTCGGAACCGTCCGTTTTACGGATCTGAAAACGACTAATGGATGGATAATGACGCGTAATGGATGCAGCGGACATTACAGGTAATATCTCGTGAAAGCGACAGCCAGTTTCCGCGAGGGACAGAGAAAAGGCGGAGAGAAAGAGAGAAGCTTGTAAATAGACGCGGCACACCTCGCTGCCGATGGATGGGACGCGGCCCAGAGTGGTAATTTCCACCAGCGAATCGAGACCGAAGATGCGCCGTGAACGTGGATGCTTTCAGAAAATACGCACTCGTAGTAGTTTCGTACGGTCGTCGCGTCGAGACAGCCCGACGACGAAGATATTTTAGTTGCTTTCGATATATCACGATCGTCTCGTGGTTAAAACTTACTCGCTTTCGTGTAAGTGATCTTACGTGGAAATCGAGTAATAGATAATTTATTAGAAAAAGAAAAAGGAACAAAAAAGAGAAAAGAAAATAGTCCAGCAGAGTGACTTAAATTTACAAATTTGTTCCAAGTATTCGCCGCATTCGCAACGAGAGGATCGCGATCATAGACGTCTTGAACTTTCAGAAAACGTCAAAAACGTACGTAATCGTGATAAGAAATCGTCATTTTATCTGTGCCTCGTAAACCTTCCACGAAGAAGATCCTGCCACGATTCGTTTCCGTCGATTCGCGAGAAACGTTCGAAAGGAATTGTACGCGTCACCGTTAGGATAGCTGATGGTAGCGAGCACCGCGATTCCGGACGGTTCTTCTTGGTCTTGCGCCCGGTGTCTGCGCGATTCGAGGCTCTGCTACCGCTGGCTGCACGAGTGTTTGCAGTCCACTCGAAACCAGTCCCGAACGAGCTGACGCGCGCGCGCGCGACAGTGACACAGAGACGCGAAGAGACGAGGATGGAATAGAGACAGACGGACAAAGCCGTAGAGAGTAGTAGACGCTATGGCATCGAGGCAGGAGGCCAAGAACGAAGCTTAATTTGTCTAACGAGGGGCCTCTGCACCTGTCATCTGGACGAAGATATGGACGAACGAACGTAGACCGACCCTCCCCTCCTCCTACCCCTTCGCCTCCTACTCCACCTTTCAGTTTCATCCCCTAGGAAGCGTTTGCTCGCTTGCTTGCTTGTTTCTTGCTCGCTTGCTGCTACTTGGTTGGCTGGCTGACTCGCTTTACTTTAGCCGCTTGCTCGACTTGCTTGCTCCATAACGTGTGCTTGACCCATGGTACTAGGAAGATTCATGAAATACGGTTGTAAATGAGCCGCAGCTTTTTCTACGCCTTCCTGTAATAGCCTTCCTGTAATAGCCTTCCTGTAATAGCCTTCCTGTAATAGCCTTCCTGTAATAGTTGGTCCGGTGATTCGCCCGATCGTAACAAAATACGATATTCCGTTTTGAGAGGCCGTTGTTCCAAATTTTCTATCTCGTCGAGCCTCCTCGTGACATTATCGAAACAACCGTTGATCTCTCCGTATCCACCGTGAAAGTGTCCTGCTTGATCTTCGATCATCTTGCAACAGACGTCGATTTCAGGTAAACGATGCCAAAATGTATTCGATGCACAGATTAAACGCATTAACGAGAACGTTAGAATTCTTGCATATGTGGACGGTGAATGCGACTTCCTGGACGAAGGGTCCCCGTTCGACCAGGTCACGCGTGTGCCTGGCGTTTACACCCCTCGGTAAATCAATCACACACCGTGTAACAACGTTTTGTTTTTACGGTCACGCGCGGACTACTTCTTGTCGCGTGTGCACCCATCAGATTACGCCTCCTGCTCCTGTCATCGTCCAACGATCGTAATTCATCTTCCCAGAATCGGTATTTCCAGCTGCGTTCTCATAATTCGCGAATAATTCTTCTCGCGCCTTGTTTTAATTACAAAAGTTTGTAACTTTTTATTTGAACATCTCCGCAACAAGAAAGATTAATAAACTTTCGTCTGGTAAATTTCTATCGAAGGAAACAGCGTGTATGCGACTTTATACCGTGACAGATACATACGTGTAATCGTAGGTGAGGAAAAAGAACGGAAGGAAAATTTATCGACTTTCGTTGATTTCGTTGATTTCGTTGATTTCGTTGATCGATAGGAGGACTAATATACCAAGAATTTGCGTTCCTCCGTTGGTAACGATCTTCCTATCGTCGAATATTTTACCAACTACCAAATTTTCCATAATATCGTTCGAAGGAAATTTCCAAATCCCCCGCAAAACACATAAAAACCATCGACCGTGTGCGCATTGAAGAAACGCGGATCGAAACACAGATGCACGCCCGTTAGAGGTCGCGTAGTCGACCGAGTCGTTTCCTGGGGCTGGTGTACCGTTACAGGCCACGGGAGGAACTCGGACGTCGACAACGAGGAACGATAACGAATCACTGGTACAAAGTAATAGTCGTTTGTTCGGCTTTGTAATCTCAGCCAGACGGATCGACCAGCTTGGGGAGAGAACGGACGATTCGTGAAAAGCCGGGGCGGAGGGGGCAGGTTTGCAACGACGATCCGACGATGGTTGCAACGACGGTGATAGCAGGCGATGATGACGGAACATCCACTAATTGGATAATTACAGAGTGCACCGCGTTTGTTTTATAATTGGGGGAAAACCGTGGAACCGTTGGTTCCACCTCGACGTGCCAAACAACGAAACGGCCGAAGTCACGCTCTACGTGACGAACTACCCTCGAAGCTAATCCGGGACCGAAGCCCCTCGGCTTCGCAAACCCCTTGCACGCTCGTGCTCCCGCCTCTGACCCCCGATTTCCCATCCTCGCGCCCCTCTTTGCCCACCTTTCTCTCTCTCCCTCTCACTCTCTCTCTCTCTCTCTCTCTCTCTTTCTCCTTCCATTCTACATGCAGCCAAGGAGCAACTAACTTGAAGCAAACGGAGAATCAATTCTCCTGCCCGCCTCGCTAGTCTGTCAGCTGGATTTTGGATGGAAAAATCTTGCGTGGCTACGAAGTCAAAGGTCGTTAACAACCGTCGGTGGTCGACCCTTAATTGGGACGGCCCTAATCGGTTCCCAATTTTCGGGGACAGTTCTCGGTGACTTTAACGAGTTTGATGTAGCCAGCATAGAGATGACGGTGAATCGAGGATGACGAGGACGGAACATGATTTCCCTCGCCGTCTATATAGAACGAAAAGAAGCAAAGTACGATAAAACAAGGATATAGGAGTAGACATTGGCTCTGTGGATTTAGCTTTTCATTTATTCGAAGAAAAAATGTTGATGAACGTTAACTTTTGTTCAGCTGGCGATTATTCGATTATTACCAGTTCCAACGTCCAAATTATTAGGTGGAAATTATTATGCGAGTCAGCTTCCTATAATTCATTCTTATTTATCCTAATCGAGTCCTCCTTACTCGAGGTACACTGGCTAATGAATTTACGGCTTTGTTTGATTACGATTAAAATAACGTTATTACAGAAAAAGAACTCGTCAGATCGACGAACAAAAGACTTTCCTGAGACAATTTTAATCGATCGACGCATAGAACACGAAACACGTACACAAATGACGGGATGGGGTGTCGCGCCGCGACTTCTGATAGGGTGCAGAAAACAATGAATACCACCCGTACGTGGTTTTTATTCGACGAAGAATTGTGTTGTTGGTAATATGAAAGAGTCGCGTGCGCTTCAATTTGGTTCTAATAAGCACGGTATTGTTTGACAGATCAAGGGTTGTGACTCACATCGAGCATAGGACTTAACGCGCGGTGACCACTTTGTTTTCTAATATAAATCAGACTCGCGTTCCTTTCTAAATTTATTTCTTAATTCTTAATTGTCCTTTGAATATCAACAGATATCTCAACGTCGATCGATTAATTTAATATATTTAAAATTGTAACTTACCGTGACGTGCTGGATATAGTGACTGTGGTATCGATACGGGATTGTATGGCGGTGACACTCTGTTGTGGTTCGTGTAATGTCTACGTACGAAAAGAAATACCTGTGTTTATATGTTCGTGACAAATTGATCGAATACCGCAAATACTATAAAGATCTTATTGCAACCTACCTAAGTATTCTTTGACCTGCATCGTTCAATGTAGCTACTTGTGTGGAAGGAGTGAAACCAATTTGTGGTTTCCAAGTGTTTCCAGTATTACGATTCATTTGATCAAAGTCTTGAGGTTTCAAAACTCTTGGTGGTTCTCTGACACCCTTCAACTTCCTCGCAGGGAAAATGAAACTACTACTATACTTTGGATCTCTGAATCTGGCGCTATAACAGAGAAAAAGATAAAAATTGTACTTCCGATTTAAGATGAAATATGTATTTTTATTTTAAGATCTAGCGTATTTCATACGTACCAATATACTTTATTATTCCTGACTGGTAGACCGTTTATGGGTGAAGGTAAAGTAGCCCCATCTCCGACGCAATCGTCCGCTAATAAGACCATACCTCGCATGTTGTCTATGCATATTTGAGTTTCTGCGTCGAATAGTACGTGATTCGTATAAAGTCCCTTTATAAAATTATAACCACTATTGCCAAGACCTACGTATAGCCGGTTATCTCCTTGAACGTTTCGTTCCTCTAAAAACATTAATATCGATATTAAATTATGAACTTCAAAGAAATCATATACTTAAATCGATTATTATTTACTGAAATAGACGTACTTTCTGCTTCTGTTAAGCAATCGTAATAAGGCTCCAATGCCTTGAACAATCGTTTCTCGTCCACAAAAGGAAGTAGAGCTATTCCTTGCCAAGCAAATTTTTTACCGTTTAAATCGATCTTAAAATCCTCCGGATAGAAGTCGATAATCGGCGATCTCTAATGCAAGTTACATAAAAAATTTGATAAGTATCGAGAAATTATATGTCATATAATTTACATATAACGAATTTCAACTTACTGGATTGATCATTAATTTTGCCCACGGCGCAGGGATATGATTACTGCTAGCTGCTGGAAATACACCCATCAATTGCTCTAATGGACGGAACTAAAACATCCAAAACAAACAAAAATATATTCTTTGCAATGATCGATTCAATCTCAAAGTACTCAAAGGTCGTTAACTTACTGGTGTAGTTCCTTTCTCAAATTCGGTAGAAAGGCCACCGATATTGATGAAATCGCTAGCGAATGGTGCGTAATGATACGGAAAATACCATTTCCACGAAGCACAACCTTGATAGTAATATCGTAAAACCCAACATAAACCGCGCACATACTGCAACGCTACGTTATTCCTGTATGTAATTAAATAAAATTTATTATAATTCACAATCTACGTAATATATTTCATCGTATAAATTATATAATTACCTGAATGCTAAATTATCAGGAGACACGTCGAATTTCGATTCGTAATAACGATCTTTAAAGCCATCCTCCCACAATCTAACTTCATCGTGTGCTTGATCGTCGTCCGAGTCATCTTCGACTAACTCTCTTTTACGTTTCGTTACTTGAATAGTTGAATTCTACAAACAATCGATATATTTATAAAATATATAATCGATACAATCGATACAATCGATATAATAAAAATAGAGATCTAGAACGTACCTCAGGACGCATCATACTTTCTAACATCTCCTGAGAACTTCTTTTTGCGCTTGAATGGTAATTTTGACCACAAACGCGCATCTGATAAGCTTCGTAACGTGCGTTTTGTACTGGACTCACATGTTCACCAATACGCTGTAATAAAGATATATGTATTAAACGGTACTATTAAGATAAATATTTACTAACTGTAAGTTAAGTTAACTGTTAGTTAAAACATACAGTTGGTGCAAATTGTCCCGTAGGAATCCACTTTGGTTTATTGTTACTGATTCCCAGCGATAGTTTCTTTTTATCCTTTTCACGTTGCTTGAAGGCTAATTCATTCTGTTGTCTTTTCTTGAAAATTTCGTCTTCGACATCGCCCAGCTCAGACATTATAAGTTGAACTCTGTCTAAATTTACATCTCCACTATCCGTCAGAAATCCCTGTAATTAAGCGTTATTATTGAATGTTTCTTGCTTTGTTTACCGTACATATGAACAGATATTTTTGTCTTTAACATGTATTACGTACTCCTGTTTTATATACAGCTTTTTTATACAAATTAACGAGTCTATCAATTGCCCCTTCTCTAATCTCCAAAGATGGAAGATGCGGAAGGAAATCGTTTCCTACGAAGAAACACATGAACACCCAATCATCGATAACTCGCTCGAAATCGTATTTAAATGGTAGATTAGGCATTTGCAACTCTCTTTCTAAGTACTCTCTGAGGACATTTAACCGCACAAATATATACTGGCATTCAGATCCAAAAGTATTTGCTTCGTCTCCTTGATTAACCTCTGCACCTGTACACTCTTGCATTTCATGTCCTAATTGACCACATATATCGCATGGTTTCGGCTTATTTGGCTTAAACTCTTCGCGAATAATAGTAAAATTGGGTTCGTGTGTTGCAAGCCCTAACATAATTAAATCAGCATCGGCTCCGCATAAAACGTGTTGTGTGTTGGGATCATGATCCGGTTGTGCTGTTACATAAACAAAAATATTTTACATTCAATATTCCATATAATACAATGATATTTTAAATATTTCATTGTTTACTTACCCCTTTGTTTACGTATGAAATCCATTATTTTATGTTCTCCTTCGCCAGGTACATTCGCATCACTTAAAATTACTTTTATATTTCTCCAACCAGGATCACTGTTTAGACGATCGTGTATGTAGTAATGCAAACACTTTGACAATCTTGCCATAAATGGCGTGCCCTGTAATTAAATTATATTCAAAAACTATTCTTCATATACGAGATTCAATATATCAAAAAAAAATGTTATACATACCGGCGTAATACAATTGCTATCAAAATGATCTTCTTTTGGTTTTTCTGGGGGCAAGGACGCCCCTTTGAGAGTTAATTCAGAACGTATTCTCTTTATTTCGTTAACCTTTTCGCTTGCTTCTTTTGAAGCTCTAAATCGTCTTGATCTCTGTTGGTTCATTTTTGCTCTGGGTGCCTATAGATATAATCAACATGAATATAATAATTGTACACGCGCAAATTCTTTAACAGTTTCATATAAACCACTTACAACTCCATCAATTGCCATGTAAAGTAATTTTCTTGGTCTCACAATACGAAATAAGCGATCGATGCATTCAAAAATGGCTTCCATCATTTCTTCCTCATTTTTTGGTGCTGGCCTATAAAGATATTATGTTGTTTAATCGATGTTTGTTTAATCATCTTGTAGATTAATAATTACTTATCTTCTGGAAAAATACTTACTTATCTTCTGGATGAGTACAAGGATGTATGATACCGTTCATGTCAAGATACAAGTTGTCAAATTCTACTCCGTTTGGATTAGGATCTGCCGAATTCACAGGTACCCGTACACCATTCGTAGTTATCGGCTATAAAGTCACAATAAAAATACAAATTCTACGTCTACTTTTGTGCATTACAAGGGGAATATTCTTTACAAAAATAGACAACCTAACCTACCTTTTGCTCGATACATTCTACTATTATAGAAGGATACTTCCGGCTCAACCAACGAAAAAAAGCTGGCACACCCATATTTTGGTATCAATCGTCGTGTTTCCGCACACGGCACACGTCTTTCTTTAATCGTTTTCCAAAAATTTGTATACAAATTAAACGAGCACAACTGTTTTCACTGCTCAGCCATATTTAACCTATAACATAGATTTACGAAACCATAAACTCTATCGGTACATAGATATGTACAATCTTCACTTCATTCAATCTCGCAATACGTGTTGCCAACTTCAGTCGGTGTATAATACGTCATAAAATTGACGACTTTAAATTGTAAATAATAATAAGAAAGAGGCATTAAAAATAATTATAACTATTAATAATAATTATTAACTATATTTACAAATATAAATTTTTCTAAGAAAAAATGCTTGATTGATTAATATGAAAATTAAATATATAATTATTTTACTTTAACATTCCCTATATTTTAGCTCTTAAGACCGCTTTATATACCGCTACTAAGTGTGAAAAAAAACGTATACATATAATCGTAGGTAAATGAATGTAATAAGGCGTTATTGAATATTTTAATTTTTTGTATCGTTCATTAGAAGTATATTAAATGTAAATAAATGTAATCGTATTACCTACAAAGAAAATGTTCAATTTAATCTAATCGAAAATTATAGTTTCTTTGTTTGCATGATTAGGTAGATAAACTTTAATTGGCCTGTAGCACAAATGTTCAAATAAGATGCTTACTTGCATACCTTACTAATCTTCATTTTACTAAATAGAAGACAATTATTTTTTTCAGCACGTTATAAAACGTGCGAAAAGGTTTTCGCAATATGCAGGAAAAGAATATTTTACATGGACCGCCATTGCCCGATTTGGAATTCAAGAATGTAACATTAGGACAATTGATATTAAATCAATTAAGTATTCGTGGTTCTTGGGTAGCACAGGTAAATCATCTTTTATTACGTTAAAAACCATTTACTTCATATTAATTGAAAATACAAATTTTTTCAGATAAATGCTTATACAGGAAAATCACAAACTTTTAAAGATATTTTAGACATTAGTCGGAAATTGGCAATTGCCTTTAATAAAGAAGGACTAAAAAAAGATGATCGAATAGCCATATGTAGTGAAAACAATCTAGAATTTTGTCCAGTTGTATGTGCTGCATTTTACTTGGGTATTACTGTCTGTCCGTTAAATCCACTTTATACAGAAAGAGAATTAAAACATGCATTAAATATATCAAAACCAAAATACATTTTTGTATCAGCAATCGGAGCAAAGAACATACACAAAGTTATTCCTCAGCTATTCTGGTTACCAAAGCTTATAATGTTAACAGAAGCCATAGATAGTAAATTACCAAGTATTAAAACTCTAACATCGAACATAATTATTGATAACAACTTCCATGCCTGTTCTGTAGATGTTAATGATCATGTGACAGTTATTTCATGCTCTAGTGGCACTACAGGATTGCCAAAAGGAGTAATGTTAACAGACAAAAACTTTTTGTCTGTGATAAAAAATCTTGCAGTTGCATCGCCTAATATTCTAAATACCAATACAACAGGTTTAGCTTTATTACCATTCTTCCACGTGTATTCCTTTTCCGTGATGCTGGTAGCACTCGTTTTTGGAAATAAAAACATAATTCTTCCACGTTTTGAAGAGAAACTATTCTTACATGCCATAGAAAAGTACAAAATCGAACACATAACTGTTGTGCCACCACTTATGGTGTTTTTAGCGAAACATCCTATTGTAGATAAATATAATTTATCTAGCATTAAAGAGATTTGGTGAGTTCAATTATTTAGCATGTCCCACTGGGGGAATGATGTTTTATTTTATCAAAAATCGAGAATTCGTATCTCTTACTTAATTAGGTGTGGTGCAGCACCTTTATCCGAGGAAATTGCAAAGATGGTTGTAAAGAGATTAAATATGCCAATAATAAAACAAGGATATGGATTAACAGAAACTACTTTGGCAGTGATGAATTCGCCTGACAATAATACGAAATATACAAGTGTAGGAACGTTAGTTCCAGGAGTATCAGGTAAAAGCTAAAAAGTTATGTTTTACAAATTTGTCTCTGATACCTTTTTTTTAACGCGTAGCTAAAGTAATACCGATTGATGGAGATGAATCAAGTAAACCCCTAGGACCAAACAATGTAGGAGAATTATGTTTCAAAGGAGATATAATAATGAAAGGTTACTGCGATAATGAACAAGCTACCGCGGCAACAATCGATAAAGATGGTTGGTTGCATTCAGGAGATGTAGGATATTACGATGAACAGGGCTATTTCTATATAGTAGATCGTATGAAAGAACTTATTAAATACAAGGGATTTCAAGTTCCACCAGCTGAATTAGAAGCAATATTATTAACCTGCCCTGAAATTAAAGACGCGGCGGTTATTGGACTACCGCATGAAGAAGCAGGCGAACTACCGGCTGCTTTTGTTGTTAAGCAAGAAGGATCTAATATAACAGCAGAAGATATTATTAAATTCGTAAATGGTAAACTTTTTAACTAACATGCTAATTTTTGAATTAGCTGTTTCATATCTAATTAATAGAAAATGTTTCAGAACGTGTATCAAGCCATAAACGACTTCGAGGTGGTGTTAAATTCATTGAAAATATTCCACGAACTGCATCGGGAAAAATCCTACGGCGAATCCTGCACGATACACTCAAATCAAAATTGTAAAAAATTGACAAAAAGAATGAGACATTTCCAATTTAAATATATTCTCCCTTTATATTTTACATTTGCTCCAAAGAGGCTTAAAAGATACTGTAACTATAGATATTTAGCGAACATGTATCAGAACATATTTTTAATTTACTTCTTACTAAATTATAAAAAGTTTGAAATGCGAAAAGAAAAAAGTTGAAGTATTCTATTCCAGCCATATTCCCAGAATCTTTTAATATCCTATTTAAATATATATTAAAACATTTTCTATAAAGTTATAGACACTACTGCCCTAATTTTTGCTTTATTTCGTATGGTATGTGATTTAAATACCATTTATGAGTTTGGCCAGGGGCAGTAGCTAACACACCTTTGTCATTTGAATATGCTGTTTCTGCACTATAGGAATACTGTTCCCCATAAAAGTCAGTTAGTGTGCCACCAACTGCGTAAAGAATAGCTTCAGGGGCACAAGTATCCCACCTTTTGCAACCTTTACTAGCAAACACATAAGCATGAGCCTTGCCTTCCATTAAAAGTATCACCTGTTGAATAAATAACAACAATGAAGTTATCTAAGAAACAATGCTTATATCATATATAAAATACTACTGAATAACTAAAAAATAATAACTACACTGATTATATTACCTTATACCCTGCACCACCAACTCGTAAAACTTCATCAGGAGACAAAGCATTTATAGCTGCTTGAACATTGCTATCTGAATGTGAACTGAAAGAATGTAACATGTTTGTAATTTTCTGTTTAAAGCAACAGCAATCTTAACCATTTTAAAATCCAATTATACCTTGTAGTTGTGATTATTCTTTTTCCTTCTGGTGGAGGAACTGGTGCAAACCCACCAAATCCTACGCCATTAATACCCCAGAGAGTGCGTCCTAGTATATCATTTTCTGTATTTTTATAATATGGCTGATGAATTATACCACCAACTGCTCTATGTCCAATTGCCACTCCTACTAGTACTGTAACATGTTCCACAAGACCTTGTGCATACTCTGACGTTCCTAAAAATATTAGTTCAATTTCCTATACATATTTGGCGAATAAACTGTGTTAACATAAGATGATCGAAATAAGCAATATACATATATACCGTCCAATGGATCTACCCAAATACACACATCTTTAGGATCAATATCTTCCAGATAGGTTGGAAACTTTAACTTTAGTACTTCTTGATCCGCATCTGTTACAATCCAATCAGACGGTACTTCACAGTTTGATGCTCCTTCTTCACCAATAATGGTAATATTTGGAAATTGCTGGCTTAATGAGGCAATAATACACCTTTGAGCACAACGATCAGCTTCAGTTTGTAAATCATCCTTGCCTTTCTCTACTATATTTAGGCTTCCATGAGCCATAACATCCCTTATAATTTTACCTGCTCTTACTGTAGCAGTTATAGAAGAAGCCACTATTCGAGATAATAAACAAGCACTTTGTGCCATTTTACAACTGTTTTTCTTAATATTAATAAATATTCACACTTCCCTTCTTAAAAGAAACTGAATCTCTTATTGACAATGCTTCAAATATATACTATACACATGATTGTGTCCAGTATCCGGATCACAAGCTATAAAAAAAATTAAAGAAAAAGCTTAGAAAGTAATGTTAACTCTCAAGGTTATATTGGGCAAAACACAAAATAGATTCTTTCCAAAGTTACATACTAATTCTTTAATATAGTAGCAGTAAATTAAATAACAAAATTCTTCATGCATACATTTTTTTATACAACAGAAGCTTTAACATATGTATAAAGTGAAATATAATCTTTATTTCAATATCTATTTCTCTCCCCCCCCCCCCCATACTAGTATTATAATATTTCGAAAAATTATTTCCACCGAAAGTTTTTAATATATGTAGGTCACATTGTACATGATTTGTGAAAACAATCAACTAAAGACTTTTAGAACTATTTAATTTTATTTATTTCAAATCGAAGTATCAGAAATTTAAATATGCGTTGTAAGATAGAAATCATTTATTAAACTATTTCCTTTGTTTCATTGATAAAACCATTAATAAATTAGCACTAATTGTAAGTATATGTAATATAATTCTTCTAAATATACCTACATATTATTATTTCCAAATTGTAAAAAAAATATAAACAACGAAAAACGATTTATTCGTGAAAACAGATAAATATAGAAAGAAAAGTTAAGATACTTACAAATTCGTCATATCAGCCCAATTAAAAGAGCAATGTACAATATTATATCAAAGCAGATAACTACCCGTATAATAACATTGTACAAAGATTTAATTATGATATCAATCACAACGGATACCTACAATTTTTCAATATTATCTTTCTTTAAGCATATCATAAAGATGTTATAAAATATTAGTATCATTTTTTTAATATCACCGATCATTTTATACCAAAGCCATCAAAGTCTCGCGTTCTATCGTTCAATCTACTCGTTTGTACGTTATGTACATATACAGATCCTAGTATTAAAAAATGTTTCATTATAGCAAGAGAGAGAGAGAGAGAGAGAGAGAGAGAGAGAACAATAACATTTCGTAACTAGATTTTCAAAAGAACAATCAGAAAACGTGATAAAGTGAGATTTCTTTTATATTTTCTGTTCGATTTCTATATCAAACTATGATGTATGATGGGCCTAACCTCAAAAATGTCTTTCGCAATATAATAGCTATTACTGTCCAAAGGAACAAGAACAATGTTATATCATAAATTAATAATATTATCGATTTCATGTATAGTACAAGTTAGGAAATTGCATAATAATGTCATTCATTCTTTGACAAGAAAGCGTATTTCACATTTAAGTTTTATGCAATTACCACAGTCCAATGACAACTCAAACTATTTAGGTACAGAAAATGACAAGATCGATAAAATTTCTTCTACACTTTCGAGATATTTAAATAATATCAATCCAGTATTTAGGAAGAAAATTATAAAAAATCACAAGTCATTAAAAGTGAAAGATATCGAACCATATTTAATAAATGATAATATAGGCAATGAGTTTACTACGTTGATTAAAGATGATTTATTAGAAAATATGTGTTATGTGATTGAATTAAATCCTGCCTATGGTTTATTAACAAGAAGGTTGTTAGAAGCTGGTGTATCATTTGTACATTTGTATGAATGTCATGATGAATTTTACAATGAACTACAATGTTTAAAAGCAATCTTTCCTGATCGAGTTAAAATAACAAAAGCAAATCTTATTAGGATATCCAAAATATCAACTTTAAATCGGACATTTGATACAGCTAATGTACACTTCTGCGAACTATTTAATAATGTACCGAAAAGAAAATGGGAAGAGAAAAGTTGTATGCAAATAATTGGGATAGTAACTAAATCTGTATTTATAAGACATTTAATGTTAAGTGTAATATTTCAATCAAGCCTCATGATACATGGAAGAACAATTTTTTATCTTGCGTTATCACCATCTGTATGGCACGTCAGTACTGCTACTTTAGACTTTTTTTTTTTTCATATACATGTAAAAACAGTTAATAACACTTTCACTTAAACAAAGCTTAAAAAACTTTCAGATTGCTGTAATTGTTAATTTGTTGTCTTTTTAGAAATTTACATGCCGCAGTGACAGAAGTTTAACTTTATATACTATGTTTAACATACTATTTAATTGTACAATATTTGGAACATTAGATAGACAAGGATTTCTACCAATGCAAAAAATCAAAAAATCAAAGTCTAGAAAGCTTACATTTGAGGATGATAGTCGACTATTTTATGTTGTTAAATTAGAACCAAAATCTGATCTTTTATCATTATTTGGCGGAAGGGAACAGCTGATATATTTTTGGCATTTTGCTCGACATTGTTTATATAGGTCATCAGTGAAAATAATACCAACACTGGAGTAAGTATAACTGTACAGAAGTAACATTTATTCAGAATGTTTTTAAAATATATTAATATGTAAGTATTTTTATTAATACAAATGTTTTAGGAAAATAATACCAGGTTTTGGTGTGAGATTAATAGAAAAAGATTATAATATATTTACTCAGTTTAATGAATTAAGTATTAATCAAATCATTGATCTTTATATGGAGTTTAAATCTTATCCAGGGTTTAATGAAAGTTCCTTTTTATCAAGTGGGAATGATATTAGAAGGATATATGATCCATATATGGAAGCAGAATGAAGTTAATCAGTTATGAATGTGATGAAGCGCTTAATAAACATAAAAGACAATAAATATGATGTTTTGAGTTAGTAATTTTTATATTCAAAGTTCATACAATTTATCTGTATTAAAGAAAGAATATAGAACTGTACACTGAAAAGTAGTGGGAGTGAAACTTGAATTACCAGTAAATACTTAATGTTGATTGGTCATTGATTTTGACTTTCTTATTGTATTTAACTATACTTGCCCTTGAAATCTCCACTCACTCCAGGGTTATTTCAGATCATTCATAGATATAGTGTACTAAAAATTGTCAGCATCTTTACTTACTTATTTTTATAATTGAAGTTTACTTGATTATGTCTATGTTAGCATTAAACAAAAAATTTAAATAATTTACGACATTCAAGAAGGCCGAATACTTCTTCCAACTTTATATAAAGATTTTATTATATTATACATAAAAAATATGAAGTGGATAGTCTTTGGTATCACATTAGTAATATGCAATTATATGATAACCTGTCAGGATATTGTATTTCCAAATAATGAAGAGATATCTCACGTGAGCGGCAATGCGCCGGTAATTATGATTAAGGGGCATAAGGAAAGAGACGACTAATCATATAATATAACGAAAATCAGACAACGTTTTCCTTTTTGTTTTAGATAACAGAACGTATTCCAGTGGCTGCACCAAATATATGTCCCAAAGATATGCTTCTTTATCCTGGAGCTGGAAGTAAAAGTACATGGGTATGCGATTGTAGACCCAGATTTCTATATTTTCCATTGAATGATAGTTGTCATGAAGCGTATAGGCAAGGGCCTTGTGCACCACAGAATTATGTTGTACTTCCTAAGGGTGAAGTTATACCAAAATGTGTAAAAAATCCTTGCCTGGAAGACGGCTTGGTACAATATAATAATACATGTTATCCTCTAAGAACTACTGGCGGTCCTTGTGCCCCTGATGGAGTAATAGGAGTGAATGAAACTACATTTGACTTAGAATGTATATCAACAGACATTGCACCATTCATAATTATTGATCCACCTTTAAGAAAGTGTCCCATGGGAAGCCGTAGGAATGCTCTTGGAATATGTAGAGTAATTTTAACCTAATATGTTTCTATTTGACAAATTTCTGTTTTCATAATAACCTGGTATTTATTTGTTTGGCCTCTTTCATATAATAAATAACAATATATTATTATAATTCTGATATATTATGAGAATATATATATAACATTTATATTTACAAAATATAGTTCTTACTACATTTATGTATGCTTATTTATAACATGGAACTCCTAATTTACATACATACGTTCACGGAATATAATTGTGTGTATCTATACTTACAAATATCACCAATTGTATATTACATGTTCTTTATGTAATATATTTCTCAATAATATATTTTAATGTCATTTATATCATTTTTACATACTGTATATACAATTGGGCAGAAATATAATACACAATAAAAAAGCTAAAATAATACTATACCAGTTAAATTAGAGGTACTGAACCTAAATCCTAATTTAAAGCATAAATTGCAATTTTATACAGTCTTGATATGTATAAACAAAAAGGTATAGCTAGTAAATTATATCTTTTAAGTATAAGCCATATACATTTCAACATTATAACTTCTTACTTCTGTAAATACAGTTTTTCAACTCCTTAATAGATTAAATAAATCATCTTGGATCACATTAAATGTTTATGATTATATCGATTGTAACAAAGTGTGCGTTTGGAAAACTGACTTCATAGGGTATAAATATTTCTCTGAAGAGTAAGAATAATAGAATAAAAAAATACTACCATTTTAAGAATTCTAGACAATCAAAATTTTTAAGTCGATTCTTGTATTTCGTTACTTCTGGCAGCTTCTATTAATCTTTGCCTTTCTCTGTACATTGAAACCTTCATATTTTCTAATTGATGATATCGTAACAATTTTAATACTGCGAATACCGACAGGCCAACCCAAATAGACAAACTGGTCCATGTACCAAATTGGACTGCAGCTAATTCAATATGAAAACCAGTTGTGTCTATACCATCAGCTTTGTCAATGTCATTCCCAGCTGCCAATTCGCAAGACGGAAATCTTTTGGTCATACATTGACACCAAGTCATAAATCCAAGCGTAATAATAATTGCGGCGATTAAAGTGATTGTTGTAAGGAATATTGAACTGACAACATCTATGAATGCAGATAGGAACGAACTGTCTTCTCCGCGGTACATAAGCAGGGAAAGCCGATAAATTTGAACCGCAGATGTTAACAACAACATCAAACCAACAAATATCGTGTAATTACAGTAAGCCTGTGAGGCCCAATTTACTACAAACTGACCGTCTGATTCTTGCCAAGTTCCTGTTGAGAACAACAGACAATGTCCTCTGTAAACAAATGTTAATCAGTGCATAACATATCTATTTCCATGTATATACATTCCGATAATAATATTTGTTATATCGAGACTCGGTTTTATTTAGAATGACAACTACCTAAATTCGTCTTCATGCAAACTCATTGGTATGATGATACAAAGTGATAAAACAAGAGCTACGACATATCCAGATATTTGACTAAGAAGTAAGATATTGGTTAGTGCCATCTTTCAAATGACAAAAGAAAATTTCTTTGTTATCTGTAGGAACAGAAAATATAATCCTTAATTAATTTTTAACAAATTATCAGACAATCCGAATGACAGATCAACCAATTTCCACATACCTGAACTTATTAGTAAATTATATACGGAAATTACTATGAACGTAGACACATTCAGGCTAGTAAACATTTTAAAAATATCTTGCATCGATTACACTGACTTTTAGAAAACCATGATTGAACGATTAACTTTTAAACGATAATTAAGAAGAGCGAATTGTTTGTCGAAAAACAATTGCTCGTGAAACACGAAAAATACATAACAAATAATTTAAATTGTCGAAGACAAGAATAAAATTAAAATATTAAAATATTAAAATTTGCATGTGCATTTAAAAAAGAAACGCAATAAAAAGAATACATCTACATCTGTTTATCGTACGATCTTTTCTTCCAAAATATCATATTCTTTCATACATATGCATTCAAACACCTATATAGTAATATTATAATAAAAATAATTTTCACCTATATCTTATACGTTTTAAAATTAACGAAGAACAAAAGAATTTTCCCTTAAATATCTTTCAAAAAGTAATATTCCGAAAAGCATAGGATATAATTATTTAATTTCATTCCTCAACTATTTGTATTATCTCATTCGTTATAGGAAAATAGAAATGAAGATGCCGGCGTTCATCAATGCAAAAAACTATGAGAATAGTTGAACATGATAAAGTTTTTACATAAAATCTAGGAAGAAAAATATAAAACGAAAAATCCATCGATACGGTAAAGGGGAAGGAACATTGGAAAACAGAGGTATCGGTCCATCTCTCTCCATAGTCAGCTGATTTCAGTCAATGAGACACCAGTGTTTCATTTCATAGTGTTTGTCCGTTAGTCAGAATTCTATGTATGCGGGCGTGCGTGTGTGTATGCGTCTGTAGTTGCATCCAAAGGAAAATATTACGCAGCTAGAACCCCGTTATATCCGAATCACCGTATTATGTTAAGGATCATTGCACCAAAGTGGACACGTGTTGGAAAGATGGAATTCACGTGGATAAATTGCTGTTCCTACACTGTGCCCGAATAACAGGCCTAATAACGAGACGCATGACGAGAGTTACTTTCGAAAATTCCATGTCTTTCATAGATTAGATAGTCAAACGTGGGTAGAAAATATGTCTTGGTTGGGATGCATTCCTTGGTCTCAAGGGATCAAGAAACGAGCTTGCAGGTATCTCCTACAACGATATCTGGGTCAATTTTTGGAGGAAAAATTGACATTGGATCAGCTCACTGTAGATCTGTACAATGGAACTGGTCGTGTAACCAATGTCAGCCTTGATGTACAGGTACTGTCATTTTCTTTGTTTTATGTCTCTTTGTTAGCCCTCAGCTAAAAATAAAGATAAGGCATGATAAACATAAGGCACTTTAGGCCATGCGTGAAATTATTTGTTTGACCGTAATGACATTTAAAAGTGAGTAGAAAGATTTATAAATATGCATGTGAATTTCTTTTTTTTTTTTTCTGTAACAGGCCCTTAACGAAATGGGGGAGCAACAACAACTTCCATTAGAATTTGTCGACGGTTTTGTATCAGAAATGTCCGTTAGCATACCATGGTCAGCTTTGCTTAGTGAAGCTAGTTATGTAGAAGTTACCAGTTTAAGATTAACCGTTCAGCCTAGACAGAGAGCAAAAACTGGAACTTCGATGTTTGAGTCTATGTGGAGCTCTATGACATCCAGCATGCAACTTGCGCAAGAGTGCTTACAGGAAGATGCGAAAAACGCTGGAAATTCACAGCCATTAGAAGGAGTTGAATTGTTTGCGCAAACAATAGATTCAAGTAAGGGTTTGCGAATGTTTCAGAAAAGTGATGATGAGATATTGTTAGAACATATATAATTAATATTTATGTATTTCAGTTTTATGTAGAGTGAAAGTAAGATTTATAGATACTGTAATACGTTTGGAACATGTGCCACTAGATTCTTCAACGGGTGTTGCAATAGAAATGTGTATAAAAAATCTTGAATATTCGGATGAAGCAGGCTTAGATCCGAGCAGTACTTCATTAGACCCTAGTCAGTCAACAAAAGGATATGTTGTGTCAGCATTCACAACAAAAAGGTTTTATTTAGAAGGTGTGACGTTCCACACAGATGAATTTCCATCTCGAGCAAGAACTTTCTCTAGAAGCATTATAACAACAAGCAGAGGTTCTACACCAGACTCTAAAGTAACATTACTTTACTAGATCTAGCAAGAAAAATATGCGACTGAAAATTTTTTAAGGAAGTTTTTCTTTACAGAATTCAGATGGTCATTTTTCTTCTGCACAAATATCTCCTACTCAAAATATGCAAACTCCTCCTGAAGCAAATATTATTAATAATTTAAGCGAATCAAATCCTATAATGTTTGGTAAGTTGGCAGGCAGACAGGAAATAAGATTAAAATTAAAGCAAGGAGAGGGTGTTTCAGGACCAAAGGTAAGATTTAATTATTAATTTCGTTTATTCAATATAAAAAAGAATAATAGCTTTAAATTATAATGTGTTTGGTATGAAATAAAAGAGAACTAATTACTTCAGGTAGAATTAGAAGTGACATTGGGATCCTTTACTTCATTTTTAAGTCCACGGCAAGTGCATGTGCTATTGGAATTAGGGCATGGGCTTGCTTCTCCAGATTTAGAAGATGTTAGTAATGTTGCGCCAAGAGCGTGTACGGAGAAGCCTATGGCTGGTAGTGACTTTAATCGCGTCGAACGAGAACTTATTCATCAAATACGTCCAACTCAGGGATTACGTTCTATGGTATATACCATAAAAGTTGTAATAGTGCAACTTTAAAAAATTGGAAAGAATATATTATGCTTAAGAAAATTTTCTAACAGGATTTAAGGCATGCACAAGGATGGTCGACGGCATCTTTAGATGAGTCAGATAGTAAAGACGAGTTTTTACCGATGCGGTTACCTGGTTCAACATCAATGAATGATTCGATCACAAGCAATAATATTAGCATGGACGGGAGTATATTATCTAGTAGTATTAGTTTAAAAAATTCAGCAACAAATTTACCAAAGCAACAGAAACACAGGCATAGCGTGGATAATAGTCCATCTGCAGAAACATCTCATTTTCACGTAAGGGTATCTTCCATAGCTGTAATCCTACTACACGAAGACATACTAACCACGTGCGTAGAAGGAGGTGGTTTAACGTGTTCCAGTATACGTCAGATGAAAAATTCGGCGGACGAATTTTTCAAACAATTAGGAATGTTCAGAGCTGGAGGATATGGAAACAAAGACTTTGATAAGGCATCGAAAGTACTCTTAGAAGCTTGCCATTTAAGTCATATTAGGTATCTAAAATTAGTATACGACAATAAATGAGATATGAAACCTCGAATTAAGTCCTTTATTGCTTGTTATAGATTACTTGCTGCGCCGTTAGTAATTGAAGGGAGAGAAAAGAATGTTTCATGGTTCTCTGTAGTATCTGGAACACTAACTTTAGCTAGCTTAGAAATTGTAGAATGTTTAATTGATTCAAATAATTCTGGAGCAAACGTGACTCCACCAACTGAATTTGTTGAACTGCTTATATTTCCAAAGGAGGATTCAACGAATTTTGGCTTCGCTAATAAAACAGACTTTAAAATGAAATTTAAATATGTAGAGCATATTGAAAATGCAGGATATGCTCAATTATTGAAATGTGCAGATCCACATACAACAATTGAGTAAGTATATACATGTTTGAAGCATGTCAGTTTGACTCGATTTCATCACATTTTCCCTTTTAGTATCGAATTGGAACCGTGCAAAAGCGAAGTGGATATAACTATTGTAGATAGGATATGTGCCCTACTTAATCCGCAACCTATCTGCGTTTGTAATACTGTATCTAGTAATAAGAATACTGTAAGTTACCAGTTTGTATTATTACTATATTAATTTACTAGACTGTGCAGTTTCCATTGTTTTCTTGTTATATAATTTTTAGAATCAACAAACTTTATTTTATCAAGCCATAGAAAGTCCCACTTTGTCAGACTTTGCTGCTATGATAAACGTATCATCGTCGCAATGTACAATAAAATTAAGGTAATTTACATACATGTACATAGAAACAAAGATCCATTGAAATTATAGAACATTTCATGTACAATAATTTAAAAATAGGTTTCCAATACCAGATTTGAGACCTTTGCACGATATGAATCGGGCACCATGGTGGAAGAGATCAGTGAGAACAGATTACATGATCTTGAAAATGACAGATGCACAAATTCATTCTCGCCCGCATTCAATTTTCTCGAAGAATCGTCCGCATTCTGTGAAAAAGCATTTCGAAATTCAATTCCGAAAGTTACTGCTTTCGTATGCAGAAACGGAGACAGACGTTCCATTAAATATAGGCAAAGTTACAACTCATGAAAAAAATAATGCATCGTGTCAACAAGTTAACGAAGGATTTGATTGGGCTAGAATAGTTATTACAATCTATCCGCAACGTTTAAACGATCAGCTGGAAGATAGCTCTGAAGGGGAGCCAGATTCTAGTTTCGATGAAACTCTAGAAAATACGCCTAAACATCAGCCATCTCCGTTCAGTTCAAAGCGTGTTATTCATGAATCTGATACCCCCCATTCGAAACCCCCTGCACAAGGCGACAAGAATGATTCAGAACAAAGGTTTGCGTGATAGTATCTTTTTTATTTACGAAAGCATGACGCGACATATATCTGACTCTATGAATTCAACAGAGAGGGCGAAGAATTAATCATACCGGGAAGTCGAGAAGAGATGTTAGAGTTTATGGACGAAGGCATCCGTAGTTCCAGAATACAATTAGAAATTAACTTCCCGTGTGTTTCCGTCCAAATACCATCGAAACATCTGTATGAATTGCTATACAATAGATTCAATACTGATCTTTTTTTATGGAAACCATCAGCGCCAAGACCGAAGTATGGTACGCACATGGAAAATCACATAGGTCTCGATCTGGCATCTACCTTGTTGCAAGAATCTGTTTATCCTAGGTAACCAACATTAAAAGCAGATAATATAATTTTTATATATTCGATTAAAAAGATGTATAATTTTCTGTTTTAAGATTTAGCACGTGTAAAAGCAGGATTCAGTATGATTCCGATTCAGACTCGGAGGAAGGGGGTATATTTTATTCTGCAGCCGACAAACATTATAGGCAGCATCAAAACAGCATGTCGAGGAATGGTCAGAGCAATCTAGCACTAATTTTGAATATAGATCAAGGTCTTCTCTGTATGTATACTCCTGTTCGCGACTCAATGCGCAACGTCATCCCTGGGCAACAAGGCGAATTAATAATTCGATTAGAAGATGCGACGATATTTTCGGTAACCGCGTACAAAGGAAATTCAAATCTGGGTTACGTTTGCGCCATGATAAGGGGGACATCTTTGGATCATTGTGGATTAATGACGACTCCTTTGCAACCACCGTCATTGAGACCTATTAATAGCGACATTCCGCAACATTGTCAAAACACTATATATAAAAGCGGGCTAAACGAGAACGTAATGGGAACAAACGATAATGATGATATGGTGATGCTCGCTATTAGGATACAAGCTGCTCATCAAACGCACCGTATTAAAGTTCGTTTCTTTTTTTCTTTCTTTCTTTCTTTCTTTCTTTCTTTCTTTCTTTCTTCTCTCTTCTTTTTTTTTTTTTTTTTTTTTTTTTTTTTTTTTTTTTTTTTTTTTTTTTTTTTTTTTTTTTTTTTTTTTTTTTTTTTTTTTTTTTTTTTTTTTTTTTTNTGTTTGGACGTAGCCGATCATCCTGTTGCTGGATATTCTCCACCAGGAATATTAACAGAATTACACTTGCATCTTTGGAATTGCACGGTCGATTACAGGTTCTTATTTTCATTGACTTAAGCAATATTCACTAAGCGCAATAATGTAATAGGGAATTCACATGATTTCAGACCGATTCATCTGCCATTAAGGTCAATGGTAACTCTTGATAATTTTAGCGTTTCCAGCAATATTGCTGCGCATACAAACACTTCGACATTACGTTTTATAGCAGAAGATATTGCCTTGTTCATATCTAACAAATTAGGGAAAGGTGTGGATCTTCGTCGGGATTATGTGTGCGTAATGGACGTAGGATTGTTTGAATTGTCGTTGAGATTAAACGATAAAATGTGCGGTGGTGCACCTAGAGTGGATTTAAGGGCAAGCAATAACATGTTGCATGTTCGGACTTGTTCAGATTCGGCACGTGCTCTTATTCAACTGTTAACTTATTTTGCCAATGACGGAGATCTTTTGCCGAACATGGAAACCGCCGAAAGTAGTATTACCGTACCAAGTTCTGGCGACGAAGAAAGTCTTCTGGGGGATGAGTGTATTAACACTCTTAGTAAGAGTCAAGTTGAACGTGTTAACAGTTTGATGAAAGAGGCAATGGAAGAAACAGTAAAAGGTAATATCAAGTGGTATAAGGGGAAACATCCTATATCTATTATTTCGTAAGAATTGTGTTACAGGAATATCTTCGAATACAGACGGTAATACGTTAATGAATGAAAATCAGGTGGAAGTGTTTTTCTTTCCCGACGAGTCTCGTCCTGCTTCACAGACAGTACCTGAAATGTGTAAAAGTTCCGAGAAATGTACCAAAACAGAATGTAATATAGAAGCTGAGGATCCAAACGAAGAATTTTGTATATTAGGGGAAGAAGCGGGTACAGGAATTATGCCCAGGCATGGTGTTCCAGAAGTTCGTTGGCTTTGTCAAGAATCTTTAAGGATAATAGATAATCACTTCGCGGTTCCACTCGGTAAAACTGATCTGCTTAAGGCGCCAAGACATTTCCCAGCTCCGATTTTAAGGTATACCCTTTGTGAAATGACTCTGATCTGGCACATGTACGGGGGAAAAGATTTTGAAGTTCTGCAACCGACAGCCAAGAAACAAGTCAGTATCAATGACATTATGGTTCGTCCTAACACGGCGCCTCAGGATAAGTATGCATTGACCTAGTCATTAAATATTGACGTGACCGATTCATATGCATTGTACAATATATCATTTACGCTTACAGAACTAGGTCACCATGGTGGGATGGCGTAGCTTTCAATAAGTCTAATTCGAACGAAGTACATTTTGGAAGTGTGCCAAACTCACCACGTGGAAAATGTAAAGAAACAACCGATTGGCAAGTAATGGGAGGTCCTGGCCGCCGTCATGATATTTTAATGGAACTTCAGTTGAATAAAGTGCGCTTTCAACACGAAGTTTATCCGGAGAACACGACAGAAGCAGCAAGACAAATATTATTGGTAAACGAGATAGAAATCAGAGATAGACTGGCATCCTCGCACATCAACAAGTTCTTGTATCAATATAGCAGTGAAGCAAAACCGAGACAGTCTCACGCGAACATGTTTGCCATGAAAGCGGTGCATGTTAGACCGGACCCAAGATTAAGTGCTCAAGAATGTTGTTTAAAACTCAGTCTACTGCCGTTGCGATTAAATATCGACCAGGATAGCCTACTGTTCTTGATAGAATTTTTCAACGAATTGGGTAACGGTTCGAAGCAAGCTCAAGAAAATTCTAGTGTACCTAACAATTCGCAATCCGCCCCAGTGTCCAAGCAAGGAACACCGACGCATCACCCACCGGTTATGAGTGTGAACGATTCCGCGCCTAATGCACCAACGAATACATCACAAAACGATAGCATAGATCCGAACTTATTGATACTCTTGGAGGATGAATTGATGATCAAGGAAAACAATGTGAAGGCGAAACCGACGCATGAAGTTCACGAAGATTGTCAACCAATATATTTTAGGTAACATTAATAGAATTATAAATAATATTCGAATAATAGTTATATAGGCTAATGTCACTTTTTCATATATAATATCGAAACTTGATTTATTTGATTCGTGTTAGGAGTGTGATATTTTCCCCTGAAGTCCTTGTTCGATTGGATTATCATGGAAAGCGTGTAGACCTCACCCATGGGCCGTTAGCAGGGCTTCTAATGGGCCTGGCGCAGTTGAATTGCTCCGAATTAAGACTGAAAAGATTAACACATCGGCATGGACTTCTGGGATTCGATAAATTAGTAACGTTTTTACTTTCCGAATGGTTGCAAGATATAAAGAAGAATCAACTTCCAAGTTTACTTGGCGGTGTCGGTCCGATGCACTCGTTAGTACAATTGTGTAAGTATATGTTCGTCGTATTGTAAATAAAATTCAGAACAATGCAATATATATTTAAGCACGATAATATGCCTGTTGCAGTTCAAGGAATAAGGGATTTATTCTGGTTGCCTATCGAACAATACCAGAAAGATGGTAGGATATTTCGAGGATTACAACGAGGCGCAAACAGTTTCACGACGTCTACCGCAATGGCGGCGTTGGAATTGACTTCTAGGTTGATACACGCTATACAAAGTACAGCCGAGACAGCTTATGATATGGTGAGCCCTGGTCCAAGCGTGAGACGTAAACACAAGGGACAGAAAGGACGCCGGAAAAGATATAATCAGCCATTGGATATTCGAGAAGGGATGGCTAATGCGTATATGCTAGTAAAAGAGGTAAATTATTGGAATGATAAAATACTGGAGTATCAGATCGCTAATTTTATTTTCTAATTTCAGGGCTTAGGAGAAACGGCAAATCAATTGGTTCGCGTAGCTAGCGAGGAACACGAACAAAAAGGAGTGTCTGGTGCTGTAGGAGGTGTGTTACGACAAATACCACCGACTGTTGTGAAGCCAATTATCTTGGCTACAGAAGCGACGAGTAACGTTTTAGGTGGTATGCAATCGCAATTAGTACCGGATGCCAGACGGGAGGCAGCTCAAAAGTGGCGGCAAGATTCGAATGACGCGAATTGAAGTTGCTCCTCGGAGCGATGGTATAATCCGATGTTTCGATCGACTTTCGTGTAACACATGAGAATCCATGACGTGAATGAATGAATGAATATTATAGGAGAGAAATGCGGTTGACGTTCTTTTATCGAGATAAGAGGTATACGAAAGATGAGCTCGATGATGAATAGTAAAATTGGCTCGATGGTGCATATCGGCATTACCAAATCTTTTTGGACCTAAATCGCATAAATTTTGAAGAACGCGAAGTCATTTTTAAAATAATATGACACATTTATAACTAATTATATGTTTCAGTTTCATTGGTCTTGTTACATATTACGAAAAGATCGATCCAATTTCTTATATTTATAGTTTATAAATAAAATATATATACCATCGTGAGCATCGTTTTCATAGCTTGTATGTATTTTTGTTCTAATAACGCGTATGTTTTATACCAATGATATGTATGTGAAAAATTTCATTAATAAAAATTATGACGCTTATCATTGCATGCCACTTTTCGCGCGAAATGTAATTTATTCTTAAAATATAAATTCTAAATATCCAGGAAATCTTTGAATAATTATGTACATACGTATTCAAATGGAATATAAAATTTATCTACTGCCGATATATCGTTGGCTGACTGAAACTGAAGTACGTATATCCACCGTTTACGATCCTTTTTACAGATGTCATAACGAGAAATCCTTGTAAATATACGCCCCCTTGTACCGCAGAGAAAAACTACACACCACATACGATAAAAAGTCTATGCATTATCCGCGATTTTACTAATTTAATAAATGTTGACGCGTGCGTATTCTAATCGTAACACCTAACGTATAAAACGCAACGAAAAGGTTACAACTGATACGTCCATCATATTTTTTTTACAGCTGATTCGTGGCTCAAACATGCACGGAAGATGCTGCCGCCTATCGAGCATTCTAAAAATGACTGTACACTGTATATGTGTAAAACACATTGTTTTCATAAGTTACCGTGGCAATAAACAATTCTTGAGGAACGATTTGAATCATGACTACCTTAGATACAAATAAATAACAATAACAAGCTGAAGTTATAACGGTGAAGTTACTAACCTTACGTCTGCTCTAAATCATTTATTTATTATGAAATTAGAAATGACCGAAGAAGTCGAAAGTCACGAAAGTCACGAAAGTCACGAAAGTTACGAAAGTGTATCAACTTATTCGGAAGAGGAAGATGATAAGTCGAAGAAAGAATCGACGTACGAAAGTCTTTTTGAAATAACGCGAGAACACATACAGGAAGTGCAACAAGAATTATGTCTAATCAAACTGTGTTGGCCCGAAGTTGACCGCACAAAAGATCTCTACCTAAAAACACTTCCGAATAGTTATTGTAGTGTCAGCGATAAAGAGAAGCTGCTTGCGTGGTACGCTGAAAATTTTCGACAACAATTTCACGTGAAATATCCAAATCGAAAACCGCTGTTGCTAGCATGCGAAAATGAATGCGGTGTGCAAGTAAGTAAATTAATAAATGTACGATGAAGTTCAGGATTCGAGCGAAACTGCGGTCTATGAATGGTTTTCATTTCTATCATTCCTCGTTTGTGGTTGAAAAGCCTAACGCCAGATCAAAATATACAATTTATTTCAAGGCATCGATCCTTTGTCACTTTAGGAGAGATTATACATGTTGGAAAAAACGTGTTGCTGTAAATTTATAAAATTTTTTAAGCATTACAGAATTGGTCGTTTCGGCCATTCAGTTTTAATCATAATATACGTATTATCAAAGATAACATGCTCTATGGAAATTACGTAATTGGATCAAAGTTTGGATCATGGTGATGAATACGTCTTTATGAAAATGTCAGTTGTTTAAATAATTCTATTTTTATTTATATTTCATTTCGTTAAAATTAATCATTTTTTAAGTATTAAAATAAAGGTGTTAATCGAGACTCGAACGTTAGTTTCGATTTATCGGTTCCTTCGACCTACGATAATTTTTTCAACATTAGGTTATTTATCCGAGACCCTCTTTCGCGCGATCGAAGATTTTTACCTGTTAAAAAACGCAGAGATCGTCCGTTGGAATAGTTACAAATCAATATACGTCGTTGGCGCGATCTCACGAGTCGTCGCGTACTTGATTTTTAAATATTTCAAAATGGCGAACAATAGTAATGTACAGGGAATTAGTTCGCGTACTCTTTAAATCGATTTATCGTAATTAGCTGAAAAGATTCTCGAATGTTTATATATGTATAACATCGTATATATTTACATTATACACTTTTTTTTCTGCACATTACAACACGTGTTTCGTTATTTCCCTTTATCTAAACAGTAAGTAACTTTTATACAAACGAAACGACGTTCGTGAAAAATATGTATATTCGGTGTCAAAAAAGAAACGATCCGTCTGCGCAATCCACCTGCAACGAGGTACTCTTTAAAACAGACTTAACCTGTATTCTCACGTTCAAGTATCTTCCGGTAAAGAAAGTTTCATTTCTCGTTACTTACGACTACGTACCTTCCGGTACATCTTTTCGGTAAAAAAGGATAAGTTAAAGAATTATGCGAATATTTTCTTATTTTATTTGCTTTTTTTTTTTTTTTTTCATGTATTCGCTTGATGAATATTTGTTTCGACTCATTGTACAAAGGCATTATTCTTCTGTATAAAGATTAAAACGCGTTATAAATAAAATTATCAGCGTCAAGAAATTTTCTTCGAGTCGTTCAAGAGTGTTCTTTTCAAAAGGTAACGAGGAATGTCATTCTTGATGTAGACTGAGTTTTTCTCTCCGTTATCAATATTTTTTCTTATTCGTTCGTTCTTCGTTTAGTAATGTAAGTAATGGAAATACAACTGTGTAGTAGGAATTTTTCTAATACACTCGAAACTCCTTCTACAATCTAAATAATAAAAATAAATTTCGCTATACATTTATTTATATACCTTTTAAATGAACTACAATACATAGTATGCACTTCGCGCACAAGTGCATCGTCACAGTCTTATTTACACGTACTGTCATTCGACAGTACCTTCTTTACTTTGGTTTCCTATTGTGTGTTACTTTTATAAATATACTAACCGCAAGATTATTTCCCTTTAACGCACATCTAACGTTTCGCGCGTTGTGTGGCCGCGATAGAAAGAACAATCGTTTCGTCAGATGACGTTCCCTATTCCAGAGAAACGTATCTAGGAGGAAAGTTAAAAAGCAAACTTATAAATGCTTCGCATGACGCATGGGAAATAGAAGAAAAACGGGAACAAAAATAAATACACGAGAAAAAAAAATTTGTTTTTTTTTTTTGTTTTTTTTTTTTTTTTTTTTTTTTTTTTTTTTGGGAATAATCTTGCTGCAATAAAGTAACATGTGGAGTAAGAAAACGAAATTATGAAATAGGAGATATTTTTATAGTTTAAATCGTTTCTCTTGCAGAAATTCGTGTCTACTACTATCAGACGAAGTACACTGCCATATCCAGAATTGTACACGTGGCAGGGGTGCGGAGAATTTGTCAGTGACTATGTCGAGTACGAGCCTCTGGACAAAGCACTCAGTATGGTAAGTAATCAAATGTATTTTCGTGAAACACCTTATATCGTAAAGTTAAGCGACAAAGGTCCTTAAATGTATATGTATACTTTTATATATAATATATAATTTCTCACCGATATAACAAACATCTTTTTGTCATTTTTTTTCTTTTTTTTTTTGTTGCGATTTTTTTCACTTATTTTGCTTGGACCATTTAGTTTCGTGCGAGTCGCGTGCACACATTATTTGAAATCTTATTATTATTTACCATACGTAAATAACGCGTTAACAGAACGAGAGGTAGAACTGTTTGGGATAAAAGCGCAGTCCACAATTAAATATCGCGTATATGAAGCTATGTAGTAGTTGTATTTTCCTCTTAGATATATTCACGCAATAATTAGAATGTAACGACAAAACTAAAACGCGTTCTCGACCGTAGATAACGCAGATTCGCTATCTTGATTCTCGACTTATGGCATGTATAACTATCGCATCGGTCGTGATAATGTAGCGGGCATTTCGTAAAAAAAAAAAAACGTTGAAAACGCAATATCGTTGATCGGTCGATAAAGAATCTACGATCGATTTCTTTCCGTTTTTGTCATCTGTATATGATTATCGTAAGGAAATTTCCCGCCGCGCGCACACGCACGCACTTACGCTAACAAATTATGAGTTTAATCGATAGTTATACCTCTCTACGAACATTTTAATTTTTGTTATAATTACAACAGTTCATTGGTATATCCTCTTATGTACAAGATTTTAATAAGAAAATTGTAGAATCCTTGCGATCCATTTTGATTTAGCCCGACCCCTATTATATATATAAGGTACCTCGAAAAAGAGAAACGGGGAATCGAACAGAGAAAAAGTCGAAAACATAGAACAAATAGAGCGAAAAAAAAAAAAAAAAGTAAATGAACGTAATTTGCCGAAAACGAGGAGCGGGCTTGAGAAACGTACGATCGTGTTAGATTGGTTTTAAAGATATTGACGTAATAAGAAATCCGTTGAACATGATAGAAGGCAAACACCGGTTTTCCCTCTTGGTACTTATTTTTCTGCACACATACACACACGCGCGGGCGAATCGGAAACACGAGGTGTACTAATCCTCGGGAATCGGCACGAACGAAACGACAAGAAACGGGGAAAAGAACGAAAAAAAAAAGAAAAAAAAATGAACGCGTCGTTTCAACGGGACGCGGAGAGTTGGACGACAACGGTATGTCGCGTACAATAATGTTCGAAGAGCAACAACGAGCAGTAGTCAGAGTTAACTGCTCTTGTACGGTCTACAGACTTCTCTTTCTCTTTCTCTGTCTCTGTCTGTGTCTGTTTCTGTCCGATTCTACCTATCTTTTTTCCACCTCATGAGTCGCGCGACGATCTCTAAAACACACGTTTCCTTAAGAATATAAATTTATCATCACAGTTTGTGTCTCTCCTCTCCTCGCCTACTTTCTACTTTGTTTCGAACTAGACGACGACTTCTTTTTTCTATATGCCTTCAGATTGTCCAATAGATATTTGAACTGTATGATCTGAAGTCTCGTAACCGACGGATCGGAGCATTTGTCCATCAACCACTTCAAGAACTTCTCGCCGTGCCGGATCGCTTCCTCGCTGTTGCTCGGCACGTCTTCGCCATTCGCCTCGTGGTTCTCCGTGGGGGCGGCAGCGGCGGCGGCGGCGGCGGCGGCGGCGGCGGCGGCGGTGGCAGCGGCGGACTCCTCCATGTTAAGGTTTCGTAACACGTTCTCACCGTTGTTGTTACTACTAAGTACATTGTCGAGCATGGCCCTCGTCTTGCTGGGCGATCTCCTGGCGACCGGACTGGGTGCTGGCGGCGTCGACGTTATCAACGGGAAACTGCACTGCTTGTACCACTGCCAGAACCACGAACCATCCTGCTGATTGATGCTCGGATTGAAACTCGCCGACTGTTGACCGAGTAGCTGTTGCTGCTGCGTCAGCCACAGCCATAACGCCTCGTCCACCTTCTTGTTGTTGCTACCGCTGCTCATGTTCCCGTCCTTCCTCGGCTTGCTGCTCGATCTTGGAATGCTATTGGTCTCGTTCGTTTTCCGGGGAGAGGCGGGCACCGGGGTAGATGGCGCTTCCGCGGCAGGTGGCAAACTCTTTCGCGTGCTGCACGATTTTGCGACCACCGAGTCCATTTGCGTCGGTGCGATCGCTGAGAGGCTATGCCTCTTGTTACTATTAACCAAATTGTTCATGTTGGCGAGGCACGCGTTTCCGGTGTTCTTTGTGTATTGAAGCCCGTTCTCGACGAGACCGACGGTGCTGCCGTGCGACAAGGTCGGCGTCATACTCAACAAATTTTTGGCAAGCGTGCCAGTTGCGCCCGATAACAGTCCCAATTGTTGCAGAAGCAACGAACTATTTTCCGGTCTCATGCCGGCCATGCTGGTCATCAGTCCTACGTAATCGATCTTCGGTTTGTTATCCGGTTTACCATCCGAGTCGGTACAAACGTCACCCACAAACGACGTGCTAGCGCTCGTTACCGATGTCTGTTGATCTATTTTCGACTTCTTCGCGCAAGGACCCTCGTCCTCGCTCGACAAATTCGCCGAGCCACCGGCCAAGTTAGCAGCTGTCACGTTCGCGCCGGAAGACGAGGCGGGCGAGTGAGCCTCGCTATCCGGCGTCGAAGAATTCCTTGCCATGCCTCTGATCTTGTGCTCGGATTTGCACCATCCGCGCAACGTCGACTCCGGTACACCGATATCGCGAGCAACCGATGCTTTGCTCTCTCCCTCGTGGACCCTCTGTATGGCGTCCATCTTCTCCGAAGCGGAAAGCGCTCTTAACGGGCGCTTACCCGGACGCGCCGATTCACCTCTCATTCCGGTGAGGCGACTGTCTTTCGCGCCTTCCCGGAAACGATCTTCGTAACCTCCGTCCTCCGTCGTCGTGATGCGTTCAGTAGATCGCTCGCAGATCTACTTTGCTGGTTTCGCCACGATCTGTGCCACGCGACTTATCTCCGACGCTCGACGAGTCGTCCTCGTAAATGCCTGTAAACGTTAGAAAGAGAATTGATCAGCGTCAGTGTCTAAAGGTTTTTGCCGTGTGTCAACGCTTAGCACGATTTATCGAGCGGTTCCAAGAGAACGCGACGCAACCGAGGAATCGCGCCAACTCTATCCGAAATTACTTTAAGAATTCGCTAGGAAATTTCGCTTGATTTCGCGAAACGAATAACGTCGAGGAGGAGAAAATGAATCGAGCGTGGTAATAATATCGATCGTCGAAGAAAATGTCGATGAGAAAGAGGTTGAAATAGCGACGGAACGAGAGTTTCGGGAAATTCGAAAATGTCACGATGCTCGAGCGGAATTGGAGCGCGACGAGCGATGACGGGTGTTTCGCGTTTGTCCTTGACGGCTGTCCTTTCGTCGAATCGTTGCGTCGAGTCTGTGTGCGTCTTTTTCTATTGGCACTGTCTCTTTCTCGCGAGCCGGTCGTCGATGTATCTCTGTCGCTGGCTCGAGAGTCGCGAACTCACGCACAACATCGAGCGGACAAGAAGACAGAACTGAGAACAAAGAGGAGACCACTACGACGCGTTCGTACGCCGTTTGCGCGAAGGAGACGAAGAATAGGCGCGCGATCGTCAGGGCTCGCGAACGACGAACATATACAATACACACGTTCGACGAGAGAAAGAAGGACAGAAGGCGACAAAAAGAGAATGAAACGAGAGAAACGAACGCGCGACAACGAACGAGTAAAAGAAAACGGCGATTTGTCCGAAACGCGCGCTTCGAAAACGCGACGACGAAAACCGAACTAATCTGACTACTGCTACGGTTGCCCGGTACGACCTCTCTCAGAGACACGATATCGCGTGTGTCTCTAGCCGCGTCTCTGTCTCGCGCGAGTTCATCTTTCTCGTTCCTACCACTCGTTCCTCGTGGTACAGCAATAATATCGTTTCCCGCGCGGACTGCGGATTGGCTGATGTGGCCGCAAGCGATGAACACCAGAACACCAAAGCAACGTGCACCGTTTTACTCGTGCTAGCGCCGAGACGAGGACGTGTGTTTCAGATCGAGGGAACGAGAGAGAAAAGGGTAGATATGGAACGAGAGAAACGAAGAGATGAAAAGACAGAGAGCAGGAGGCGGAGGACGACGACGACGGTATACGTACGGGACTGAGTAGCGGAGAAGTGTGGCAAACGGAGCGAGGGAGAGAGAGAGAGAGAGAGAGAGAGAGTAACGCTGCCACAAGCAAGGAGAAGGGAGGGCGGTAGACGAGGAGGGGAACCGCCCGACCGAGTTGTTTCATTCATAAAAAAGTTCTTTATTACTCTCTGTGAGCGCATGTGCTATTCCACGGAGGAGGACCTCCCCCGACCGGCGTAACCACGTTTACACACGGTATTATTTACTACTGCGCGAGATACGAATCGCTGCCACACGCCGTGGCAACGGTACGGCGTACGGATCTCTTCCGTATCGTTGCCCACTGCTATCGAGTTTTCTTTTCGGTTTCGTACTACGTTCTTTCGACATCGAGTATCGGTCATCGGTCAACGTCGTGTCGGAATCGTTATTCGTCGTCTATTATCGTCGTCACAGTTCGAAATCGTTGCGATTCCACAGGGGCTGTTTCTCTCTACGTATCGAAATCACCTTACCGACGCTTGTCGATTCGAACGAGGCGATCGGTGAAGGACGGTATACTCGCGCACACTAGCACGCACGGAGTTCGCGAAGCTCTCTCTTACTTTATCGGGCACGTCGCGCGCGTGTGTCCCCTGTCTCGCGGACAAGCAATTGGAATTCCTCGCGTGTCCACACGCAGGTCCGATATAGTTGGATGGCGCGATCTGGAACGTGAACGTCGATCGATCGCCTTCTCGCGCGTCACAAGACCGCTCGAGGCTCGCTGTGACGTTTCGTGACAACGCTCGGAGAGAACGGACCAGACACAGGATAAAAGAACAGGAGAGGAAAAACACGAAAAAAAGTTGAAACGGACGCAAGCACGTTTATAAACGCGAAAGAATCTTTCCCTCGATCTCTTCTTCGTCCCTTTGTGTTTGGTATCACTTTTTCCCCGTAACCGTAACCGAGAAATTCGCGCGAGCGCGTGAAAAAGATTTCGCAAAAAAGTTTCTTCTATTACGGAAGAGTGACATTCAGAAGGAGGGGAACGGAAAAAGAAACTTTCAACTTGGAACTAAAGTCGACGAATTTGGAAGCACTCTGTATAAACGGTGCCAAGCATGGCACGCCGGCACTGATCGATCTTCACTATTCACTTTTTCGATTCACTTTCTTCTCTTCACTCAGAGTCGACGACGAGATGACGTCGTAGCGATGACCCGAAAAAAATTTTAACGATTCTCGGATCACGTTCCGTCGGCGCGTATACCCGTGTACACCCGTGTATACCCGTGTATACCCGCGACGCGCGTTATTCGAAAAATCAGAAAAATCGGCAAACACACTGGCGCGCTTTACTTTTCATTCGAAACTATTCACCGATACGATGTATCTCGTAGAGCGTGCAAAATAATAAATAATAGTCGCGTGCGAAAACTGTAACACCGACGATCCTCACCTGATAGTGGATCGACCTCGACTGAACCACAGATGTGTGCGCGCCGCGTCGCGTAGCTCTTCTCTTCTCGACTGCCGAACCTGTGTGACGATCGTCGCTGATCGCTCGATCCGTCCAGTTCCACTGCTCACAGATAAATGTTTCGATGAATGTGCACACGGTACACTACAGCTACAGACCAGAGCGCACGATGGGGGGTGGGGACGCGTAAAACCGGCAACGCACGATGTTCTTGGGACGAATCGCGACGCTCAACTGCGGCAGTGGTCGTTGCCGGCTTTCCACGGACTCGCGACGCCGTCTTCTGTTCCATCCCCTCTCCCAGTTACTCTCGCCCCACTACCCGGACTTCCCCTGACCGTGCAGCACCGCACCATTCGGCCCTTCCTCTTACCCCGTCCTTCGGTCCCCTCCGCGCTTCGTAAAACTCCGCCGCAGCCCAGCTTGTGCCTCGCCTCGCCTTGTCTTGTCTTGTCTTGCCTTGCCATTGCCTTGCCTTGCCTTGCCTTGCCTTGCCTTGCCTTGCCTTGCCATGCTTTGCCATGCCGCGACGCGCGTCTTGCTTTATCCTCGCCTTGCCTCTCATCTTGCCTCGACTCTCGCTCTTCTACGTTACCTATCCTACCCTCTTCCCTTCAACCCCTCGCCAACCCTCGTTCCTCGTTCCATAGCCGCCCTTCCGCCTGCTCCTTCGCGTTCACGTCCCTTTCTTCCTTTCGTCCCTCCGGTGTTCCTCCCATCGACGACGATGTGCTGTCGAACCGCGCTTCCCTCGTCCTTTACCCCTCCGCGCCCTTATCCGCTAAAACCCCTCTTCAAGTCCTCGACCCTTGCCGATTCTCTCAACCGTCGTTTCCATCGTCGTCGTCGTCGTCGTCGTCTTCGTCGTCGTCGTCTTCGTTTGTCACGGATAGGGTTCTTCGTCCTCACGGACGCGCGACGTGACGTTATCACGATATGGAATAACTACCAAGAGCAACAATAAAGACTACGACCATGATTCTTCTGTACAGATAAATGAATACATAGATGTATGTATCTACACATATACGTGTAAGCGACGTCTATTTTTCCTTAACGCATTGCACGATGCTTTTAGTCCGTGTACCTATATAGAGAGAGTCTCGCGCGTGCACACTGCACACGCGAGCGCGATCGCCGTCTTCGAGACACGGCGTGTCCGAGTTTCCGGTCGGCCGACTGTTCACAGCGGCAGCGAGGGAACGAAGCTAGGCGCGGTGAGGCGAGACGAGGCGCGACGAGACGGGCGAGGTGAGGCAAACGGCTGGCCGCTCGCTCGGTCGTCGTGAAATTTACGAGCGACGCGATTTTTTCGCCCGTGTCCCGAACGTCCGTTTAATTTCCCGCGATTCTAGGATCTCTCTGGCCTTCCTCTAAAATATAGAGGAAAAGAGAGGAACGTAGGAGGAGTAGAGCAGAGTAGGTGGAAAGAGGGTACCCGGACCCGTCGCAAAACCCTTAAATCCGACCCTCTCTTCCCCTCTCTCTTACAGCTCGTGGCCCCTAGGGAAGAGCCGGATTTATGAGCGCGGCCTGAAATCCGTACGCGAACGCGGCGACGGCGGAGTTACGGAGAGCCGGAGAGAGCCGCGAGTGTATAAGAAGGAACGCCGCGCCGTTAATTCGCGGATAAATTTACCGTGCCTCTGGCGGCGTATTTACCGTGGTAAATACGCGGCGCTCGGACACCGGCGCGACCGGGCACCTACGTCGATTTCTTTTTCGCGGCCGAACGAGTATCGCGCCCTACCCTGCCGATAATTATCGTGCGCTTGTGCGCGCGAGAGAGGCCACGCACGCTCACGTTCGCGTTGCAACGCCACGCCAGCTCTGGCCTTCTTCGAGTCCCACTTTGCTCGCATCGACACGGCCACGAAGCGACACGGCTTGACTCGTCGTAACGCCAGGACACACGGGCAAAAGGCGAAGACGAACGGACGACGGTTATATTACCTGTACGCTCTTGGGATGGGTAAACCGGGGAATGCCTCGAATGCTACGGATTTTTCGCTCGTTCCAGAAATAATCGTACCCCGAAATATATCGCTCTCTCCCTATGTATATACAGGCGCGCGCGCGCGCGCGTATACGTACACGCACGATGTGTGAAACGGTAAGCGGACGTTAAAGGGGAACGCGCGCCGGTTAGAGGGAAAAAAAAAAAAACGCGTTCGCGTTTTATGTAACGCGCGGCGAACCGTTCGTACGGAGTGACGGGACGGGGGGAGGGTAGGGAGGATCGATCAAAGTCGAACGTCGATGACGATGACGGGGAACGACGAAGGGGAGGACAGCGAATAAAGAAGAGACGTTAATCGTTAAGCCGGGGAGTGAGAAGAAAAACGGCAAACCTGGTCGAATTTATGTATTACTTTTTACCTATATAAATATACATAAATATGGATCTCCGTGTTACTTACATATCGCGTCGCGTTACGTTCGTACACGGGTCTCTATGTACATAATCGACGTACGCGTATGTAACAAACTACGCACGATGTTTATCGATAAAATTGGTGGTAGGAAAGGCAAGAGAGCGGTCTGTACCGTTATCGAGGAAACGGCGTTACGAAAATATTTCGAGCGCGCACGGAGATCGAAAAGATAGCGGTGGCGCGCGGACGTCACCGGATACACCTTATCGATCTCGATATCGGTGGCTCGCCGAGAGAGAAAGAGACGACGCGGTCGGACGTACGGCGGCCGATTAACGAACGGAGACTCGCGCAAAGGGGAAAGGACGAAGGCGTGAAAGAGAAAGGAGTGAGGAGCGGCGAGAGGCGGAGGAGGAGGATGAGGAGGAGGAGGAGGATGAGGAGGAGGACGGTCGGTCGGTCGGACGGACGGACGGACGGACGGACGGACGGACGGACGGACGAACGGACGAACGGATGGACGGATGGACGGACGGTTCGAGAGGGGAGAAGAGGGCAAAATCGATCGACACGTCCTCTCCTGTACGCGGCGAGGCGCACTTTGCGCGACGCGCACAGACAACACCGTCGAGGCGAACCCGTGTGCTCCTTGGCTACTCGAGTCGGTAACACGTACAATTAATTTTCACCTGCTTCCCTCGCAGCTCGACCTTTCGCGGAAGGATGTACGCGTTGTATAAAGAGAGAGAGAGAGAGAGAGAGAGAGGCAACGAAAGGTTTTACAGAGGCAACCGCGACTCTCGCAACGCGCCAGGCTTTGTCGGTGTGCGGCAGCGCGCGCGCGCGATCGCGTTCACGCGCTACGTGACACGCTCGCCAGTCCCCGACGTAACGGTCGCGATCGTTCCGCGAAAAAGACGCGCGTGTGCCGGATGAGAGCGGAGAAAATGGCCTGGATTATTTTCGCGACAGGTAGAGACCAGGGTCGCCCGGATCTCGAATTTAAGCCACCTTCTGGTTGAAAAATTCAGTTTCCTTCCTTCCTTCCTTCCTTCCTTCCTTCCTTCCTTTCTTTCTTTTTACCAATTTTAACCGAGATATACGTAGGTGAGATTATCGTTCGAACAAGCAAGGATATTTCGATCGTCACCTTGAATTTTTGAAATATCTTTCGCGGAACAATTAGAGACGAGTCGCTGTACGTTCGAGTATCGTTTCCGATTGATTCGATCGTGTGCAATTTCTCTGGTCGTTAAATCGCGTTGTACGAAATGTTCGTATTAGGGAATACTCGTGGTTGCGCGTAATCGTGTCACAATTGTGTTTTCCCGAGAAAGAAGCAACCGGTATTGGTTAACAGGAAGGACTCTATCTCTCTCCGCGTGCTGTGCTAGCGTATCGTCCAAATGATTTCAACTTTGAAATTCCGCCGCGTTCCTTCGATTTATTTCTTCATTGGAAAGTTGCACGGCAAAGTCTGGCGAACTCTGCAAGCTCCAGAAACCCGGAATCCTGTACGAAGTTCAAAGTCTCGTATAACTTTGCCGTATCCATATGTATCTCTCCCCTCCGTGCGAACCAGTGAAAGTGTTCCACTCTGTTAAAATGGAATAACCTTCCGTTTAATCTTCGTTCATATTTTTCCTATAGATTTTGCAGATTCCGAGAGAACACAGCGTGTTTTGCATATCGTTTTGTCGGTTGAAGATTCCAACAAGTAGGAGCTGCTGTAGGTTCGACCGAGCGATTTTAATCGAAACTCGGAACATCGGTAGAATCTAGAATTTTCACATTCGATGAAACAATAATTCTTATAGTTAGTATAGGGGTATTACACGCGTGACTCTTTATGTCTTATATCGTTATAGTTTTCTTCTTCTTAAATAACAATAACGATAATGATAGTAATAATGATAAAAAATGGAAAAAAATTTACGATGCATATCGGATAATAAACCGGATTATAAAATTGCAGTTTATAACGTAAGAATCGATATAGAAAAGTGAAAAAGTAAATAAGGCTTCCCTCGATGCACGACTATTAACCGGTCTATCTGAACGTGACTTAAGCCGGCCCTCGGCCGAAAGTGAAGCATCGTAAAAGTCGTTCGGTAATAAGGTAGAGCGAGAGAGCGTTCCGATAATCCGTGTTCAGGTAAACCAATAGCCGATTCCTTCCTCTTATTACAGCGACCGTTTCTTCGTAAACTGTGTTCCGTTATTTCGGCGTTGGTATTCGTCGTCGGTCGTGCAACAGTAAACAAGTCTTTCCCCTCGCAAGACAATCGCTAGCCCCGGCTATTGTTCATCCAAGTATTCAACAATTTGCTGCTAATCCCCCGGGATTACCAATCGGTTTGCCGAACGTTATTCGTGTCGCCTATTCATTACGCCTTTCGTTCGATCGAACAACATAGGCGTCCGCTTTAGACACGTTAATTACGATAATTAAAGGGATCCTTGGTAAGTGGAAAGTTTCGCGTCGTTCTATTTCATGTATGCGAATTAATATCGCATATCGTAGCTATCGATTACAAAGATAGGAATATTTTTCCAACTTTTAATTTCCTAAGAAAATTCTACGCCATCATTTTCACGTTCGTGTAGCTATCGATAGAAATTTCGTACAACGATTAGTCAACCGTTTGCTCTATAGTCGAATAACAAGTCGAACAAAAGAGAAAAACAAAGAGGACGGTTTGTTTTTGAGAAGAGGGGTATCGAAGATACGATGGATTCGGCAGATAGGAAGTTGGCGAGGGTAAAAGACAGCAACTAAGAGCTAATAGGGCGTATAATGGAGAGCGGTTGTATAGCGTACGATTACGCGGATGTTTTATAGTATTCTCGCGCTACCGGCCGAGGGTACGGTTAATAATTCCATAGAGCGCTTAAATCACTCTCTGGTCGGGCATGGTTTGGCGTCGTTCTTCTTCGTTTCGCTTTCGCAACGAGCATCGAACAAAGACAAAAGCTAGAAGATCGGAATGGAAAGGAAGGAGGGGAAAAAGGGAGGATTAACTTGTTGTTCAAGTGACCGACCGTGAGGAATAAAAGAAGTTTATGACCTGGGCCAAGTCGCTGGAGGAAAAGAGAAATTACGATACACCGACTTGCGTATCGGTGGCTACATCGCACGATAGTCACAGGTGTTTCTGTTGTTCATCGTCGTAATCAGCGACCGTGCGTCGAATATAAACGAGACTGCCGTTACGATAGATATAGAAACGTTTGGAAAATCCGGAAACAGACTCGGTCGAACGTTCGAGAGCTTGTTCGATGTGTTCGCTCCCGATCGTGCGACCGTCTTTGCTTGCCTCTTCGACTTTTAACAGTCGCGACGTTGCCAAACGAATCTCGGGCTGCCGACGTTTTTCCGGCCCAGCAACCTCCTGTCGGCGACGAAAGGTTGTACAGGTTTCTGTACGGTGGTTTATTTCAAGCCGAAGAAACTAACGCGATAGAACGTTATTCGTCAAGTTTACGACGTATTAATTGTTACGAGGTCGTTATACCTTCTTTTACGACGCTGTCGCGATTGAAAACATCCCTGGCGAGCGTAGATTTGGACAGATTCGACACGTGCTATCGCGCGCAGCGACACGCATATATCGATATATAGGCGCAAGACGTGTCAGCTACGATCGAATATTTCCCAAGGAAAATTCTTTAGAACGTCGGGTTAAGTCAGGTTAAGGGGAGTTAATCCGGCGATTCGTTTTAACGCTATATACGAACACGCAGCGATCGAACAAGGTTCCACAGGATGATAAGCGAAAAGCCAGTCGATCGACCGCAGCTTTTTCCTCAATGGAAAATCCAAAGAGACTAGATGCAAGAAACGGTGGCCCCCAGCTTTGACGAAGACGAATGCCCGGTGTCGCGTACACTCGGCGCCGAACCACGGAACCAACAGCAGGAGAAACGAACGAACGAACATCGCGAGAGAAGCAGAGAGAAGGACGACGCGAGGGAGAGAGAGAGAGAAAGAGCATGGAGAGTGAAGTTCATTCATAAAAAAGAAAATTATTACGCCCGCGGTGAAGCGACTCCCGCAAAGTGAATAATGCCTGCCGCTCCCTCTCCCCTCCGTCCTTCGCCCTCTTTCCTCTCCCTGTTTTTAACTCTAACTCTCTCTGCTCGCCTGGTCGGCACAGTCTGCGACTTCTGAACGACGATTATCCCCACTCGTCCTCGCTGCCTTTCTTTCTCTTCTTCTCGCTCTCTCGATCATCGTTGCAACCGTAAAAGATCTTCCGTGATAAACTTCCACCCTGCCACGCGGTCGAGGGTCATCTCTCTGTGCGGCTGTGCACCGAAAGTGGTATATACGAAAAAGAGAAAGGCAGAGGGAAGATAGATGAGCGGTAGGACGAAAGTTGGACGAGTTCTTAACTCGCTCGTTTAATGCTCGGGGTTAATGCAACCGCGTGGATGGAAGTTTGAAAAGAGTCGTCGATATATCGACACACCGGTCGTACGTATCGAGATCCACGGGGCGAAGGATCAACGAAGACAGCGGTAGAACGAGACAGAGGAAGGGAGCGAGAAATATCTAGCAAGAGCGAGCGCGGGGGTGGTTTGGGTGGGCGAGAGGCAGAGCGCATGTACGAGAGCAATGGGAGAACTACCTAACAGTTCCCGACCCGTTGACCCCTAAAGTTTGCCGAGCGAGAATTCGCATTCCGTGAATGGGGCAATTCATAAATGTATCTCCCGATGTCTCTCTTTCGTCTGCCGCCTCTCTCGCGCACCCTCTCGCTCCTCGCGGGCTCCACGTGGATTTTCCATCGCGTTCCCGTACATTCAATACCAACCTGCCATTCTCTCTCTTCACCAACCCCTCGTAAAACGATTCTTCTTTTTCTCTCTCGTCCTCGCGTGTTTTTCTGTTTTCTGTTACCGTTTCCGTTACTGTTTGCGCTATTTTTTTCCCCTTTTTCTCCCTATCTTTTTTCCTCCTCTTTTCTTTTTTTTTTTTTTTTTTTTTTTTTTTTTTTTTTTTTTTTTTTTTTTTTTTTTTTTCATTATTCCCGTTCTGTTTCGTTCCGGTGGTACTCGTTGTCGTATCGCGACAACAGGGACAGAGAGACAGAGAGGGAGAGAGAGGGTACACGTGCCACCCTGGAATCACGGAGATGTTTTGACTCGGTTTTAATGGATGTTCCGCGTACACGCGATTAACGCGTCCCGATGCTTTTCAATTTTCGCGCAACGCTAGCTAGCGCTCGGCTCGTTCGAGCGTTCGCACGACCCGACCCGTGAAAATCGTATTAATTGCGACGAGGGGGGATGCCGCGCATAATTGCGACCGGATTCCCTCGATCGGACCTGCAAACTAATCCCGTAACGTTCGCTCCTTCCGTCTTCGGCCTTTCTACATCTCGTCTCGCTTTTCCTTCTACTTTTCCCTCCTCCTCTTTGTATCTTTCCTCCTTTCTCCGTGTGTATCGCCGAGTTCGCATACTTTCGCAAACTTTGTTTGCTGTTCTTGAAAACTTTTCAATCGGTTTCACTCTGGCAAAACTCTCTCGCAACGCGAAAGATACATCGGTTGGCCCTGTTGCAGCGGCCATTCAGAGAAACGTTCGCCTGGTGTTCGTGCGAGAATTAGCCGGTCCGTGTGTTTTCTCGCTGGAAGAGCAAAAGAGGGAAACGTGGACCCTAGCGAGGATCCTTTTAGCCGTTATTCTCGCCGAACGATGTCACGGGCATCTGACGGGAGGGTGAAGGAAGGAAAGGGCAGCTTTCGAAATTTTCGTTCGTTAAAAAGGAAAATCGATATCCACTACCCTCGGTCCCGCTATATGTCGAACGCCCACGCAGTTGTTACCTCGTGCCGTACGCCCGCGCGCGTATCTCTGCGATCTCGCATCTACCTGGACACCCACGTAATCGGCAGCCGAGTGGAAATCCTGGTAGCGGCTGGTCGACGACGGAAGGCGAAGATGGCGAACGGAAAGGGGTGGTCGTGCGTAGCGAACGAACGATCAAAGGCGAAATACGAGAAACTAAAAACCACCCCGAGGGAGAAGAAATAGAAAACGAAGAAGAAGAAGAAGAAGAAGAAGAAGAAGAAGAAGAAGAAGAAGAAGAAGAAAACGCGGAGATCACCTCGAGCAGAGTGGCGTCTACCGTGCTTCGGGAATGTGCGAGCGAAGAAGCGAGACGGAAATACGACGTGAAACGAGAGAGCAAGAGAGACGGGGAAAGGAAGCGCGATGCAAAGGTGTGTTTGGAAGGTGCGCGGAGGAAGAGGCGGGTCTCCGTGGAAATTTACCGGAGCGCGAGTTACGGCAACTTGGCCGTAGCTGCTCCGAGCTACGCTACGTGGAGCTCTCCTAACGCTATAGCCTCGACCGTTGGTTGGTTCGTTCGCTCGGCTTGCTCGTTCGCCACCCGTATAGGTATACGCCGCGGCTTTCGCATCCGCGGCTAAGAGCAAAGGGGCGCCAAGGGTTCGGGTCCGTCGCCGGATGGCGGAGGTATCCTAGGTTCAGAGGGATGAGGCGGTTGCGAGAGGGTAAACCAGTCGTTTGCGCGCGATAGAAAGGGACAGACGGGGATACAGCGCGCGCGGAGCCATGGGTCGCGAGAGGCGAGAAGGACGGACGCCGCACACAGGGTTCGGGATAGACGAAGAGACGCGTAAAGGAAAGACAGAGAACGGATAAGGGTAACGGAGAGAAAAGGGGGATGGTGAAAGCGCGGTTGGCGATGGTCGAAGAGGGCGAGAGAGAGAGCTTGGCGGCGATGTACGCGCGCGGCGAGGGTCGCTCGAGGGATCGTGGCGAGAGAGAGGAACGGGAGAGCGCGCGGTCGACGCTGAACAGCGAGGAGAGAGAGAGAGAGAGAGAGAGAGAGTAACGTGGACGAGCGCGGGGGCTTGGCGCGTTTCTGGATAGGCAAGGGGGGTTGGAGGAGGGTCGAGGTAAGGGATGTGGGGTGAGTAGCGGCGACGGTCGCGGGGAACGGCGAAGTAGGTCGTGTCTCGCTCTCCCTCGTTTCGCCCGACGATCATTCTGTCCCTTTCTCTCGCCTTTGGTTTCTCTCGCTCCGCTGTGTATTCCGCGGTAAACGGCCAGGCCTGGTCGACGGACCCTCGCATGGCCTGCAGCTGTCTCCTAACCCCTCCCGTCCTCCCCTTCGAACCGCCACTCCATTCGTCCGTCCGTCCGTCCGTTTGTCCGTTCGTCCGTTCGTCTATCCGTTCCTTCGTTCGTTTCTTCGTTCTTTCGTTCTTTCGTTCTTTCCTTCGTTCGTTCGTCGATCGGTCGGTCGGTCGGTCGGTCGGTCGATCGGTCGGTCGGTCCGTGTGCGTTCCTCGGTTCTCTCTCGCTGTACTCGCCTTGCTCTCTGTTCCCCGATATCCCCGCGCCTCTGTACCCTTGCCTTTCCTGTCCTCTCTTCGCCACCGTGTTCCGTTCTCCCGGCGTGTTCTCTAGCCGGTACTGGCGATCCACCCTACATACACCCTGCGAGAGAAGGAGAACCGATCGGGGAGTAAGCATCGGACAGAGAAGGATGGATATCGCGAGGGTGGCGCGAAGAGGGGGAGGTGTAAGCTTTGGAAGGGCAGCGTCGAACCACGAGAACGCGATTCTACCTCGGCCCTATGTACCAGATAGCGCCGAGGGCCGAGTGACGAGGCGAAAGGGAGGGACGCGAGGAGAAGGAGGAAAGAAGAACCGGAGAAGAGCGAGAATGGTGACCACATCACGGTGAAGAGAGGATACCGCGGGCAGGAGAAAGGAGAGAGCGGAGCTACCCTGGTGTAAATACATAGCTGCACGCCACACCGCGCCACGCTATATCACGCTATGCCACGCCACGACCAACCGACAGACCGCGAGCTTCGGACGACCCGAGGAGTTAACTCGCGCACCAGAGAAGCGGAATACCTACCAACCTACCTACCTACCTACCTACCTACCTACCTACCTACCTACCTACCTATCTATCTATCTATCTATCTATCTATCTACCTACCTACCTACCTACCTACCTACCTACCTACATAACTACGTACCTAACTACGTACCTATTTAACTACGTACCTACTTAACTACGTACCCACCCACTCATCCACCTATTCACCTATCTACCTATCTGCGTACCTAATCGTCTACCTAGCCATCGCGGTATTTCAATAGAAACAATGGACGACCGTTCGGTCGTAGAAACGAGGTAAAAACGACCGATCGGCGGAGAGTACGGACGAGTTTTGTAGACGGATCGTGGCCGATGGAAGGCTGTGGGCAAGAGAAAAACAGGCCGCGTGAAAAGGATCGCGACCCCGGCTTCACGATCGAGCCCCGTAGGCCTTCTTCCTCTTCTATGCGTCCATCGGTTGAACGGCAAAGATCGATAAGACGAGGCCCCGAACGGAACCGTGCCGCGGCGTACCTTACCGTACCGTACCGAACCGGTAATTCTTTGCCGGCGCCGATGGAGAACGCAACCGAAGCGTAACACACCGATAGGGTGGAAACTTGTAAAAATATAATAAATCCTGGCGGAAGACGAGGCAGTGACGGAGATAGATAGATAGGCAGACAGGCAGAACGCGGGAGCGAGATAGGGGCGTAGAGGGTGAAAATTAGAGAGAGAAAGATAGGGGCGAAGAGGGAGGGAAAAGAAAAAAGGTGAGAATAATTGCGGACGTCGCGCCGACGAGGCAAACGGCGACTAGATTGGGTAGAAGCGAAGATCGGGCTGCGAACGAGGGTCTTCTCGGTCGAGGCAACCAAGGGATAGGCAGAGAAGAAGAGGAGATCGAGGGAAATAACGAAAAAGGGAAAGTATGGGCTGCTGGCCGCGAGAAGAAATGGGAAAGAATGGCTAAGGATGAGAAAGGATGGGAAATGATGGGAAAGAACGTCGAGGAGAGAAGAGAAGAGAAGGTTTTTGGCCGGGGAAAGATCGTAAGAACAACGCGAGGACGACGTTCGGTACTGGCGATACAGGCAGCCGAACGCAGTTCGAATCTGTTCTATTTCGTGGCTACGCGAATAGAGGCTCTCGTGGGCGAGAAATCGATTTCTGTTCGGTGGTTGAGCGTAAAGTAGACGGTCGAACGAACGTACGGCTGTGTGATACGCGGCTGCAATTTACGCGGCTATCAGGCATACGTATAGGTAACGTATCGCGAAGCTGTGCTACGATACCGGAAAAAAGGGGGCTTTCCAAGGTCCCTCGATAAAAAGCTTGCAAGGGTTCGAGCCGGGATTTTCACCGTGAAAGAATAACCGTCGATCGTTTATCGAATCTGTCGGCTAACGAATTTCCCTATAAATAAAATACGATAAAACTCTGGAGAAATTGTTCTTTAATTTCGTCGATAATTATCGCGTAAGCGACATTACTCGTAATAAATCGGTCTCTGATCGTACTAAAATTTACACGAGAGGTAACTTTTGTGCCAGAGAATTGCTCGATACGAGGGAATTGTTTCGATGCGATCGAGGAACGATTATCCATCAGGCAACGTGTACAAAGACTGGGAGATGTTCGATCAAAGATTCAGCATCGTTTAATAACTACGATTTCCACCCGTTTCAGCCACTCGACGTATAACGCCCACAACCCCCTTCGTCCTTTATCATAAATCCCTGATGGATGTCTCGAGCTTGGCTGTCTCTCTCTCTCTCTCTCTCTCTCTCTCTCTTTCTCTCTGTCTGTCTGTCTCTGTCTCTATAGCCGTATATCAGAAAGCCGAGTTATAGAAGTGGGTCGATCCTATCTTTCTGCTTGGGGTGCGCGACGCGTTGCAACAAGTGCGAGACGATAGAGCTACATTGAGATTCAGTCTGCTCCGGCTCAATTCCATTCATCGTCGAAACAGTTTCCCAACCAGATGCTTTAACGATCGGCACTCAGCCGAAAACACAAATTATCGAGTTAACTCGGCACTCGCTAAATAGACCGATGCTATCGTGGCTAACTATCGCCAAGTAATTTTAATTAGATCGCGCGACCAGCGGTAACGAGAACCGTGAACACGGCCGCGCGTGCGCGTTTCTCCGTGTGCGTTTCGCATTTATTATAACACGTATCGTTGTTACGTGCATGAATCGAGCTGAACGGTCGTTTTTACGGCTCGTACAACGTAGATTCTTTTGCGTCTGTTTCGTATGCGTTAGGGTTCTCTCGTGCAATAATTTAAAAATTGGTTAACGTTACGCGTTGCGGATCACAGTTCGCTAAAGCTATTTCGTCGAATATAGCAGGAAAAGTTTTTGCGCTCGTGCACTCCACCGACTTACCGATTCGTACGTACGCGTACGTACGCGTACGTGTGCACGTACAGAAGCGCGTCTCTGTATACCTTTCGCTTTCTCTCTTTCTCGCCCCCTTTTCCTCTCTTTCGCTATATACGTATACAATCAGTAAACGCAACAAGTTTCCTTTTTATACGGTGACCTACAGGTTATTCAAAAGGAAGCTTAAAGCAGAGAACGGTATTATTATCGTGGTAGGTCACGAGGGAAACTTATCGGTCTTCTCCCGCAAAAATCGTTTCCTCCACCCCCTCCTCATCCTCCTACAAGCTTCTCTTCTTGGCTCGTTCCTCTCTATTCTACGAATTCTCTCGACAATTGTATTTAAAGTCCGTGGCGATTTAAGGCCTCGTTTCTCACCCTCGTCGCTCGCTCTCTAAACAGAGAACCTTTCGAATGTTTTAATTGAAATCCCTTTCTCTCTCTCTCTCTCTCTCTCTTTCTCTCTATGTATATTTAAATTTCAGCGAACGAAAGTCAACGCTGGTTCGATCGCCTGTCGTTCGTCTATCTATCCAGCTACTTTTTCTCCTTTATACGCCCATCCTCCGGTTCCCTTCTCGATACCGAGCTGTTCAGATACGCTTTACCTTAACAAGAATATCCCCCATTTACATACTTTCAACCAGATTACTCCGTACAGCGTACCTTTTTCTTCTTAACCTTGTTAACTCGGTACCGCGTAAAGTTCCCTAATTTCTAAGATGCCTGCTGCTCTCTTTCTTCTCCTACTCGCGCGTGTGTATATACGTTTAAACGGCCCGGACCACCCTCGTCTGTCGCAAAATGCGCGTCACGTAGCGATCTTACAACCTTCTGGGCAAAAAGAAGAACGGAATAATAGGGGGTGAGAAAGGGAAAGAGGAGCTAGCTGGACGAGGCAGGATTTTCAGCGAACAGAGAAAGGCAACGCGCGGAAATAATCAACGATCGTTGCCGCTAATTAAAATGGTCACGGTGCGGAGGACAGAGCACGGTACCGAAATGGAATGTCCGTGCCGCGTTTGACAAATCGTCGGGGACCGTTTCCTTTCTCCATTCTCGACGACGACACGGTCAAGCGCGGTCCGTGTACTCTACCTGCGGCTGTCGCAACTTCTCGTAAGAATAAGGGGATAAAGAGAGAGCGAAACAGGGGCCATCCTAAATGGGCGACGATCGACAAGACGAACAACAATGACGCGGATCACCGGCCAACCCGCCTTGCAACTCCCCGAAACGGCTTCCTACGGCCCCATTCTTCGAGCAGCACCGAGGATAGGATTAACCTTTTGACGTCGGGTTTCTTGCGAGACCGAGAGAATGATTTTACGACTCTGCTTGGGTTTAGGCTGTAAGTCCGAAGGTCATTGTAATTTTCTAAATTCGAAACTCGAAACAGTACGGATTAGCAAGTCTAAATTTTCCGCCCGTTGCAAGACCCGCGGTTCGAAACTTTCCACCGGTTGTAAAATTATTTCCTTCGCGTAAAGTTAGGTTGGTCGTTTAAGTCAATAGTTGCGTTCAATTCTTCGAAACCTTTTTCCTTCGAATTTTGTCGCGCAAAGGTTCCACTGTGTTGCGTTAACACTTGGCCAACCGCGCGCGTCGCAGCGAGCTATACGTTTTTCCAAGCATCGAGAACTAATATTCGCTACTTAAGAAGACAAGGAAAGGAAGTCTACAAATTATTTCAACGGTTGACTATATTTTGCGTTAATGATTTTATTTCACGATTTCACGTATTATTTATACAAAATTCGATCAAATTAAAAGTATAAAAAGATAAAATTAAAAACATTAAAGACGACTGAAGACGGTTTGAACGTGAAATTAAAAATTCATAATGCGTTTTAACATTTTTTTACAGCGTGGTATCGTTCGATTATAAGCGTAACTTTTTAATTAATCATAACGCCACTAAATTCCTGCATTTTGTTATATACTGTACTTTATAAAATTAGAGAAAGTGGCGCAATTCGTTGAAAACAAATTCCGGAAGTAAGAAATAACTGATAACAACGAAAAAAAGAAAGGAAAACAAAACTCCCCGTTCGGTCGCGCAGCGATGTTCCTCGCAGAGGGAAGATTTGCCTATTCGGTCGGCTAAGCGTTCAGTTTTGCAACTGTTGAGAATTGTGGATCTTTGAAGCCGAAATAACGTTACAGGAACACAGAATTTACACTTTTAATTAATATTTAAATAGTTATAGATTTATTTAACGAACGATTTCTGATATATTCATCGATACACATTTTCACGCGTCTCAGCATTCTCTTTTTCTCGACTGTTAATCTTCATCTGTTTTCGAGACACTTTCGCATACCGATACTCACATACACGTATTTCCACCGCGCATTCGACCCAATCTAGCACAGAAAATTATACATATCTCAACGGGAACGTTGGAAGATAAAGAAGATATCGTCTCGGTAGAAAGTAAAAAGGTTTGGGAGAACGGAAGAGAGCAACGAAGCTGGTGAACAAACGAGAGAGGCGCGCGCGAAAAGAGCACCTGTGTTATCTGTCCACGGTGAAACCAAGTAGAACAAATCGAATCGCGGCAGCATCCGCATTCAGCGGCGTTGCCTGTTGCTCTTATTAGATCGTTATTACATCACGGCGAAACAGAGTTACCCGCATGCCCCGACGCGACGCACGGATTATTCGGCATTGTTCGCGGCGTTCCGTGCAGCAGCGCGATTCCGTGTCTCTTTTTTCCCCTGTCCTGTATTCGAGCGTCTGCCGGCGATGCGTTTTCGGTTTGACATTTTTTGGCGTTTGGGAAGAAATTCTTTCGCTCTCGTTTTCGCTTACGACGAGACGAATTTTCCGCGAAAATGTAACTAGATATACTTGCAGGTTGGCTAAAACAGGCTGCGTACGCGTTACGAGGTTGATAGCGTGTAGGAAGGGCAAAGTTATTTCGTCGAATGTCTCGACGATCGATCGTCGGTTCGTTCTTACGGATGCTGGAAAACGTTTTGCAAGAGATTTTCGCAAGATTAGAGAACGGCCGAGCGTGCCAAAATTCTTCCTTCGGAAAATCAATAGGATCGATGGAGCAGTTGCTCGAGGCAAAGCGTGCACGCGATTAATCGGCAGCGAGAAAATGGCGGCCACCCCTCGGCTCAGGTGTTCGCATTTCCGTTTCCCGGATCCGGTGACAACATTGTGTGCGGCCTGGCGTTTCGCGAGCTACGTGACCGTTCCTTGGTGCTGGTTTCGCAGAAAACGAGCAGAACGGGGAAGCGTAGGGATCGGGCAGGGTAAAAGAGCGCGGTTCCGGACATCGTCGAGCGATTTTTCCGTGGTCCCGACGGGCGGTCACCGAAAACGGTCGCCTGCTTTTAGCTTGCAGCGTGTTATCCCTGTGTTCGTCGACCATCGCACGTACATTCGAGCGACGAAGGACCGCGCGAACTCGGTCGCACGTGTAAGCGTTCTTGCGCTCTTTCTTAGAGAGAAAATCAGAGGGAGGGAGAGGGAAACATAGTGACCGCTGAAAATGCGCGTAGTTTGGTTTTCGAGGGTGAGAGCATGGCATGGTTCGAAAGATAGAAGCGTAAGAAGGAGAAACGGGAAGGCCGAAGAAAGAGAAGGAAAAGGGAAAATGGAAAATGGAAAAGGGCAGGACGGCGCGGTGGCTTCTGAAGCCTGAAGGCGATTCGCGCTGGTATATGTTGGTTATATATCTTCGGCGAGCCACGGCAAGCAAGCAGCGACCGTTTCTAGGTAGTCGGAAGATCGGCCTTGCTTCTTCCCACCCTCCCATGCCGTCCCACGGTCGCTTTCTGTTCCTTCGTTCTTTCGTCTATCCGGTCCTTCTTTTCTCCCTCTCCCTCTCTCTCTCTCTCTCTCTCCCTTTTTGTCTTTCTCTTCTTTTCGTTCTCCCGTGGGTCATACCTCCCTCGCCCGTCGTCTCACCACCGTGTTCCTTCCTTTTTCCGTAGCGCTTCGGGTATCGCCTCGTGCTACGACTATGACTACGACTACGACTACGACTACGACTACGACTCGCCTTGACGCGACGCGACGCGACGCGATCCGACGCTACGCTACGTTCCTTCGTCTCTCTTTATCCTTCCGTCGCCCTCTATCACCCCGTTATCTCCGTCTCTTTCTCTTTTACATTGGCCGCATGTTTCACGCTCTCTCGTTGCCACCGCGCTCCACACACCACCGTGAAAAACATCTCTCCTCTACCAGCATACGCTCTCTGCTCTACTCTGTCTCTCTCTCTCTCTCTCTTTCTCTCTTTCTCTCTCTGTCTCTCTCCGCGAGTCGTTGGGTTAATCTGCGAGACAGCTGTGCCGGGGATACACCCTCGCCTAGGTTTCTCCTTTATTGCCGCGTCTTCTCTTCTTTTTTACGTCATTATTAAAGGCACGCCCCAACGAGGACGCTTCGGCTCGAGCTACTCGCAGGGATCTACCCAAAGACCCGTGTGCAATGGAAGAAACGACAGAGAGAGAGAGAGCGAGGATAGAGCGAGGGTGAAGAACGACGATCGTGAAACGAGGAAAGAGGGAAAGAGGGAAAGAGAAAGCGTGGAAAAACGGCGACGCGTTGTGCAGAAGGGAGGAAGGAAAAAGGGAGTGAAAGCGAGGAGGAAAGGATAGAGAAGAGAAGACAGAGGCAACCACGCCGCGCTATGTCAGGCCCCGCTCTCTTATTCTAAATTATCCGGATACCTGCGCCGAGGAAATGACGGTACGTGTTATCGGCGACGTCCTCCTGCAGAGACCCGGCATTGTGTCCATGTACGTGCCGCGCTTCTTCCTTTCCTCGCCTATCTTTTCTTTCCTTTTGCGCCCCTCCTCTCCTTTCGTCCTACCTCCCAACCTCCTGTCACTCCGTCTTTCCTTACCTTTATTTTAATCTTCGTCTTTCCGTACTATCCTGCTTTCGAACACGAGTTCCACTATCCGAATAACCGTAAATACCCCGTCCGCGCTTAACCAGATCGCCAACGAAATACCGCTGTTATCGCTATTAATGACTGATCCTTGGTTTAACGAATCCCTCGCGTTTGCTTATCTCTCTTTGTATCGACCATGGTAAATCAGTTTTTATCGTTCGAGATAGTTTAAAGACGAGAGTATGTTTTCTTACGAGATTTGGAGGATGATTCAATCGGTGGGTCGTTAACGATAGGGTATGTTAATACGCGATGGGTTAGTTCGTTGTCACGGTAGAGACTGTATCGTCGTCTTAGTCATGGAATCGGGATAAAAGCACCCGAATAGTTTGTTCAAACTCGTGCCGTTATGTTTGTCGTGACGCATTATGTTAACAAAGTACAGCGCTCAGGTACGGAGCATAAATCATAAAGGCGATTGTTTGCCATGGCTCGGTACGTAAGCGTAATTACATCGCAACGAGTTTTCTCTTTCCATCGAGTATCGTCGTTTTTTCCCTTTCGCTGTTCCGTCTCGATTCGAAAACCACGTACGTGTATCGAATCGACGTATCAAATAGATTCGTACGATAACCGGAATAGATACGAGAGTCCATCTTAATCGTACGAGCGTCTACACGCGACTGACCGATATTCTCTACTCCCCTTCCCATATTAATTCCCTCTCTCTGAGCGAATGCTTTACAAGCCGCTGTAACTCTCGATTCTGTTACCTCGAATCTCCGTACCGAGCGGATAAATCCACGTGAAAATTCCAATCGCCTGCCGTCGATCGCTTATTTTCACCGGTTTTTCAAAATCTCGCCAAGCGTTCGTACAAGCGAGAGCCAAAGGCGATTCAGAGAACACGGCGACGAACTGTGCAAATTTTGTGCGAATTCTCGTGTCACGAGCTTGCAAAAATTCTAATTATGCGAATCGCGGTAGACGTCGGTCCGTTGGAAAATTCGAAACTAGTTTTCCAGAGTAAAGAACGAGAGGCTGTGGCAGACGCTGTAAATTTGGAAATGCCAGCAGCACGAGCGGCGCGTTTCGATTTTCGAGGACGGCGGCGGGGTAGTAGAAGGTTTGTCGGGGAAAGCGTCGGGTCTCCGGTCGTCGATGATCCCGTCGCGACACGGCGACGTCATTTTCGTGCTCGCAGCAGGCGGCCTCGAAGGGACGACGAAGGGGCGGCTTTAAGCGCAGATAAGTTAGCTACGACTTCGGTCGAAGTAACGGGAAAACCGATGGAGGCAAAAGCCGCCCCTCTCGCCGCCCTGCTCGTCCCTATCCCCGTCCTCGCGTCTTTCCAACCATCCGTTTCGCTCGGCCTGTCGAGCGACAGAACCTCTCTCTCTCTCTCTCGGTCTCGCTTTCTCTTTTCCCTTTTCGCCTTCCCTCTCACCCCACCCCCCTTCCGACCCCCTTTTCACCCCGTTCGTGCACGAGGGTACGCGCGCCACGTTCTCTCACGTATATACGTATAGCAAAGTACGCGCGGAAAGGCTAACGGATACGCGTCGGGGCTAAAGGCCACCCTGCGCCACCCTCTTCCACCCCTTAGACACCCCACGCTTCGTCGTCTGTTTGCACGAGCGATCTCGCGCCGATTATTACGGGCTCGTTCACGGAAATGGCGCCGACGGTACTTGGATTTTCGACCTCGAGCCCCGTTTCGCCTGGAACCCCGACGATATTCCACGGGTCCCCCTAGCCCCGATCCACCGGTCTAAAACCGTGCTCTCCTTTATTCCGCTCTACTCGTCGTTCCACGAGGCCGTCGATTCGCTCGCAGACTTCGACGAATATACGTATATCGTATGTCGTTATCGATGGCGATGATTGTACGCGCTTTTTCGTTCCTTCGCGAGTCGGACGTTAGAGGGAAATATTCGTGAAAAGGCGACACGAACAGGCGCGCGGCATTCGTCCAAGGTATTTAAAAACAAAGGTCAGAATGGTCTTTTCGGCGATCCTTTCGTTTACGCAGGAGTATACCTGTTTGCCATTTATCACGGCTTGCGCATAGACATCTGTACACCATCTGTACTTTTCTGGCTTCCAGGATTTTCACCCTACGTGAAATATAAGGCAATATTAATGAAATTGTTTGGTAATGGCACTAATAAGGTTATTACCAGAAAGCTAGTGAAATATACAAAAGTTTTAGTCGTTTTATTACGGTACATCGTCGGTACGGTTTAAATCCTGTCTGGAAATAGGTGCCACTAAGAAGCTGGACCTTTCTTTTGTTCTCCCAATTCCTTTCTTGTATCTGCGCTGCGAGAGAGAAAGGAAAGTAATCGTATCTCTGTGCATATAATTCGAGTATTTTATGTATTTAGGTATTTCGTGAATAGTTGTTCCGCATAATTGCGGAAGCTACCCTCTCGTAAAGCGATTAACACGATGACAAATACGTTACACGTTACGTATCGTAATATCGTAATCCGTGACCTTCGGTTGCCTGTAACACAAAACGACGTCGGAAAGAAAAATCAACAAGAAGGACGATTCATCGTCGTGGTGATTCTGTAAAAGTAATCGTTAACTCATCGAGCGTCGGTTAATCGTTGCGTTTCGGCAACGTTACGCCCGGTATTCGACAACTCGTAATCGATTGTCCGTAAAGTTGTAAAATTCGCCAGGTTAAACCTTACACAGGACGAAACCTACGACGAGAATCGGAGGGGGAAGGGACGGGGGAAGAAAAGTTGTTTGCCTAACGCGATGAGTTTACCACCAGCGCGACAACGGTGCGAGATCGGAATTTCAGATATAATTGGCCGAGCGTATAACTCGCCTTAGCGCTTGGCAATTGACTCGATACAGGCGACGGGCCCCGGCCGATTTGCGCTGCTTTAATAAATGGCATTCGTCGACGGTATAATGGTAACCGGTCACGGTGTGTGATCGGTTATCCGTGCTGGGTTTTGTCGGCTGTAGCTGTGTACGTACGCGAGCACGGGGGTGGTTCGATGGGACAAGGGGCGATCGTCGCGGTAACGGAATCGAATTAAAAAAGTTACAGGACGCTGTGGCAACCGTTTCCCTTCCACGGTTGTTGTAACGGCTTAACAGTACGTTGCGAGGCAATGATGCGTGTCGACTAAGGGATTACCTGGCCGAGAGCCTGTTCGAAAATTCGCCGCCAATTAGCCGATCTATCGACGACGCCGAAGGTGCGCTATAATTACGTAGACGTCGTGCGTTAATTTTGCGTACGGTTCGTTTTTCGACGATCGAGGTAGAAAGGGACTTTGGAAGGCAACGAGGTATCGGGAACCGATAGCGAGGAACGTTCGAACTCTCTTTTCCGAGATCGTTGTCCGCTTTCGCTTCGATCGAGCTCGATAAATACGGAAAGAGAAGCGATACGAGCGCGAGACGACGAACGAGCGAGCAAACGATGCGATAGTTGGCGACCGATAGATCAAGATGGCGAAATGGAGCGAAGGCTGGTCGTAGAGCGATTCATCGAGAAACTCGGCGAGCGGGAGGAGAACGGAGCGGGGAATTTCGATGGCAGACTTTTTGATACGCAACGCGTAAGGAAAATAGGAGCCGGCGATCGTCGCCCTGGTTTTGTCCAAAGTTGTTCGAGTGGGGTGAGAGACCGGCTGGCTGGGTGGGGTTGCAGCGAGAGTCTAGTCGAGCATTAACATATACGGTGGGCCAAGGTCTCCGTTCACGAACCATCCTCCGGAACCTTTCATTTTTTCGCTCTCCGACACTTTGCCTCCGTTCCTTTCGTTCTCGACGCGCACTTTCCGCTCCTCGTACTCCTCGCGACCGAACAGTTCCACTCTTACCGATCTCGCGTTAGGCTGACAAACATTTCCTACGTCTTTTCGTTTCTCGCGTCGAATTACTCAGATACGATTCTCGAGCGTTAAAATACACGAACGAAATAAATCCGAGCAACGCGGACGATACAACTCGCGCCTAATCGCAAGACCCAGCGAGACTTTGCATCGCGTATTATTCTATTACGACGTACGACGATAATTTACAGTATCTCGGCTACTTGCGACGGTTCAGCGATAAATGCGAAATTCTCTCGTGTTTAGCATCGTCTCTGTCGGCGAATCAATCGGCTGCCGCGATGAAATATCCGTGTCGCGGCTAGGAATATTTCGCGTTAGGTCTTTAAGGTATCTTTAAGGGCTGCGAAGCGGCGGCGGTGTTCGTGATTGGCAGCTTCTTATTCCGATCTTTTTCTCCTTCCTTTTTTTTTTTTTTTTTTTTTCCAAACGATAAATCCTGCTGCCATTCGTCCGCAGGATTTCTTCTCTCTTTCTGTGTCCGGTGTTTATCCGGAGAAGCCGCGCGCCGCTCATCGCGTTGGCCTCTTTCGGATTCGCAGCAGGCGGCCTTAAAAGCGAGCCCGTAATCTCGGCCGGCTCGCACCGGGGCCCCGTTGCCGACCAACTTTCAGAGAGAAAAAGGGAGTCGAACCCGGAGGGAAAGAGAGGAGAGCGTCCGTCTCCTCGCGAGAGAGCGCGGGGTGAGTTCCGGGGCAACATGGCGGACCGTAGGCATCCGCCATATGGTGAGAAACTTCATCCGGCCCGCCGCGCCACGCCGTGGATTTATAACGCGTGGCCCGGGAACTGTCGCGAAACTCTCCCTCCCCTCCCCACCCATCACCGATATTTTGCTCGTTGAATAATCGCCGACGTTCCCTATCTCTCTTCCTCTTCGTTCCTTTTTCGCCTATGTTCGTTCCTGTCACGAAGCTGTCGAAACAAACATTTTCTTCGGTTAGAAAACCTGTTAGGTTTTGCTCGTGTCGTTTGCTTCTTCGTGTAATCGATTCTTCCGTTCGCGATATTCCGTCGCGTTCTTGCGAATTTTCTCCAACGCGAAAGCACCGGACCGGGTAATCGCCGAGCGTGATCGTGTCACGCGATTCGATCGTTCGCGCGTGTACGCGCGATTGAGAATCGACCGCTGAAATCGTTGGACGCGCGTGTTTGCGAGATCGCGAGATAGAAAAGTCGCGGCAGCTGTTCGTTCGGTTAGTTATTCCTCGTAACTCGTCGGCGCTTTCGAAACTATATAAACGGCTGGTTGCGAAAGGGTGGGATTTTGAAAACGACCGTGGAAATAAAAAAGGAAATACGAAGATCGATTTTTAAAAGCGCGCACGAGGAAAACGCGGAGGAATGGAAAACGGGCATCGGACGTTGCCACGTACCATTGTATTCGAACACCATCGCGATGTAAAATGATATTTTATAAATAAAACCATCGTAGGGTAGCGAGTGGTTGGGAAATAGCGCAAACGCTTTTTCATCGTTTTACGCGTACGCGCTTGGTACGCGAGCGTATTTGCACGAGGAGAAGAAACGAAAAGGACGAAGGATATAGGTTGTTAGAAACGCGTTTGTAACAACGTCGGACAGACACGCTGTGTCTAAGCGGACGCCGCGTGTCTCTCTGCTAACGAGCAGCCATTTAAGACGCGATTCGCGCGAACTTATACACGTGTCGTCCGCCAGTAATACGAAGATAAATCTCGCGCAACTGCCGCTCGCGCTTTCAATCCCGATATTACGTGTCATCTGTGAAGTTCGTGGTACGCGACAGAGAAAAGAAAGAAGATCGAAATGGAAAGTAATTTTAGCCGCGCTGAATAATCTCTCGGATCATTATCCTCGTGGTTGTTTAGCACGGAGAGGATCGACAATTTTACCGGATCTTGGTCGTCGCTTCTAATCCGAAGATCAAATTATTCGTTTCTGTAGATGAGATTGTTTTATGGCTATCGAGATACGTATAATTTTACGTGCTAGACTAGATTAGACGCGTAGCAGCGATACTGGGTATGCGAATATCGGTGCGTGAAAGTACGTGTACGCGCGCGAACGCGGCGTCTCGAAAACAACGAACGAACGTAAACTGTTCGCTTAACAGTCTGGTATGGAAGAAGGCGAGACGCGTATCGATCAATAACTTTGAAATCCTTTATCGAATAAACATAGAACGATTCTAATATGAATTCCAAGCGTAAATTTAGCGTTTCTATACCGTTATTTCGGCAATAAAGATCCACAATTGTCGACATTGGGAACGCGCATTATCACGCGATAATACATTCTTTCTCGCATCCGTCGTCTTTGCTCGATTCGCGATCGGTTCCTTTCCGCCATTTTTCACCGCCATCGACGAATACGCGGCGTCTGTTTTAATTGTCGAAGGTTCGACGCGCGGTAAACGGTAACGTCGAAAATAAAAGGCACGCGGTTGCAGAGACGTCTTGCTCGCGTTGTGTAGGAAATTTTAAAGTTGGTCGAAACGCATCGATCAAAAGCGACAAATATCGAGACGCTTTCGTTTGCCGGTACAGGTACGTTTTAATGAAAACGCGTTGAGATTATTTTATTCTACGATTTCTTACGGTCCGATGGTTTTAAAAACGTTTTAACCGTGAATTCTGCGTCTCGGATTCTCGTTCGCTGCAAAAAATCGTTATTCTAAAATCCCGGAGTAATAAATCTGCGCGGGTGCATTCCCGATTAAATTTTTCATTCGCTAGTTACACAACGGTCAACGCGCGAACAAACACCGCTAGTTACAACCTAATCGATCCACCGGCTCTCTCCGCCGAAAGTTTGTTCTCCATCAACTTTTCATCCGACGTAACGTTTTTCCAATCCGGCCTTGCGTTCGCGATCGTACCGCACCGCACCGCACCGCATCGCTCTCGCCAAAACTTTTCCGTCGTTTCTTTCTTCCGAGACGCGTTACGCGGTTTATCCGTGTTTTTTTAGCCCCAACAAATACAAGCGGAAACCTTAATCTCCTATATCGAATTACTTCCTCTCTATCGTCGTATCGGTTTTAGATTTGTACAAATCATCCGTTCGAAAATTCATTTCGCCTCCGTTCTCTTTCTGCTTAACGTACTTCGATTTCCAGAGAATCGACCGCTTATACGATGGTAAAAGAACGTTGGCGAATCGGAACGCGTAAACCTTGTTGTTGTTACGGTACGCGTTCCTAGAGATACAACGAGTGTCGGCGCGCCTAACGAACGTCGCTCGACGAAAACCGCGCGAAAACCGATAAGCGTGTACTACGATTGGCGGAGAATCGCGACACGACGATCGTTCTTTTTGGCTGAAAATTCGACGCTCGCGTCGACTCGATAGATCCGACAACCGCGCGAAAGACGGTCTCCGTGCAGTCAGCCGCTATCCCCGATACCTCGAACGTAAAAAAAGAGAGAGAAAAAAAAAAAGAGAAAAGGACGGAGCAGAGGGGAAAAAAAGTAGAAGAAGCAGGGCATGAAAAGAGGAGAAAGAAAAGAAAACCGAGGAGCGGGCAAAAGAGAAAAAAAAAAGAGGCGAGTCTCACGGTGGAGGTCCCGAGGCATCTCGAAGCGCTTCGTTCACGCGGGAAATTTGAGCGGTCTTCCGTCTGGACGCGCGTTCGTCATTACGGGGGCATATGGGGAGCACAAGCGGCTCGAGTGCACGCATGTGCATACTCGGTCGTGTGTAGACGTGCGTGATACACGCTTCGATATGTGCGTGCCGCTGGCACACAGCAGGAACTTTATACCAGGTGCCCTCCATGCGCCGCTATAAATTATCGGGTTACCCGTTACGGGCGCGCGCCACCGCGCTTATATCGAGGAAAACCTGTCGCTGCGGCTATCTTAAAAGCGGATTTTTATACGCTTTTCGTATCGAGCGCGGACTCGCGATACACCCGTGTTTTCACGACGGATAACCACGCCGCGATTCTCCTTCGACCAATAGACGGATAAATTTGTAACGCGCCGGATCGTCGATAAGATCCTCTTGGCCGATTAATTTCCTTTGCTAAAGCGCTTGGGTAGAAGCGCGTGCAAGAAACTCACGTTCTACCTGATGTTTCGCGGGACCGATCCTTTGCTACGAAAATAAGAAACGTGTAAATTCCACGGAATCGATCGCGCTATAGCTCAGCTCCGTGTTATTCGCATCGAGGGACTTGCGACGAGAGGAAATTCTTAAAATCTCGTTTCCAATCTATACGCGACTTTTTCCATATCGAACGTTCCCACGTATCTCCGTTAATCTCCGTTAATCTCCGTTAAAAGAAAAAAAAAAAACATCGAGATAACGCGGTTCAACGCGAATACGGAATACGAAGTTGAGAGACAAAGAGCAAGCTGCATCCCGTGCGGCGAGCCACGAGCACTTCCGGTTGTTCCAGAAGCGCGGCTCCTCTGGACACACAGACGCGAGCGAGCCCGGACTTTCCTTCCCTCGACAGTTGCTCGGAGATTTCCGGTCGGAATGCCTTTTTAGCGGATCGAGCCGCGCTACTAGCTGCTAACGCTCGTTGCTGACGACGCGACGCGCGAAACCGAGTCATCGCGGAATATCTCGCGGTTCCGTCGAGATTTTCGTTTCGAATCGTTTCCTACCAACGGTGTTTTCGCTTATTCGGTACTTTTTCCATTCGTCGTAGCTTTCCCTTTCGACGGACTCGTTTTAAATATCGCTCGATCGATGGATAACCGACCAACAGACGTCTACGCGCAACTCGCAATTTTAGAAACACGGTTATCGTCCTGTTAAGAGTCGACCGAAGTTGGTCGAGCGAAATTCGAATCGCAGTTTCCTTCGAACTTTGGAGAAATATTATCTCGTACGTAACGACGTAGTAAAAAAAATCGTGAACGTCGACGGGCTTGGATTTAACGTAACGAGTTAACGAGTAAACCGGCATCCCGTTGATTCATCGTATCGCGTATTAATTAGTCAGCTATTAAAAATTAATCGTCATCGAAATACGCGCGTTTCTATGTAATTCGTTATTCATGATAACGTAAAACCACCGATACATCGCGCTCGATACGTTGCCCGATTATCGTTGCCACCCTTCCGAACGTCGTTCGTTCGAACGAAGCTTGTTAATTCTCTGTAACTCGATTTCTTAAAGAAAAAAAAAAAAAAAAAATCCTTTTTACCCGGGCAAGGAGAACGTTTACTTGGGACGATCGTAGCATTCTGCTAGGGAAAAAGCTGTCGAAACGACAAACGACGACGACGACGACTGGTATCTTCCTTGCTGGGTCCGCGGAATATTTACGATGGCAGATACAACCGAGCCATAGAAACCGATATCCTACCGCGTTCATTACGCCATCGACGCGCCTGACAAACAACGAATTCGACTTCGAGTCGAGTGTGTTTCATTCCGCGATCGAAACGTTCTATCATCTCGTAATAGGTCATAAGCTGGTGCGCGTTAACCTATAAAGGCTGTAGTTACGCCTCCTCGGCGGCATATCCATGTAATTTTCAAGGGAACAGGGCCAACCGTTAACTCGAATTCCGATATCCGCTTCGTATCCGTTTGCCCATATGTTTCTCGCGCGAAAAACACCGCGTCTATTATCTCGGTATCTCTGCTTCGCTCGATTTCCCTCGCGTAATTCGCGTAATTCGCGTAATTCGCGTAATTTGAGTAAAATATCACGAGTACGAGAGGCGGTACTTGATCGGCGAACGGTCCAACTATCGACGAACTTACGCGCGTCAATCGCTGTGCTACTACCGCGTCTCGCGGTTGCTTTGATCGATGCTTAAATCGTTTACGTAGAATCGGCAATTTTTATCGACAGGGTTCGCGCTCGTTCGTACAGCTGTTCGTCGATGACATCTACTCGTCGTTTTCATCCTGCATCGTTGTGCAATTACCTCGGGACAATTTCTGACAAACCGAAGGAAAGCTTCGCTCGCGGCAACGTGCCGCCGCTATACGTGGCATCGATATCCTCGCGCGACCAAACGATGAAAAACATGGTTCTCGATGGCGAGCGCGAGGCAACCGCTCGCGAGAGAGTCGGCTTTGTTCGTGAAGGGGGAGAACGGGCTCGGAGCGGCGTTCCTAATTGACGGCTCTCGCGATTTTTACCTCGCTCACCGTCCAGACCAGAAGCTCAGGGGCTCTCCGGCCTCTTTTTCTCTCGGTCCCTCTACGTTCTACCTACGTCTATCTCCTTCCGCTCTCTTCGTCCTCTCTGTCGTTCCCTCTTTCTTCCACCGTTTCACTGGCGGTCCTCCTCCTCCTCCTTCACCACCTCCCTCCACCCCCTCGTCCCCCTCTGTCCGTCTTGTTCCGCTGCCCGTGGAGGAGAGATCTCTCGAAGGCCGCGCGAGGCGCATGCAAAAGAGAGGAAAAAAAAAACCGTGGGTCGAGGGAACCGGGAGGCGGCGGATGAGGAGGTGGTGGCGGCGGTCGACGGGCGGCCGAGGGCCGAGGAGGGGCTGAAGAGGCCGAGGGGGGAGGACCGCGAGACGCCCAAAGCCGCATTAACGCCGCGCCGCTTCGCTCTTCGCTCGCGATCAGAATCGCGGTCAGAACAACGCTGCATTTTCTCAGGAGGTAATCCGCGTCCGCTCGATAACCGAACGTTATAGACGATGGACGACGACGACGACGACGACGACTCTCCTTGCCCCGCAACCCTCCACCCTCTCCGCGTTCTCGATATCTCCAACCTTTTCGCGTTTGACGTTTCTAACCTTCGGTCGTTTACACGCAGATTTTTCCTAGCTGGTAACGCTTTTCCAGACAGTCGGGCTCTCGCTCGATTTCCACGTATAATTTCGTACGTATGTACATGGTTTGTCGATTTATCGAGCGTGTCCTTTCGTCGCTACGAACGATATCTTGTTCGTAGGTTCCGAGAAATTCGCGAGACACCGTGTCGGTGGACGCAAAACGGCGCGTACCGCGTTGAACGTAGAACGTGTCGTACTTTTACGAAACAACGGGATCGATGATTGATCGAATAGGTAGCGTGCGACGAGTTGTCTCTGCTCGAAGGAGCATCCGTGTTAACAACGATGCAGCCTGAAATGGTCCGTAGGAATAGTTCGATTCTTGAAGGAGAGAACGGTTTGCTGTTTCGAAGCTAAATATCTTATCGCAAAGATGCGAAAGGATGGATAAAGCAAAATAAAGATTCCGCGACGGTTCTCGATCGTTGCTTTTTCATAGTAATTAGTCGAGATTTTTATTCGTGCGACTTTTTTTTGCCGGAAATACCGTGTCGTCGTTAGAGGGAAACAGGGCGCGCCCTTACGCGGTCGCCAAAGAGATTCCTTTCGAATTTATTACGACGATAGGCAAACTCCTCCCTTTCCTTATTTTGCGCGCTATTAATTTATCCTGATTGGCCTCCGGGCTACTACCAACTACCAACTACCAACTACCTACTACCTACTACCTACTACCTACTACCTACTACCTACTACCTACTACCTACGCTGCTCCGCGTCTTTAATTCGACCGTTCTCCTCTCCCGCCGCCCCTGCCACGAACCGGCAGTTTCACGCGCGGTATTCAAATCAGCGAATACCGAACGTTCGATCGACCAAAATCCAGTCACGTCGTTTCGAACGACATCGAAAGGCCCTTTGAAAGGCAGGGTCGCGAGCGCGAAAACCCCGAGACCGAGGCAACCAACGTCGTGTATACAGGGTAGCTTGTCGCGTAGGGTGGTGGAATCGAAAAGGAGCGGTTCCACGCGAACGAGAAATTTGTCTCTCTCGGAGTCTTCGTTCGTCGGATATAATCGTATAAAAACGGCGTACACGTGCAAGTACGTACGATGCGGTTGATAAAGGGCGATTCTTTCGAGACAAAAAATGTATAAATGTAAGAGTTTCTCGTTGTTTCTTTTGTGTTGGACAAAGAGGAAAAGAGCGCGAGTAGGTGAGAACAAGTAGGTGCCGACGAATTCTCGAGGCCGATTTTCTCGAAAACGAAGAGTTCTCCGGCGAGAGAATTTTATTCCACGCCGTCCATTCGTTATTTTATCTAGAACCACCCCAACCCCGGCCCGATTACACGGATACACGACACCTTGTATATCCGTGGACATCCAATCTCGCGCTTTTGCAACGAGAAGCGGTTTTGTGTACAGCTCGGTGAAGCTTCACCTCTGCCCTTTCGAGGATCCACCGTGGAAGCCGCCAGTGACGACGGCCAATGTGGTCACACGTCGCTCCGCTCGCGTTTCTCTCCTCTATACACGTACATAAGTACACGAGTCGCTTCTTTATCCTCCGTCTCGTTTCCACCTACCTCGAACTCTCTCTTTCTCGCTCGTCCGCTCCTCTCTTCCATCTTGCTTCGTCGTTCGCCCAAACCCATCTCGTTCCGCTTTTCCTTCTCTCCTTCTTCTCCGTCCTCTGGTTTCCCTCTCTCTCTCTCTCTCTCTCTCTCTCCCTCTTCGTTCACCCTCCGTCTCCTTCTCGTACTATTTATGTAAGTGGTGTCGCGCACCGCGCACACCAGCGCGTAAACGTCCACGCGCGACGCTACTTACATAAATAGCCGCCTGCATGCATATATGCATATAGTTGTGTAGCTATATATACACAGGCCATGCTCGAACACACCGAGAGCGAGATAGACGTGGGGAACAGAGTGGAACGAGGAGCTTCGCGCGACTGCTGTTCCCCTGATATCGTAGCCGTCGTCGCCGCAAACTCGCCGGACGGATGGACGATAATCGAGTCAACGGTGAAGGTTTTCGGAAGGGAAAGCGTTTTCGAGGGATCGCGCGCGAGAGAGAGGAGAGGAAAGTGAGCGAGTGCGTGACAGAGATAGAGCGAGAAAGAGGCCAGAGGAGGCTGACCGAGGCGGCGGCGGCGGCGGCGGCGGCAGCGGCGGCGGCGACTGGGACTGAAGCGTGTGTATTTACCGTCTGATTTAGTTTCGCCCGTATGTATGTACTTTGCGGGGCAGGGGTGCGGAGAAGCGGGACGCGTTCGACGTTTATGCGCCGCCGAAGCCCACCGAGCTATTCCATTACAAGCGGAGAAAAGAGTTTATGAATGAAGAGGATGCGAAGGATAGTTTCCGGAAGCCGGCCAGCTCCGTGCAATAATCGTAGAACGGATCGGGTGCGCTTTGTTGCGTAAAAAGGCTGGCCAGCCGTGCGCCAAGCATATATGAATATCAGGCTCGAGCGAACGTGAGGAGGTTATCGGTGTGTTTTAATGCCTGGAAATTAGGCTTCGTGGAAAGATCGCGACTACGCGGGAGCGCGCATGCGCGTGCCTCTTTGATCCAGCGAATCGAAACGGAATGGAATCGGAACGGTCTTCGCGACTTTCTTCGCCATACGATCAAACGTCAAACACCATGGTGTCACGTACTTGTATCTTTTTCTTCGCCTTTGGCTCTTCGTATACGCATATGCGCACGTATATGGGACGTATCGTGAATGACGTAGTACCACGTTCGATAGATGGTGTCGAGTTTCGAGAAGACGTAAAGCTACGTCAACGGACTGGAACGGCAGATCGCAGTTACGGCGTCGTTTGGAAACGAGTTCGCGATGGTAAGTGGTACGTAATTCTACGTCGTAATGTCTGGGCTCGTGTTACTGCAAAAATGTACCATTACGTTGGCTAGTTTTTGCGCGCGTAACGATTACGAACGAGAGCACGTGGCGGCGGTACGTTCGATAGCTGGCGTCCAGTTTCAAATCTATAAACATGGCGCCACGTCGTTCATTGTCAATTTTCAAGTAATTTTGTACGATGTACGAACGAAGCACATAACGCTATATGTACAGTTGGAACTCGAACCAATCGCGTGGACCAACGTAAGTACCGTTTTAGCTATTTTCCTTTTTTCCGTATGCGCGAATCGGGGAAAGAAATACCGACGACTACGAATTCGTAGCGTCGAACTTCAAAAAAAGCGAACGTGGCGCCACTTCGTTCATTGTCAACTTCCGTGGTACTAAAGCGCGCGATGCTACGTCGCAATATTTCAACACGTATCGCACGACAAACTGCCCTTCGTTGAAATAAATCGGAGAAGTATCTTTTAACGGTTACAACACCGAAAACACGTGGTACTGCGTTATAATATATGGAACCCCCATAACGCGACGAACATACTATACCTATATATTACGTTGACCATTCTTTCGCTTGTGTCAGCAATTCGATCCGAACCTAACTCAACGTACCCACGAAGGTACGTAGCGTGTACATACACACACGCATTATCCTTGCTTTAATGAAACGTTAATAGAAAATTCGACGCGTAAAGTTTGAAATCGCGAGCAAAGGCGATACTCGCGCGAAACGAACGGAATTAACAGCGTTCATTTTTATCGGGGTATCGCAGTTGCCGCGTGGCCCGGGGCCGAGCAGGTGGTTCGTGGCACGAGTTATTGCGGTAAACGATACGCGCTTCCTCGAAGGAATTAGCCACGACAATAGCTCGATTAAATTTCCTAACGATCTCTCGCCGTGTTTCGCTCTTCTCGTTTAACCTTACTTCCATCCAATCTCTTCCGTCGAATGTTTCGCTTTCGAGCAAGTCGAGAGACGGTCTGTCCGAAAAATATCGAATTTTAAAGGTTACGATCGAAAACAAACGTTTCGATTCGTTGGTGGTCGATCGTTATTCCGGTTCACGGGTCCGATATCGCGAATCGACTTTGCGTTTCCTCGACAACGAAGAGGAAGAAGAAGGAGAACGAACGAAGCGTTCTCAATTTCCGCGTATCGGCATCGATCGATATCTTTCGCTTTTCGCGATTCTCTGGTTTTCATTTACCCACCCGAGAGAGAGAAAGAAAGAGAGAGAGAGAGAGAGAGAGAGAGACCCGGTGACTCGTGTGTTTTCGTGAAAATCTCCGGGGCTTTCCCATCGATTTTCGTCGGGACCCCGGAGCTACCTGGTCGCGGAGGAAATTGGAGGGCGGCGAGCGACGAATTAAAACGGAGGAGCAACGAACCGAACGAGCCGGAGCGCCCGATCCGTGCGACCCGTAAACGGGAAACTACGCGTACTCTCACCCCCCCCTCCCCCTTTTTTCCACTCGTCAAAATAAACGAACTCTACAGGATCGCCTTTCGTGTTACGCCGTACGTCTAACAAAACGTGTAAACTCGCTATGGTCGTTATATCGGTAGCGAGTTAAGGCACGCGTGGACGTAACCTCTTATCTCGTGATTTTTCTAATGGCTAGTCGAACGATCGCCGCGATATTTTAACGTTGGTCGAACAAACACCGCGTTTGATAGAACGTGTAACGAAACGTAGCACCTAGGGTGTACGGGGTATCTTTCGCGTTTTTTCGGATATTCTTCGGAAAATGTCGGAATTCTGAGAAAAGCTGCTCTTCGACTTCGTCGAACGAGATGAATTCGAACGAAGGAAAATTACAGCGCGCAGCGCGGTTCGCGTTAAAACCGGAAGTAAACCGAAGGAGGCCAAACTTTGCCGCGTTACTTTCGTTCGCGTCGTATCGGTATTCGTATAATACGTAACAGCGGTGCGAAAATAATAGAAGAGACGCTGAAAGCCTGGTAAAGATGCTCCGTTACAGGATACTTTAGCTCGGAAAATTCGGACGTCTAATTTACGTGCTAAATTCGATTATTAATACGGTAAGACGCGCGATTGCTCGCGTCGAAGACAGGAGTCGGCGGCTGGTCAAGATCCGACGTCGAGTTCTTTTTTCTCGAAACCGAGTGACCTTTACATTCCTAATCGTGACCACGCGAATTCTTGCTGCGTCCTTTCGGCGTACCTGCGGAGGACGGAGCGGCGTGTGGCCGCGCCATTTCCAGCGCGCATGCCTTCTGGCCATCTCCGTAATCTCACTCTCTCCGTCTCTCCTTCTCTTACGCTCTCTATTCGTCGCGTTCGCGCCGGGTGTCCGTGTTCGTGTTCGCGTTCGTATTCGCGTTCGTGTTCGCGTTCGTGTTGGTGTTCGTGTCCGTGAGAGAGGCTGCAGCAGCCTCTGACGGGAAGGGCACGATCGGAAAATTAACGACCCCTCGAGCGTTAACTCCCGACTCCGAGGTCGGTTCTCGGTCCGCTCGTTCGTTAAGTCCCTCCTCGAGTTCTCGCGACTCACGCCGCGTTTTCAGCTATCGCCGTCCTCTCCCCCCGCCCGCCCCGCTCCGCCTTCGCGTACCCTTCCTCCTGGTTGCTCTGCCCGCCACGCACCCCTCTGTTCCCTCGGCTGCCCGTTTCAACGTCCCCGTTACCCCGCGGTCGTCTCTGTGTCGGGTTCCTCTTGGCGTTCTCCGCTTGCTGCCGCCGCCGCCACTGTCGTCGTGTTCTCTCTCTCTCTCTCTCTCTCTCTCTCTCTCTCTCACTCTCTCACTCGCTCTATCTATCTACGTATCTGTCTCACTCGCGTCGTTCCTTTCCCCTAACCATCGCTAACGGGTCTACCCCTCGAGCTACGAATCGGAGATTGGCGGAGAGACCGGTCGATTATCTATAATCGATAGGAACTACCGGTATATTGGTGTACGCGGTGCGTGGCGCGCCGTGGATGCCACGCAGAGCGACGCTTAAATACGCGGCTGCCGGACACCGCGAACCTCTCTCTGCTCGCCAACTATGCGGCATTCTTTCCGAGGGCGCAGGGATTAATTAGGGGAATGTGTATCGCGGGCATCGAGTACCCGTGCAAGATCGTAATTGACGCGCCCTTAGAACCATCGGTACGCAGGATGGTCACAGGCAAAAGCCGATTTTACACGATCGTGCTTACTATCGTGTTTACCGCCTAAGAAATTTTGATTTCGTAGAAATATCGCGCAGTTTCCTACACGCGGCTACGCGTCGTCGATCTGCGATGAACGTTGCACGCGTGCAGAGTCCGTTTCGGACGACACCGTAAACGACGTCACCGTTCGCTACATAGCCTCTATCGCGCGTCGTGTCACGTCGAGCGTCATTTTCCACGGAAATTTTCCAGCCGCGTCCGATTTTCCTCCCTTTCTCTCTCTCTCTCTCTCTCTCTCTCTCTCTCTCTCTCCTCGTTTCTCCCGCCGTCGCTGTGTTTCTCTCGCGCGCTCTGTTCGCGTATATCCGTCGGGGATTTCGCGAGTCTGCGGCGTTTATTAGTTTTTCGCAGCGGCGGCGTTGTTTGCGTCGCTCGACTAGTTCCTGGGAGCCAGGGATCGGTCTTAATGTCAGGATATCCCGGTGTGACGCAGTTGGCTGACGCGAATCCGCGAAAATAGATTACCTTTGTTTGTTTGCGCACGCACGCGATTTGGAATTTTTAAACGCAAGTCGACGAGAGCGCTTAATCCTTTGCCTTATCGTTCGCTTCGCAATTCGTGGCGCGCTCGAAGATTAATCGTTTGTTTTTATTGTTTCGATCAAAGGGACGCGGCCTTTCACGAGATCGATTATGGACAGAGGTTGGAAATTCGAGGGTAGCCAAGGTGCGATCCGGGTTGGCGCGGAGCACGGCGTCGCCCGAAGGTATCGAGATCGTCCTCTGTACCGCACCCCATGTGCAAACATAAAGGGACTGACGCACGAATGGTGGATTAACTTGCTCGTATTTTGTGCCACTTAATCGTTCGTTCGATAAACATCGACGAGGCTCGTTCGCTTCCACTCGTTGTACGTACTATCTTCGTCTGAAAATCATGGAACGATACGACGATTTTCGGTAGAATCTTAAGATCGATTTAAAGATATTTATCCTTCCGTGGAGAAATCGGACGGTAGCCGGCGTAGCGAAAAAGCGCGTATCGTGCGCACGATTGTCGACAACGTACCGCGTCGGAACTGTCCGTAACGGTGGCCGGTGGATCGCGCGACCAGCGTATCTGTAGGAAAACGAACGTCGATATCGCAATTACAATTGCTCGGATCGTTGCTCGCGCGACGTCTTTATCTTGCCCTCTGCTGATTCTGTAACGACACGCGTACGTATTATATAATTGAAAAGTTCTAAAATTAGACGACGAACGAACGAACGACGGGGAGCGCAAGGGAAAAAGTACGACCGTAGAGAGACGGTCGGTAGGTGGTGACGATGGGTCCGCGCGCCGTTGGTTAAATATAACGTCTGTGGAGCGTACGACAGGTAGTTGCTCGGCAGCCTTGCGCGATATATCCGCGCATTCACCGAGAAAAACGAACGACGACGGTCGCAGACGCGCGCCGGCATTCGGCGTAACTTGAAAACGCCGACTCCAGCGAGTACGCGCACAGCGATCGGAGGAGGGCGAATGTGTAAGAGAATGCTGGCCACCGTCGATTACGTAACGCCAACCGGTGTCCTTCTCCGCTCGTATCGGGGTGCGTCCTTCCTCCGGCAGCCGCTCCATCGCCTCGCCGTATCGCGCTCTTGCTCTTCCTCTTCCTCCTCTTCTTCTTCTTCTTCTTCTTGTTCGCGCCTCCGTTAATCTCCGCGTCGTACTACGCGCACGCGTTATTCCGACGATATCGTCGCACGGAAAGTTGTCGAAGGAAAGTGCGTCGAAGCTCGTATCGTCGCTGTCGTTTTTCCAGGTTAAGCGTTGCGAGCTTTCTCGTCCGCTTTCTTTTATACGAAAGCTACGACGTAGCTCTTACGATCTTAATGCGAGACTCGACCCACGATCGAGGGCCAAACCATCTTCGAATCCCAGCCAGAAAGACAGGCTTCCACCTTTTTAGGCTGGTCTAATACCGCGATTTCAAGCAAATTTTCTCGTCTGCGCGACTTTGCGAGGAAAAAGAAGGAAGAGAGATAGAAGGAGAATCAGCGGCGTTAAAAAGAGAAATCCCTTTTTCTCTTCTCTTCTTCTTCTTCTTCTTCTTCTTCTTCTTCTTTTTTCGCGATTACGTTTCCGGTGTTCGAGACGGCGATGTTCAAGCCGGTGTTCATCGACCTTAAAACCGGGCGACCTACCCTCGGCCGAGGCTCGGCGTCGCAGGATTTCCAGCTTGTCTAAGAGGGAAGCGCGCTCGCCGAGCGGAAATACGGTCTCCTCTGGCGCGGCAGGGCCGAGAACGTCGAAGGGAAGAAATTCGCGCGGTGCTCGGCCGAAACGAGGCGGTAGCAGGTGCGGCCGTTAAGTCGACGACCAAGAAAACGGGTAGATAGAGAGGCACGCAGAACCGTCGGGCTGTTTTCTCGGAAGGATCGAACGGAACCGACCGTAAGAGACGAGAAAAGGAAAGGAAAATGGGGGAAGAGGGTGGTGGAAGTCGAACGAGGGACGAGACAAGTTCTCCTATGGCGTGGCCGATCGTCGTCCGTTCGTGCAACTACATGCCGACTCTCCGGACCCTTTTTCCATCGTTTCAACGATATTTCGTTAGCGAAATTTTACAGGCCACGAGTTGCCGGTTGTCGGCCGATCGTTCGCTTTCTCACTGATTAAACTCGGCTATTCCCTGCGCGGAAGCAGAGAAATTTGTCGCAGATTTGCGATTAAAAGGCGGTAGACTTTCGTTTATCTCGTCGAGTATCCACGTACCCACGTTCTACGAATCTAATCGACTTACAGCTATTTATATAGAAAAAGGCTAAAAGAGCGTCCGCGGCGAAGAATCGTCGATATCGATCTGGCTGTGCGAGGCAAGATCGATGAAGGAGCGCGTGGCCCTAAAGGCGAGCAGGTACGTCGTTTCTCTCGCGTGAAATTTAAAGGCGGTCGTCGTCTCTCCTCCGTCGACCGTGGCGTTCGCGAGAAGGGACTGGGCCCTCGATCGATCCGTGCCCGCATAGTCGCGACCGTGTAGAGGCGGTTGTTTGTCGGCTGGACGGCCACCGTTGCCCGACATCCACGTCGACCTCGCCTACCGTCCCTTTGGACAAACTTTTTATTACTGGATTTTCCCTGTAATCTCGAATAATTAGCGACGAGAACCCCGGTAAAGGAACTATGGGTTTACACCGAGGTCGAAGGAAGAAGTTGTCGCGAGTCGAACAAAGAGGTAGAAACGTTGCATCGGTAGGTCGTCGAATAAAGCGGTCCTGTGTACAGCTACCTACCTGGCCATTGAAACGGCAGAACGCGCAAAAATTTCACTTTTCCTTCCTGCTTGTCGCTGTTCGTGGCCGATGCTCCTAGCAAATAATTTGATTTATTACCGAACGCAGGTATCGAGCGCCTTTCGTCGAGCAACACCCCGTCCGTTTCTGCTTTCACGGTCGCTCGATTTACTCGTCGAAACGTTACTTTTCGTTTGGCGAGACGTTCGCTTATCGTCCGATGTCTCGAACGTATTTAACGGTTGCGTTACGCTCAACGACAGGGAAATTCTTTCGTCGTTGTTAGATCGAGAAACGAGAAATCGGGAATACGCGTGTAATTCGATTACAGTCGCGTTAATTTCGAAAGGTCAACCTCGTCACCGATATCGACCGCTATATATACGTATATATATATATATCCTGCAAAGACCACACCGACCAAACATTCGTCGCCGATAAACGCTCGATCCACGCGGTTCGATCTTTCCGCCCATCGAGTGCCCCCTGTCCCCACGAATTAAATCGAAATTTCACGTCCTCGGGGGTAGTTGTCCCCCTTGCGTGCCACTCTCTTACGCTTGACGCGTAAACTCTTTCTAATCGCGTTCGCCAATTATTACTCGACGGACGAGGGTTTCCTGGCGCGTCGTTTGCTCCATTCGCAGAGGCCCGTGCGGTTTTTATTCCCGCGCCGATAACGCGCTAGTTCTTCGGTACTCGACGCGTAACGACGCGAGATTAATCGGAATCGCAGAATGAAAGCCAAAGTCTCCGGATCTTCGAGATGAAATTTGGAGTTCGAAACGGATCGCTTTTTTCCTCTTCCGGACACGACGAGCTTGGACCCGTCGTGCCAATCGTATCCGCTAGATGGTGACAAATCGAGCGAAAGCATCGTCAGCGAACAGGCGACGATAGGGCAAATTTGATCGAAAGTATCTAGGTATTTATAGCGATCGAGGGAAGAAGGAACGTCGAGTTAACTGGCGCGTGCAACGATTGAAAAAAAAACAAAAAAAAAAAAATCAAAAGAGCCGAAAACGCGGCGAACGACGAAATCGAAACGAGTTCTCCCTCTGTATCCAACACGGAAGCGGAAACGTAGCGAACGAACGTAGTCTGACTGCCCCACTCTGCTGCACGCGGAATCTTTTTTACCTCGAAGCGTACGATCCGAGCCAACGTTCGGCTGCCGATTCAGCCGCGATACCGTGACGCTTCGCTAAACAGCGTAAATAATCCTGCGGCAAAAATGATGCCGAGTAATTAAGGTGGGTCGGTCGGTTTGAAGGGACGGCGAAGAGAAAGAGGAGGACGGCGTGGCGACCGAACGCAGGTATAAAGCGCGGCAAACAAGACGAGTGGCCTCGTACGCGATTCCACGGTCGAGCCCCGTTTAATACTGGCCGAGGGGAGCGTGGCTGGCAAAGTGAGAGAAAGAACGCTCGGAAGAGAGCCCCGGCTGAATACGCCACGCCGTTTTTTCACCGGAATACGCGTCTACGTTGTACGCACAGCTGGCCGCGGCTGTACGCTCTGGACCAAAGCGAAAGAGAAATCCTAGTGGAAATCTTTGCTGAAACGATGCAGAGAGAGAGAGAGAGAGAGAGAGAGGTGTTAGAACGCGACGAAGAATGGGACGTTCGATCTATTCGATCGTAACGAATACATCGCGGATATTTACGCGATGCGAGCAAAAGTATTACATCGAATATTCTTGCTTTTAAGAGAGAGAAAAAAAAAATAGATGATAATTTATTACCAATTATCGCCTTAATTTGACACTCGGAAACGAACAGGTTACCTTCGCGTTCAGGTGGTACGCATTTTGACACGGTACGCGTTCCACGGCATTCCTTCGCGGGCACTAGCTCGACCTGATTATCTTTGTGCACGAAAATTTGGCAAACACGGCGAAACGAAACAGGGAAAAGGCGAAGGAACGCGTCGTCGAGCGTTATTTTTTATTGGCGAAGGGCGGTAATACGTTATACGCGAACGTGCGAAATTTTCACTCGACGAGAGGTTATAGCATTACGTCGCGAGGGTACGTTCTTAATTCACGAAGAAGAATAGCAGACCGTTATCCAGCGTCGTTTTTATTCGTAAAGAGCAATACGTAACGCCGTATGTGGTCGAGTCTTCATTTTTTTACGTCACGAGGAATCGCGATACGACTGCTCTTACTTCATCGAGCAGCATCTTAGTTAGCGTTACACGATCGGGCTATGGTACGTAATTGGGCGATCGTTACGTAATTTCCAACTGACCGAAGAATACGCCGTTGCCTTCGTCGGCGAAACAAAGTATCGCGAGCGTATTATTGTGCTATACCGTACTGTGGTATCGTATCGAGTACCGTATTAACCAAGCATCGTTTCGTATTCCTGGCGATGCAGCGTCGCGTCGTCGCTTATAATATAGTTTCAAGCGTTGCTTTCGAATCGTCGAAGAATTCGTCGTTATCCTCGCGGTTGGTGGGGAGGCGGGGGGGGGGGGGACGAAAACGCGAACGCGCGCGACGGCTATCCGCGAATTAAAGAGACCCAGTCGCAACGGAAAAATCCACGAAGGCCGCGCTTAATCGAATCGTAACCGACTAACAGGAAGAAAGCTGGTGCGTGGCAGATAAAGTTCGCGGCGTGGCGAGGCAGGCGCGACCGCGCGTATCGTTCGTCCGGCGACAGAGCGCCGCTGCCGGGATATACGCATCGAGAACATCCCCTCCCGGGTTCGGGTCGCGATACCACGACAACCGGCGACAACACCGACCGAGGGAGGAGGGCGGTGAGCGCGGTCTCGCGAGACGAGGCGCGAGGAATGTATCTAGATAAAAGGCAGAGCGCGAGTTTATCTCGGCGGGCGCCTCGCGCTTAGCCGCGCGCTCTCTTCTACGTGTCTACAGGGTGGGACTAAACCAACGAAAGTCAAGATCGAGTCTGTGCGACTAGTCGGTTCGAGTCGTTCCGCTCGATGATTTATCAAAATCGAGAAACGATATGGAAGAATCGTTGTTCGATGCGCGATAGATCGGAGTATGGGAGGAAAATGCAAACGTATTGCCCGTTAACGCGACCGATCTTCGGACGGTACGTTTCGCGCGTATCGATCAAGACGGATTCTAACCTTGCGTTAATACGGTTTTGGAAAAAGGTGAGCAAGTTCGAACAGAGAAAGCGAAAGACGGAAACGACGTTACGATAATGTCGCAAGAGCGATTAATTACTTTCGGAGAATAGCGGCATCGATAACGAAAAGTTTGTTACGTAATTAGGCTTAGAAAAGACGCGTCGAAGTTACTGCCGTAAAAACCGTGCGAGATTCATCCCTCGGTTGCATAGATCTAGCTGGATATCGATATAGCTGGTAGGCGTAAGCGCGTAAGCGGCGATTCGTGATACTTAACGAAAGAGAAACAAAGATAACAGCCGAGCCTATGTACCAATAAAACGTTCGCAACTCGCCACACGTGCGACATCGTTGCACTTCGTTCGTTAGGTACTGACCTCCGTAGCTACGTATACCGATGTACCACGCGTCATAAAATTCTTCTACCCTCTCTGTTACCCATTTTCCGACGGTCTAAAGCCAGAATCGTGTTACTTTCATCCCACGCTGTATGTCTACGCTACGGCCGACCGTACACGTATACACGTAGAATGGCGAGTGGAAACGTTAGCGCGCGAGCGATCGCGTCGATTCTCGGCAGCAGCCGCTGGCTCCGTGTGTGCACGCGATACCCGCGTCCAACACACAAAGAGACAGCTGGGCGAAGAGCAGGAGGGCGGGCGAGGGGGATGGTTAGGGCGACGAGGGGCAGAGAGAGCGGGAGCAGCGGCAGCCGTGGAAAGAGAAAAAAACAGAGAAGGAAAGAGAGGAGGCATCGAAACGTCGTCGTCTGCCGCGCGAGTACCGTTACGAGACCGGGGACGACGGGGCTCTCTTCTCGTGTATACGCGGCACAATGGGCCGAAGGAGCCGGCACCGAAGTCTTCTTAATTTTCTCCTTGGCGCGGCCAGTCGCGGCGCGGCGCGGCGCGGCGCGGCGTAGCGCGGTGCGACGCGAGACGACTACAGGCCGAGCGGCGCGGCACGACGCGACGGTCGGACCGAGCCGAGCGGAATGAGGGAATGCCGGCAAAAGTCGACGGAGCGAGATGGAAACGGCGATAGGACGCGTGGAACGGAGATAGAGCGAGAGATTGGGACGGATGGTGACGCGGTGAAGAGCGGCGGTAGAGAGCGAGAGAAAGAGAGAGAGAGAGAGAGAGAGGAGAGAAAGAGGAACGACGCCTCTGTCGTCCCGGTCGGCGACGGGCATCGAGGCGGGCTTTAATTAGCACGGGATTTCGGCGAACGACGGACGGCCAGCGTTGGATCCTCGTCGCGTACGAAGTCGGACGAACGAGTCTCGAGGTTTTCCGTGGTAGAACGCGGTGCGCGCACCACGGACGGATAGAGAGCGAGCGAGAAAAAGTGGCCGCGGTCGAGCGAGACGAACGATCGAGGACGTCTCGGGCCTGACAGAGAGAGGGTCGGGCCGAGATGGACGCAGATAGAGAGTCAGGGCACCGTGAAGAGCACCGCCGTGAGTCGGTGCCGGTGCCACCGCCACCGCCGCCGCCGCCGCCGCC